>JAWDGP010002545.1:32500-41435 GCA_033675545.1 Elysia crispata
TATTAGTAGTATTAGTATTAGTAGTAGTAGTAATAGTAGCAGCAGCAGCAGCAGCAGTAGAAGTAGTAATAGTCGTAGTGGTATTAGTAGTAGTAGTAGTGGTAGTAGTAGTAGTAGTAGTAGTAGTAGTAGTAGTAGTAGTAGTAGTAGTAGTAGTAGTAGTAGTAGTAGTAGTAGCAGCAGCAGCAGCAGCAGCAGCAGTCGTTTGAGACGAAATGATCTTTGTTTTCTTTTCTCTACGATCCGCGGATATTTCTAATTTTTGACACAAATACCCTACGATAGAAAGTTTTAACAAAGTTTATCAACTATTTGTACGCTTTATCTCTCTTTATTTTGTTTGAATAATCTTTTCATTAACCATCCACAGGCATTCTTCAGATCTATAAAATTCGATCAACAGAATAGTCCTTTCTTTAGACAAGTAAGCCGTTTTTAAAACACTAGTCTAAATAGATTGTGAAAACTAAAACGCTACACAGATCTACAATTTAACTTTAATTTAAAGGGAGTAGTGCAAAGCGAGCGCATGGTAAAGTAGATGGAGTCCGACTGAACTGAAAAAAGCTCTCGATCTCATTCTTCAGTATATAGTAGCTAGATTTTCACCTGAATGTCAAGATTTCTTTGCCTTTGATACAAAAAGAAACAGTAGGTTAGAAGGTTTTTTTATGTCTAAAGAAATTAAATATTTTTTGTTGGTGTTTGGTAACAAGATGATATTAAATTTGACGAAGAATTCATTTATAGAAGAAGAAAAGAGATTTCTAAAAAAGTGTGTATTTTTAAACACGGCCTCTCTCTTGAAACCGAGCCCCAGGTGAAATTTATCAGACAGCCGAAAATTTTTCACCTCGCTCCTTGATATTGCCCATACAGGGGCGGTTTTATGGAGGGTCAAGATTTGGGACACTCAGACCTGGTCACGATGCATGCCGAAACCTTACTTGGGTGGGGGGCAAAATATCCAGACCAATGTTTGTCAAGATATTTTATGAATTTTCGCTCCGCTGCACACACGCATACAAACACGCGGAAAGTTTCTTAGGAATCCTATTTACAAGGATTTGTTGGTTTATAAATAAAGTTAATGGCAACCTGTAAATCGTCAAAGCTTCCCTTACAAAAAGAAAACATTTATCAAGATATGAGAAAACCATGCGTCATGTTGGGTTTCCATAGATGAAAGGATGAAAATGAAACCAAAAAAAAAATCTAAATCTGTTTGAATCATATAACTTGTGACTAAATAAATTTTAATATTATCATAGCATTCAATATCACAGAGAATCTAGATTTATATTTATTTCATATTGTACAAACTGTAAAAGTTACAGGCTTCATTAATATAATTATTTCTAATATCAGAGATCTAAAACCCTTTTTCTATATTGTGCCAAGTAGAGACAGACTCGTGGCCTGGAGCAGAGAAAGGGGAGATTGATAGGAAAGCTTGAAAAACTCAATGTTTGAATGACAATGATATGAATTTTTCTTAATATATATATATATATATATATATATATATATATTTATATAATTTTACCAATCCCTTCTCGATTTCGGCTTCTATTTCGTCTCCCTTTTTACCAAAATAATTTATTTTACTACTTTTTAAAAACGAAATCAGGGAGACTTTTGAAGAACGGAAAAAAGATGAGGTACGAGAGGAAAAGAATGCGAAACTTTAATTTCGACTGAGATAAACAAGAATTGTGTTTTTTACTCAAATACTAAATTTTCCCCCAACGTTTATAATAATCTAAAGCTATCCGTTATTCGTCTTCGTCTGTCTCAGCCTCTAACGTGGTTTGACTGCTTTCTTTATTTCTATATTCATTTATGCTTTTCAGTCAAATGGCATCTTTCTTAGATCCGTTAGAGGCTAGTTTGTTTATAACCTGTAAAAATGGATTTGATCGTTCTTAGCGATTCAACCTCTTAGTCTATTCAAGCCAGCATGAAAGTCACTGTTCCTGAAGCATCTATTTTTGTAGATGCGGATAGCTCAATGGTTAAGTGCCTGGTCTTGTCTCGGCAAGGCGATGGGTGCCGCATCGAGGCGCAGGTTCGATCCCTGTTCATTCCTTCTGTTGTAATGTTTTCATGTCTTTCGTCTTATTTGTCGGTCTCGAGCTAGATCTAGGTTTGTGGTTGATTTTTCTATACTACTTATTGAATAAGTTGGTAAATGTAGATATGAGGGAGTCATTGAATAAGTTAGTAAATGGAGACATGAGGGAGTCATTGAATGAGTTAGTAAATGGAGACATGAGGGAGTCATTGAATGAGTTAATAAATGGAGACACCAGGGAGCCATTGAATGAGTTAAATGAGAGGATAATAAGTCAGAGCGATGTAAAGAAAGAGAGACATAGAGAGAAGGAGTAAGATATTGAGCTCATCGGAAAGTGAGTTAGAGATAACAGGGCAATGTGCTTGTCGAAGTTTAATAGATATTTAGTCAGCATTTCATCTGGTAAATTTTTCTGTCTTCAATGGATCTTTTGTGCAAATGCTAATGTGTATGTCACTCTAATCATATCTTCAAAGCAATGATTGAATGATTGTTAGGTTGGTTTTTTTGTTGTTGTTTTTTTCTATGTATGATGTAAACATACTTCATTTTCAAAGAATGAAAGGAATGACTTGTTAATTTTTCAAGTATTGTATGCAGAATAAAATCATAATATAGTTTTATAATCTATGTAGCCTAGATCTTTCTTTTTTTTTCTTGTTCCAAAGAGTTCTCTTCTAATTCATATTTTCATTCCAAAGAACAATACATAATTTTTGATTATTCTGATACAGGAACAACAACAAAATGCTGTCTTTTATTCCAGCATTTTAAATCATATATTGCCATTTTCGATGTAATTACTCACATAGTAATTCTTCAGCATTTTTGAATGTTGAACTCTTATATAAAAAATAGAGAACAGCTTAGAGTTTGGTTTTCAAGTGGCTGCAGATATTTTGCCCTGGGGTTTAATGACTACTTGATTCTTGATGGCTTTTTATATTACCGTCAGTTAAATGTGATTCTTTGTCGTTTTGATTTTGATTTTAAATAAACACTTCTTGTTCATGATGATTCATAACAGATCAGACATACAAAAATCCACTTTATTTTTTTTTCTGTTTACTAGTTTGCGAAATTATCATTTTTGTCACAGTTGATGTTTAAGTTTGATTCATGTCAGTTGTCTGTCGATTGACAGGTGATCGCATGACATGTTGAAGTATCTGTACTTATTATTATTTTCTAAGTCTCTCAGAAACTAACTTTCGAGTGTTTATATAGTCACTCTTAGATTAGATTGTAATCTTCCACGTGGTTTTCAGCAAAGTCGGAGAGTCATATCTTGGTAGAATTTTTGTGATCAAAGTCGGAAAAGTCGAATTTTGGTCCAATTTTAGGGTAAATGTAGTCTCTAACCGCAGAAAATTTCGATGTCTCTAAAAATGGCTGTCCTGCTTAGTTACCAGTCATGTCTTAACGCATCTCTGTGCCGAGATCTCACTTATTACGAAACAGAAAGCGAGAGAGAAGAGAAAGAAAGCAGATCTATGGATATAGTAAGGCCTAGTTAAACATAACAAGCGGAAGAATAAAAACGAGCAGTACTAAAAGATACCAATAGAATGGAGATATCACAGACCGGCTGATCATACTGTATCGATTCTAAATTATACAGTTAAGTACAACAGTTAGAAATGTTTTTGTCAGCTATATTCTCTAATAATTTTGGGATATTCAATACGTACAAGTATTTTTGGGTTTAAAGAACACTATAAATTTTCTCCGGGTATAAACTCTTTTGGGTGTTATTTTTATAGCTGATTCAAATGTAGATCATAGAGATACTCTATTGAAAAAGATGGATTTGCCCCCCCCCCCCCCCTAAAAGAAAAAGAAAAGAAAGATAAAAAATAAAATAAAATAAAATAAAAAATAACGCTAAACTTGGATCTAAAACTATCTTTATGATTTGATCAGGAATATGCTTGTTCCTTTCAGAAAAGGTTATTTGTTAACTTAAGGCAATTATGAAGTAAGAAATCAACAAGTAACGTTTTTAAAATGCATAAGTTACATTTTATTGTATATAACATTCAAAAAGAAAAAAAAGAGTCTCCAAACCGCATGGATGTTTAGAGTTAATAATGAAATAAATGTCACCAGGTTATTCCTTTTTATCGCTAATAGTCATGAGGTTTATTAATTAAGTCGTTTTGATTTATTAAAAGTTACATTGTCCATTTGTACATAATTGTCTACATCTCACAAATTTTTCCCTGTAAATTTTGTCTGCAGTTCGGACAAGTGTTTTATCCTCACCAAGTAGATAGCTAAATAGACAGATAGAGAAATTAAGTGGGCGAAGAGAGAAAGAAGGAGAGAGAGAGAAAGCGAGAGAGAGAGAGAGAGAGAGAGAGAGAGAGAGAGAGAGAGAGAGAAAGCGAGAGAGAGAGAGAGAAAGCGAGAGAGATGGGAACGAAGAAAAAAAAAAGAAATACTAGCAAAAAGAATAAGAGAGTATGCATGCGAACGCTAAAGCGTTTTTATTCTTCCTAACTTCCCGAGACGTTCTTATTATTCAGAGAACAAGATGACCTCATCAGTTCTGTCCTCGTAGAAAATTTTTTGTACATTTCATAAACGTCAGACGCTATAAAACGTTTGACAGGAGCAGTCCAGATTCTAACAGATCCAGGTCTAGACGAGAGACACACTTATCAGATCCAGATATTAGCGAGCACGATATAATTGTGTATAATTTGTTTATTTTATACATTTAAACTGTAACTTTGAGACATCAATCTTCTATGGTAACAAAATACTATCTATTTTTAATATCAGCTCAAATTTAAAACAACATTAAAAAAACTGAATTTGGTTTAGATCTAGACACATAATATATTCATTTGAGTTTTACTAGATTTTCTGATTCATCTCGAAAACAATGGCTGCAAGTGCAATGTAAGTACACGAAATATTGGAAATATTTTTTCTCCGCCTTGCCTTGAATGTCAGAAAATTTTTAACTTTCTAGTGCTGTTTTTTGTTTTAAACAAAGTCTTGTAGTTTATATATCTTGCGTATAAATTGCTACTACTAGTTATAATTTTTTGGACATTTATACACATCCTCATAATGTTGTTCTTGTTCTTGTTCTTCTTGTTCTTGTTCTTGTTCTTGTTCTTCTTCCTCTTCTTCTTTTTCTTCTTCTTCTTCTTCTTCTTCTTCTTCTTCTTCTTCTTCTTTGTTCTTCTTCTACTTCTTCTTCTTTGTTCTTCTTCTTCTTCTTGTTCATGTTCTTCTTGTTCTTCTTGTTCTAGTTCTTGTTCTTGTTCTTGTTCTTCTTCTTGTTTTTGTTCTTGTTCTTGTCTTGTTCTTGTCTTGTTCTTCTTGTTCTTCTTGTTCTTCTTCTTGTTCTTCTTTTTCTTCTTCTTGTTCTTGTTCTTCATCTTCTTCTTCTTCTTCTTCTTCTTCTTCTTCTTCTTCTTCTTCTTCTTCTTCTTCTTCTTCTTCTTCTTCTTCTTTTCTTCTTCTTTTTCTTGTTTTTCTTTGTCTTCTTTCTTGTATCTTGTTCTTCTTGTTCTTCCTTCTATGCTTGATTTCTTCTTCTTTGTTCTTCTTCTTCTTTGTTTCTTGTTCTAGCCTTTGCTTCTTCATCTTCATGTATGCTTCTTCTTCCCTTCTTCTTCTTAGCACTGTACAAATGGCTATTTTAGCCTAGTATTCCATTTCTTGTCTTCTTCTGGCTATTTTTATTTCTTTCTTCTTCTTCATTATTTTACCTTCTTCTTCTTTGTATTTTTCCATGACATTTAACCACACACCCCCCCCCCCCCCCTGCCCGTGGCTTTTTATTCCCAATACTTTTCGGCTATTTAAGCGCTTTTCTTCTATTCCACCGCCCATATTCAGAAACAATATTTCAGTAACATTATTCAGCTGTTTTCCAATGTTTACCTTCCATTCCAAATATTTTTAAACTATTTCTTCTTCCCAGCCTTGTGGCCATTGGCTGGCACAGCCTTCTGGCTGGCCACTGTTAATGTTTTCTTCCAAGCAGCCACCTGTGTATGTGGCAAATATTCTTCTTGGCTGATATTGGCTGTTTGGCTATTTAATGTTGGCTGGCTGACTGCAGCTGTAATACAGCTGCCACAACACCCCCCTGTGTAACAGCTCTCAGCTGTCTTCCATTTAGCTGGCCACAGCCATGCTGGCTGTTCTTTAACTTTACCGTTGCTGTTCGCATTATTTGACCATTTGCAGAAAATACTCCGTTCTGTCAATAATGTTCTTGGTTCGCTGGCCACCTTTGTTCGTTTCTTCGTTTACGTTCAACTACGTTTCGATTGGTTACGTTTGTTCAGTTTGTTCTTCAACCCAATGTTCTTCTTGTTCTCCCTTGTTCTTTGTTCTGATGCTTGTTCTTCTTCACTTCTTCTTCTTCTTTCTTCTTGTTTTTTATTCTTATTTGTTCTTGTCACTCTTGTTTGCTTGTCTTGCTTGCCCCACTTTCCTTTGCTTCTTCTTCTTCTTCTTTGCTTACATTTCCTTCTTCTTCCTTCTTCTTTTGTTGTCTTGTTATTGTCTCGTTCTTCTTGTTCTTCTTCTTGTTCTTGAAGTTCTTGTTCTTCTTGTTTTGTTCTTGTTCTTGGTTCTTGTTCTTCTTTCTTCTTCTTCTTTTCTTCTTCTTCTTGTTTTTGTTCTTGTTCTTGTCTGGTTCTTGCCTTGTTCTTCTTGTTCTTGTTCTTCTTCTTCTTCTTCTTCTTCTTCTTCTGCTTCTTCTTCGTCTTCTAAGTTTCCTTTTACTCATTTCTTTTTAATATCGAATTCAAGACGGTACATGTAACGCTGTGGTATACAATAGGATCAGAAAGAGCGAACGAGCAAGAGAAAGAGAGAGAGAGAGAGAGAGAGAGAGAGAGAGAGAGAGAGAGAGAGAGAGAGAGAGAGAGAGAGAGAGAGAGAAAGACAGAGGCAGATTGACAAAGGCAGTTTTAACGCCAGTATAGATTGATCTAATCCGCCTACGTCTGGGTCGTGATAACCCAGATCAGGGTGACATAACAAAGATTGATGCAGCGCAGGGAGATTGTATTGGACAATTTGGCATTAGTCTAATCACCAAAAAGAGTTACAGTTCTGTCGTGGAAAGAAGCAGCGGCTGTTGAAAAGAGAGGCTCTCTCTACAAACAACGGAATGGAGCACTGCCGTGGCCTTCAGTTCCTCTTTCTTGTGCAGGAGTTTTCTGAAGAGGTCTACACTATCAAACAATCAATTAGACACAACAATAACGTTAAAGAGCGCTGTGTTTTTTATTTACGCGTCAATATGATTTGTTATTCATGTATCCTTGTGCTTGGAAATTTTTCGTCTACGCCTTAACACCGATACTTGTGTGTCTTTTGATTGCCTACCTGCACATATGTGTTTTTTTTCTGCCTGCCTGCCTACTTTCTCTCTCTCTCCCTCTTTCTCTCTTTCTCTTTCTCTCTCTATCTATATATCTCTCTTAATCCATCCATCTCTTTATCTATATCTCTTCTTTTCAATCTCCAGTTTTTTTTTTCTTTCTCTATAATTTTTTTTTGTATTAAAAAGGGAAAAACAGTTGACATTAAGTTTTATCAAAAATATTTATATTTTAAACATTGCATGAAGTAAGCTGTTATCATTTTACAGGTTTCCATTCCATTGGTCCAAATCCAGAACCGATTTACAATATCCTAATTTTTTTTGTATTAATTCTTTCTCAAAAGATAGATACTTTTTTAAGATATATGAAATATGATAGGTATTTTAAAAAGTTAAAATTAGAGTAAAGGCCAAACAATTATTTACAACTATCTTACATACATCCTCAGAGTTATTAAAAACAAACAGAAAAAATCAAAGAGATAAAGACAAATACAAGGTTAAAAGTGAGAGAGAAGGAGAGAGAGAGAGAGAGAGAGAGAGAGAGAGAACGAGAGATGAAGAGAGAGAGACAGACAGACAGACAGACAGACAGACAGACTGAGACAGAGAGAGAGAGAGACAGAGAGAGAGACACACAGAGAGAGAGAGAGAGAGAGAGAGAGATACAGAAGGGGCAAAAGTTTAACGCTGCCACACAGAATGTACTGGCCAGTATATGATTGGTCTAATCCGCCTCTGTCTGGGTCATTGTGATAACCCAGATCAGGATGATACATTAGGATTTGATGCAGCCTGATTGTATTGGACAATCATTAGTCTAATCACCAAAGAGTTACAGTTATGTCGTGGAAAAAACGACTGTTGAAAAGAGAGGCTCTCTACAAACAAAGGCCAAACAATTATTTACAACTATCTTACATACATGTGCAGAGTTATTAAAAACAAACAGAAAAAATCAAAGAGATAAAGACAAATACAAGTTTAAAAGTGAGAGAGAAGGAGAGAGAGAGAGAGAGAGAGAGAGAGAGAGAACGAGAGATGAAGAGAGAGGGGAATAAAGAAAAAATTTGAAGTAATGTTTTCTCTAAATCTTCATCTTTTGTCCCCTTTTATGCTTTATTTACAAGGTTTTTAATGGCATGGTTCTCTCTAATTTCAAACAAACCAGTCGTTTCTTTAACATCTCTGTCATTAGCTTGCCAACACCTTTAATGTTTTATATATTATATATTTATATATTGCAGAATTCAGGCCTCGATTAATGTGCAACTTATAAGCTAACCTTCGAAATCTGTAAAGAAAGTGCTTTCTGCATTAGCTATAATGATAAAGCGAGTGGTGAAGTGTTTGCATGGAAAGTACATTTAATCAGTTTATTTGCAAATTTATAAAGAAATCGTTGTTCGCAATTAATACAATGGTGAAGATAAACTTACCTGGTTGCACGTCAATTTAGAAGGACACAAGGGAAAACCTAAGGATCAGACTTCTGC
>JAWDGP010002546.1:0-7500 GCA_033675545.1 Elysia crispata
ACACACACAGACAGCTGCAGTAACAGACCACTTCTAGCATCATGGCGTCCGCTAGGCTTTTAGCTTGGCTCAAATTCGTGAACGAGGAGTACAACTAGTCATCAGAATAAAGCTTAATAATTGGGTCTCAACGTCACTGCCCTTCCTTTCAGTCTCTTTTTTGTGTATTTATATGTCTATCAGTGTGACTTACTAACTCTCTCTCTCTCTCTCTCTCTCTCTCTCTCTCTCTCTCTCTCTCTCTCTCTCTCTCTCTCTCTCTCTCTCTGTTTTTCTCTGTCTATCTTACTACCTATGAATCTACCTTCTCCCTCTTTCTGCCTGTCGGTCTGTCTGCCTGTCTCGCTCTCGTCTCTCTCTCTCTCTCTCTCTCTCTCTCTCTCTCTCTCTCTCTCTCTCTCTCTCTGACCCTCTCGGTGAGACTTACGAGGAGAAACAATTTAACAAAACTGATTGTTGTTGCAAAACATAACTCCAGGGGTAAGGTAGATAATTTTAAGACGTTTTACACAGGGGAGCATCGAGTTACAAGAACAACAAAAACGGGGAAACGAAATACCACTAATGACGTCATCAAAGTCTGCGTTCTGCCAGAGCATGCTACGAGACTCGGCCTAAATACCTGGCTAACAAATTTATTATCCATCCCCATTGCCAGAAAGCAAGGTAGACTTTGTCGCAATTGCTATGGCAATAAAACTTGTATGCTAAAGACTAGAGAAAAGGATCTACCATAACTAGTTTGCTTACAGTCATTTTTTTTTTAAATCCAATTTTATACGAATTTCAAACAAAGTGTTACAGTAGTTTATGTTCCTCGTTATTATTATGCATTCCGAGAACTGCATTCAACCTTTGTCCTTTGAGGCCCTCGTATTGATGGTCAACTTTATCTTAACTGAGTTCACAATAATTATTTATCAATTATCCTCAAAGTTTTTTTCGATAGTTATAGATTTCTTAGGTCACCAATTCGCAAAATTAATAATATATTGACGCATGAAGATCAATCTAGAGTTAAGAAAGTTGTTAATTGCGGTTTGACCATCTTGCGCTTCCAATTCCAAAAAGGCTCATTCACTGAGGTTTGGGTGGGCAGTGGAAGACCGATTCCTTCAGCTTTATCAAACCTAATAATACCATCTTTCAATTCCCAACCTCTAAGCGTTGAGACAGCCGTTTGTTGTGCACTGGGCGTGTACAATCACTCGCCAATCCTACAATAGTCGGGGCAAGATGTCAAACCAGATACATCAGTTAGTGACGTCAGAGAAGTCAAAAGTAGTGCAACGACTTCGAATTCGAAAGCTCAACTCTAAAATCGTCTGGAATCGCTCGTTCGATTCGATTCTCGAACCCGATAAATGTCGCATCCGCTGATTACAAGAGATGTATTCTCTTGGCTGACTCGGTTCTAGCCAGCAAGAATCGATAGCTGTCGAATCAGGTTCTCAATGGAAGACGATAATACAATATAATTCTAACCTCTTCACCCTGCAGTTATTATCCTCAACCTCTCCTCCAGGCCTCTTTACATTCTTATCACCTCAAACTTAAACCTTAAAAGAGTAATTCTCAAAAATTATTTCCACTCGACCTTTCATACCTCAAACGTGAACTGAATCGATTTTTAATCGTTCGAAGTCGGTTCGAGAAGTTTCGAGCCCATCCAGATGTTTGGAGTGGGTGGGGCTGATATTCAAGGGGAGATAAATTGGTTTGGCAGACGGTTAAAACACTCCCTCTCTCTGAGCAGATGCCCGGGGGCTTGGGGGGCGTGGCGCAGTGGTAGAGCTCCGGCTCTACGGGTGAGTGCCTCACAGCAACACGCGGTGGGTTCGGAGACACGCCTATTTACATTTTATGTCTTAAAGTAATTAAAGTGCTAAAGATTGTTGTTGGTGAAAAACACACGTTGTACTTGAAAAAGAGATTAAAAAGATTCATTGTTGTTTGATTATTATTATTATTATTATTATTATTATTATTATTATTATTATTATTATTATTATTATTATTATTTATTACTTAATTAATTAATTTTTTTCTTATTTATTTTTTGTTTGTTTTAGTTGTCTCTTGTTTTTCTTTCTATCAAATTTTTGGAGGAATGGAAATAACGTATAAAAAGGGAGAGACAAATCGACAGACACGCATATAGACAAACAGACATAAAGACCCAGGGAGATTCTTGGCGGCACACCAAGAGCAGCGAACACAAGACAAAGACACAAACTGACAAACGGACACACAGATCAATACCCTCTAGTTATCTCTCAATCTCAACCCGTCCCGTGATCCAGCCCGGCCACCACTGGACAATGGACACCCCGATGTGGAACCGACGGACAGACACACCGACAGACCCATCATGTCCCACACCGAGCTCAGGAACTTCCTCAGACCCGACCTTGGAGCTTGTGGCCGATAGACAACCTAAAACTTCAATACGAAATTCCCGAAGAACCAAAAGACCTAGCCCTATTGAACAGGTCTTTTCTCTCGAAAATTCAATTCAGTTGCCTGTGGTTATTTTTAAAACTTAAGATACTATAATAACCGCATCTATGAGTGTCCTTCGCTGGTGACATCACACATGGGATACCGTGTGTAAAGTCCATAGTACAAAGTCTTGTGTCTATTGAACCCTACCGCTCGAGGCTGCTGACCTGAAGACAAATGAATTTATTTAAGACTGTAACAAATGAGCAGAGAAGGGTCATCTGGTGCAACCGTTGAAAACAAAATTTCAAAAAGGGCAAAACGATTTTGGCGCTTTTCCGAAATAGTGTTAAGGTGAGGTTTAGATGATATAAACATTTTGTAATGGACAAATGGGACAACAGGGAAGAAAAGAATGAGGAGATACAGAGGTGTAAACAAGAAAAAATTGTTGAGAGAGAAGCATCTCTCTCTCTCTCTCTCTCTCTCTGGCTCTCTCTCTCTATCTCTCTGTCTCTCTCTGCCTCTGTCTCTCTGTCTCTCTGTCTCTCTGTCTCTCTCTCTGTCTCTCTCTAACACAATTATACATTATATATACAAGCAAAAGATATGCTGCACAAACTATTTATAACCCTCGTGTTTTATTGATCTCCCCTGGATTTCTAACCCCCCAGTGCTACTGATTTATTCTCCTTTGTTCTTGTCGGGGGAAAGTCCCGCACCAGCAAGGGTCAATGCTCGGGCTATCAGTGTGGAGAATGTATGGACGGACACCTGACTAGCTGTGTCCACATCACACTGGACACTGGGAGATACTTTTCCAATTTGAAAAACCTATCCAAATCGAAGAGTACAAATAAATAAATAAATAAATAATAAAAAAAAACATTAAAAGAAGCAGACAAAATGGGAGAGAGGAGGGGAATTAAGTTCCACATGAGATTTCAGATTATGCAAAATCGCTGCGGGGCGAAAAACAAGATTTATGGCGCATGCGCGTTTCCTTCGAGTCTGCTAGTCCAAACGTTTCCGCTTCCTCCACTAGGGGTCAAGGGCCGAGAACTCTTGTGTGTATTTATGGTTTTGTTACAGGGGGAGTGTCATAATTTCAGTATACAGCTGGTCCACGATTTACAACCCCTGGCAAGAAAGGTCAGCACAGGGTCAAGAGAAGTCCATAGCTCAAGACCAAGACACGGCAGACGGGGTGATATATTGAACTTGCAGCACTCACTGCAGTCGGAGTTTTCACAAATATCTTTAGCGTTAGGATAGATAAGTACAAAGGAAAGCAATTAATGTCCTTCACATATGACGTCATTAATGATGCGTTCTTCAACACGACGCTCTAGATGCAGGGAATGATAATTATGAACCTCAATGTAAACAAGACGTGGGGCCACAGGCTCGTGAAATGCCTTGTGGTTGGCAGACTTTATTAATGTTATCGTAGATTATGCAAGACAGGAGACAAAATTACTTTTGAGAGATTGCTGTAGAAATTTCTCCATTCCACACAAACTTAACAGTCAAAGAGAGAAAGCACTGCTTGCATATATACTGATCTTCCATTTTTCAGCATTATCTTTTTCTTCTTCTTGCCCTCTTCCTCCTCTCTGCCTTCCTTCCGCCCTCCCTCCCTCAGCCTGCTTCTGTTCATGTTGCTGCTGCTACTGTTACTGCTGCTGCTGCTACTACTGTTGCTACTGTTACTGCTGCTGCTGCTGCTGCTACTACTGTTGCTACTGTTACTGCTGCTGCTACTACTGTTGCTACTGTTACTGCTGCTGCTACTGCTGTTGCTACTGTTACTGCTGCTGCTGCTGCTACTACTGTTGCTACTGTTACTGCTGCTGCTGCTGCTGTTGCTACTGTTACTGCTGCTGCTACTACTGTTGCTACTGTTACTGCTGCTGCTGCTGCTGCTACTACTGTTGCTACTGTTACTGCTGCTGCTGCTACTACTGTTGCTACTGTTACTGCTGCTGCTGCTACTACTGTTGCTACTGTTACTGCTGCTGCTACTGCTGCTACTACTGTTGCTACTGTTACTGCTGCTGCTGCTACTACTGCTACTGTTACTGCTGCTGCTGCTGCTGCTACTACTGTTGCTACTGTTACTGCTGCTGCTGCTACTACTGTTGCTACTGTTACTGCTGCTGCTGCTAATACTGATGATACTGTTACTGCTGCTGCTGCTGCTGCTACTCCTGTTGCTACTGTTCCTGCTGCTGCTGCTACTACTGTTGCTACTGTTACTGCTGCTGCTGCTACTACTGTTGCTACTGTTACTGCTGCTGCTGCCGCTGCTACTACCGTTGCTACCGTTACTGCTGCTGCCGCCACTACCGTTGCCACCGTTACCGCCGCTGCTGCTACTACTGTTGCTACTGTTACTGCTGCTGCTGCTGCTGCTACTACTGTTGCTACTGTTACTGCTGCTGCTACTACTCGTGCTACTGTTACTGCTGCTGCTACTGCTGTTGCTACTGTTACTGCTGCTGCTGCTGCTACTACTGTTGCTACTGTTACTGCTGCTGCTACTGCTGTTGCTACTGTTACTGTTGCTGCTGCTGCTGCTACTACTGTTGCTACTGTTACTGCTGCTGCTGCTGCTACTGTTGCTACTGCTGCTGCTGCTACTACTACTACTACTACCACTACTACTCACTTTCTACAATTTCTTCTTCGCTTCATTCTCTTTATTCTTTTCCTTGTGCGGCATTCATCTCTTCTACCCTAGAATCCGAGCTGTCAGCTTTTTACCGTGTCTCAAAAACCCTTGACCAGCTCAGAGCAAGGCAGCAGAACTTAGTCACAACTGTTATCTGCCAGCGTTTTAAGCCATGCACTTTCCCTAGCTAATCTCTCTCTCTCTCTCTCTCTCTCTCTCTCTCTCTCCTCTCTCTCTCTCTCTCTCTCTCTCTCTCTCTCTCTCTCTCTCTCTCTCTCTCTCTCTCTCTCTCTCTCTCTCTCTCTCCTCTCTCTCTCTCTCTCTCTCTCTCTATCTCTCTCTCTCTCTCTCTCTATCTCTTTCTCTCTCTCCTCTCTCTCTCTATCTCCCTCTCCTCTCTCTCTCTATCTCCCTCTCCTCTCTCTCTCTATCTCCCTCTCCTCTCTCTCTCTATCTCCCTCTCCTCTCTCTCTCTATCTCTTTCTCTCTCTCTCTCTATCTCTTTCTCTCTCTCCTCTCTCTCTCTCTCTCTCTCTCTCTCTCTCTCTCTCTCTCTCTCTCTCTCTCTCTCTCAACTTTAAAGAAAATCAAAATAAAAGCTAGGACCCCCAGTAGTGAAACCACTTAGCCATGCACTCTGCTGTCTCCCCTCGTACTGCGCTCCATGCCTGCAGCTGGCCAGTTTCTATTTAGATACGAGTTCATTTTGTCTACATAAGATTAAAAAAAAGCTTTTCCAAGTGACCTTGAGTGATAGCGTCACAAATAGTTTTATTTTTAACGGAAAAAAGACTTACGGCGAGTAGCAGATGTGCATGACTGTAGTGAAGGGCTCTCAGGAGATTGGCAGGCAAAGTCACGCATTCTGACTGGTGACTGGTGTTGATATAGTCCACCCGGGCAAGGAGAGGAGGAGTGGGTTGGAAAGTGGATTTTTTTTTTGGGGGGGGGAAGGGGGGAGGAGAGATAAGCAAACACAGAAAGAAGAGAGAGGGAAAAGGAGAGAAACAGAGAGACAAGAAAATGCGAGAGGGGGGGGGGGGGGTAAGAAAGTGAGACACACACACACACACATAGAGAGAGAGAGAGAGAGAGAGAGAGAGAGAGAGAGAGAGAGAGAGAGAGAGAGAGAGAGAGAGAGAGAGAGAGAGAGAGAGAGAGAGAGAGATGTAGATAAATGTTTTAAAGTTTTCCTCCACTTTTCCTCATACCATGCATGTTTGAAATATTATTGACCATTACGAAAGTGAAAAATCTGTAGAGATGATAGAGAGATTGATAGAATGATAGATAGTGAGATACAGAAAGAGAGAAATAGAGAGAGACACACATCACATAGTGGAAAAAGAATTATCCTATAAACTGTGTGTGTATAGAAAAAAAGGTGTGTGTGTGTGTGTGTGTGTGGGGGGGGGGGGGAGACGCAGTCCAACTCTTGCTGTGGTATCTTTCTAAGAGAGATGTTCTTATCTCCTGATCTCTCTCTCTCTCTCTTGCCCGCCACACCTCCTGACCCCTCGCCGAATCCTCCTAACCAGGAGGTCTGACTCGAGGTCTGTGCGAGGGTTTGAAGTCTGAGATGCATGGCAACATTCCGAGACTGACCACTCCAGACCAAGCCCAGCCCAGTGGGTATCAAAACTGACCCATCTAAATTAATAGACCAGCACTATGGACACTGGACAATGTACTTCCCTGTAGGTTCCAACTACCGAGGCAACCAGTTCCACACAGGGTTTGGTTAGGGCGGTGCCAGAAAAGTATCGGAGATTCCCCGTCTATTTCGGTAGTTGGGGGTGCTAGAGTCAGGGTGAACCAATGAATCTTACGTGTTTACTTTTCTTTTAATATATTTACTTTAGTTTGCAGTGTCTTGCCTTGGTTATCATTTCAAGGAGTAGGTGCGTGTGTGTTTGTCATATGGAGGGGGAGAGAGAGATAGTCTCTGATCCATCCGTCTTATCTCCTATCATATCTTCCACCTTTAACCAACCATGGTTATTATTTCGTTTTGACGAATTTTTTACGTTTTTTTTTTAAAGTATCGATTACTCCCGACTCTGTGCCAGCCAGACAAGTAATCGATCAATATTTTCCTGTCCTCACGACAAAGTTGTATCCGTAAACAATTTCCACGCAGAATCATAGCTTTGTGCGGTGGGCTGTACAGGAATAGATGATGGTTCAAAAATGGAACTCGGGCGGGTTTGGAAGAAAATCTTTAGTTCCCAGAAAATTATCTCAAGACGTTT
This sequence comes from Elysia crispata, assembly GCA_033675545.1. Taxonomy (NCBI): domain Eukaryota; kingdom Metazoa; phylum Mollusca; class Gastropoda; family Plakobranchidae; genus Elysia; species Elysia crispata. The sequence goes on from JAWDGP010002546.1 coordinate 7,369, forward strand.
TTTTTTTTTTTTTTTTTTTCGCGAGATCCGAGAGATAAAATTATTTAGAAAAGAAATATTTTCTGATAAGACAGGGAAAGGTTACATGTTGAGCACTAGAAATTGTGGTCGTATTGGCCTGAATTTACCGAC
>JAWDGP010002547.1:0-55000 GCA_033675545.1 Elysia crispata
AAAAAATAATTTTGTACGGGACCTTTTCCGTTGCGGTTTTCCTATTTCCGGTGATAAAAAGGGCGGAAAAAGTAAGTGGTTTTTTTTTTCCGTAATTGGAGAGGGAAAATGTGAAATAATTTTAATAAAAAAGAAAATTTTTTTCTCTTGTTTAGAGAGCTTTTTCACTATTTTTGGTCGCTAGTTTGCCGGAAAAGATGATTAGGAAATGTTTCGGGGGAAGGAGAAGGAGTAGACACAATAAAAAAGTAATTTTAAGAAAAAGGTGTTAAGCGCGTTTTTTAGGCATTATGCGTAGGAAAAACCGATTTTGTTTAGGTAGGTCTATGTGTTCGCGAAACCCTACGGAAAAACGGTAATTTGTAAATAATGAAACTTGAGCGCGCTTACCGGCATTTTAGGGCATTTTAAGTCGGAATTTCGAAAAAAAAGGTAAGTGGTAATTTTCCCCATTACGAGGAGCGGTAAGGTGCAAAAAATTGAAAAAAAAAAGAAGAAAAAAAAATGTTTTATGGGACGTTTTCCTTTGCGGTTTTCCTATTTCCGATGATAAAAAGGGCGGAAAAAGTAAGTGGTTTTGTTTTTTTCCGTAAGGGGAGAAGGAAAATATGAAATAATTTATAAAAAAAGAAAATTTATTTTTGTATTTTTTGGGAGCTTTTTTGACCATTTTTGGTCGTTAGTTTGCCGCAAAAGATGATTAGGAAGTGTTTCGGGGGTAAGGAGAAGGAGTAGAGAGGAAAAAAAAGTAATTTTAAGAAAAAGGTGTTAGGCACGTTTTTGAGGCATTATGGGTAGGAAAAACGTAGTGTGTTTGGGAAGATGTATGTGTTGGCGTAATAACGGCGGAAAAAAATTAATTTGTAAAAAATTGAAACTTGAGCGCGGTTAGCGGCATATTAGGGCACTTTAGGTCGAAATTTAGAAAAAAAGGTAAGTGGTAATTTTTCTGATTACGAGGAGCGGTACCGTTCAAAAAAGTCAAAAAAAAAAAAGAAAAAAATATTTTTAGGACCTTTTCCCATGCGACAATAAAGGCCGGAAAAAGTAAGTGGTTTTGTTTTTTCCGTAAGGGGAGAGGGATAATGTGAAATAATTTTTTTTTCTCCTTTAGGGAGCTTTTTTACCATTTTTCGTCGTTAGTTTGCCGGAAAAGATGGTTAAGAAGTGTTTCAGGGGTAGGAGAAGTAGTAGAGAGCAAAAAAAAAGTAATTTTAAGAAAAAGGTGTTAAGCGCGTTTTTTAGGTATTATGGGTAGGAAAAACGGAGTGTGTTTGGGTATGTGTATGTTTTCGCGTAATCACGGCGGGAAAAAGGTAATTGGTAAAAAATTGAAACTTGAGCGCGCTTAGCGGCATTTTAGGGTACTTTAAGTTGGAATTTCGAAAAAAAAGGTAAGTGGTAATTTTTCCGATTACGTGGAGCGGTAGGATGCAAAAAAGTAAAAAAAAAAAAAAAAATTTTGTTATGGGGAGTTTTTTCCTTGCGGTTTTTATATTTCCGGTGACAAAAATGGCGGAAAAAGTAAGTGGTTTTGTTTTTTTTCCGTAAGAGGAGAGGGAAAATGTGAAATAAATTATAAAAAAAAAGAAATTTTTTTTTCTCTCCTTTAGGGAGTTTTTTTTTCTATTTTTGGTCGTTAGTTTGCCGGAAAAGATGATTAGGAAGTGTTTCCGGGTTAACGAGAAGGAGTAAAGAGCAAAAAAAAAGTAATTTTTAAGAAAAAGGTGTTCAGCGCCTTTTTTAGGCATTATGGGTCGGAAAATGGAGTGTGTGTGGGTAGGTGTATGTGTTTGCGTAATTAAGGGGGGAAAAAGGTAATTTGAAAAAAATGAAACTTGCGCACCCTTAGCGTCAGTTTTGGGTACTTTAAGTCGTAATTTGGAAAAAAAAGATAAGTGGTAATTTTTCCGATTACGTGGAGCGGTAGGATGCAAAAAAGTAGAAAAAAAAAGGCTGCTGGAAACCCTCGAAAAGTGGACCCAGAGAGGATCTGGTTGGGCTATAGTGCAGGTTCACACCCTTTGGCTAGACATTGCCCTATATCAGCCTCTTCGGAGTGGTTCCTACATCCCACTGCCGCCGGCACTGAAAAACAAGAAGGCAGTGGTCAACGTGAAAAACATGGATGACCACTGTCTGCGATGGGCCCTCCGATCTGCCCTGTTTCAAGCTGCAGATCACCCAGACAGACCCACCAAATACCCCACCGCAGATGGACTAGACTTCACCGGCATCGATGCCCCCACGCCCATCTCTCAGATCGCCTCGGTTGAGCGCCAGAACTACCTTGCCATCAACGTATTCGGGTGGGACAAGGGGGTGATAGTTCACCACGTAAGCAAGCAACCAGAAGAGGAGGCCAGGATCAATCTGCTGTTGATTGAGAAGGCCGGCAAATTTCACTACACCTGGATTAAGAACCTCAACCGCCTTCTCTATGACCAGAGTAAACACAGAGCGCAGAAGCACTTCTGTGAGCGCTGTCTCCATGGATACATACGCGAGGATCTGCTGGAAGCTCACCGGCCGGAGTGCAAGGGAATCGGCCAGACAGCCGTCAGGGTGGAGATGCCCCAAGAGGGCAAGCTCACCTTCCAGAGCCACCACAAGCAGCTGCCTGCGCCTTACGTTATCTACGCCGACTTCGAAGCCCTCACCACGAAAGTCGAAGGGCCAGAGCTCGACCCCAACAAAAGCAACACCCAGAGGATACAACACCACGAGACATGCAGTTACTGCTATGTCAAGGTGCGGTGCGACGGGAAGACAGAGGCGCCTGTCGAATACCGGGGGCCCAACGCAGCAGAACACCTCCTCCAAGCTCTCCAAGAGGAAGAGCGCGGGATCCAGAAAGTGCTGGCGAACCCGCAAGCCATGAGAATGACAAGCGCAGACTGGGAGAGCCACAGAACCGCTAGAAGATGCCATGTGTGTGACGGACTCCTGAAAGGAGACTCTGTAAGGGACCACTGCCACATCACCGGCAAGTACCGAGGAGCCGCCCACAGCGCCTGCAACCTCAAATCGCGGCTCAGCCCAAAGACCACAACCATACCAGTTGTGTTCCACAACCTGTGGGGGTACGACAGCCACTTGCTGATGCAGGCGATATCCAAGGTGGAGGGGCGGATTTCCTGCATCCCCAACAACACCGAGAAGTACATCAGCTTCTCCCTGGGGCAGCTGCGCTTCATCGACAGCGCACAGTTCTTACTAGCCCCCCTCGACAAGCTGGTAGCGGCGAACAAGCCCGAGGCCTTCCAATTCACAACCCACTACGAGCCCGACCACCAAAAGCGCGGACTGCTCATGCGCAAAGGTGTGTACCCCTATGAGTACATGGACTCCTGGGAGCGTTTCGAGGAGACCCAGCTTCCCCCGGCGCACTCCTTCTACTCCAAGCTCACGGACGAAAATATTTCCGATAGTGACTACGAGCACGCCCAGAGGGTCTGGGAGACCTTCGGGTGTCAAACCCTAGGCAACTACACCGACCTCTACTGCCGGACCGACGTGCTGCTCCTTGCCGACGTCTTTGAGAACTTTCGAAAGACCTCCCAGAAACAATACAGGCTGGACCCAGCGCACTACTACACCAGTCCAGGCCTATCTTGGGATGCTCTCCTCAAAAAGACCGGAGTAGAACTGGAGCTGCTCACAGACTACGACCAGCACCTCTTCATCGAGAAGGGGATGCGGGGCGGCATCTCTATGGTGTCGAAGCGCCACGCCAGGGCGAACAACCCCGCAGTAGAGGGATACGACTCGGAGAAGCCCAACAGCCACATTCTCTACCTTGACGCCAATAATCTGTACGGGTGGGCCATGAGCCAACCCCTACCAACTGGCGGATTTCGATGGGTAGAGGACTGTGATGGGCTGGCTGGTACAATAAAAGACCAACCGGCCGACGGGCCCGAGGGCTTTATCCTCGAGGTGGACCTGGAGTACCCCCGCGAGCTTCACGATGAACACAACGCCTACCCGCTCGCTCCAAAGCGTATAGTGGTTCAGAAAGATTGGATGTCGGAGTACCAGCATGGACTACTGGGGGTGGCGTCCGCCGAGGTCGAAAAGCTGGTCCCCAACCTCCGCGACAAGAACCACTACGTGCTCCACTACCGCAACCTCCAGCTTTACTTGGAACTCGGGATGAAATTGAAAAAGATACATCGAGCTCTGTGCTTCGAGCAGAGCCCCTGGATGGACCCCTACATCAGGATGAACACCGAGCTGCGAAAGCAGGCCACCAGCGCCTTCGAGAAGGACCTCTACAAGCTGATGAACAATTCTGTCTTTGGTAAAACGATGGAGAACCTGCGAAAGCGAGTGAATGTCAAGTTGGTTCGATCACACGAGGAAGACAAACTCCGCCGCCTAATCGCCAGCCCGTCTTTCGCCAGAGCCAACATCTTCGACGACGGCCTCGCCGCCGTAGAGGTCCACAAGAGTCGTCTGGTCCTCAACCGCCCCGTATACGTGGGCATGAGCATCCTAGACCTCTCGAAGACGCTCATGTACGACTTCTACTACGGGCAGCTGAAGAACCATTACGGAGAGCGGTGTAAGCTCCTCTACACCGACACTGACAGCCATCTCCTTGAGATCCAGACGGAGGACATGGTTGCGCATGCAGGTCTATACGACACGTCCTACTACCCACGCGAGCACCCTCTGCACAGCGTTGAGAACAAAAAGGTGCTGGGGAAGATGACAGATGAGTGTGCCGGGCGTCCCATCGCGGAATATGTCGGGCTGCGCCCCAAGATGTACAGTATCCTCGAGGCCAACGGGAACAATACGAAGAAGGCCAAAAGCGTGAAAAAGTACGTTGTGAAGAAGCACATAAGACACAAACAGTACAGGGAGGCTCTCTTCGAGAAAACGACCTTCCACCACGGCATGAATGTCCTGCGATCAGAGCGCCACCACATCTATGGGCAGCGCCTCCACAAGGTATCGATTCCAAACGGTGGATCGCAGAAAACGGGGTGGAAACTCTAGCCTATGGGCACAGGGATGCCTTACCAGCAGGCACAACTGAAATGAACGACTACATTGACGAACTGCTCGACGGTTGAGAACACCATCGGGAGGCAGTTCAGTGTCAGGAGGCACAACCAGAAGCTCCTCACGGACAAATCCCCGACTAGGTCCTTGACCTGCGGAGTAAAGATAATAAAGCACAGGCTCGCCGGGCTTGGTCACGGAGCGCCCGAGCCGGTAAACCTGGAGGGACCACACAGGGTCAGTGGCGCGACGCCGCCCACCCTCGAGTTCGCCGGGCTGGTAAAGATAGCGAACACCAACCCCAGAAGGGAGCTTCTGCTCTTGAAGACCGACAGGGCGGCCGGGAACCGTAGAAGAGGGCTCTCCACTTACAGACTTTGCCCTAATGGCCTCAGAAGGGCGCTTACCGGTCAGCCGGGTGACCTCTCCATTCAGAGCAGAGACAACCGCAGGCAGCCGCTGCACCCACTCTGTGGATCGCCCACCAACAAGCAACCCCATCTCCTGGGCGTACTGGTGGCCGAAGAGCCTCTCAGACAGAGTTCTGTTCCACCGCTCCACGATTCCTTGGTCCCGGTGGCCACTGACCCGGCCGCGCCTGGCCTCGACGTTGTGCTTAGCAAGGAGTTGGCTAACTGGCCCCATAAACTCGCGTCCAGGGTCCACCTGCAGCAGCTTGGGCCACTTCAAAGGCTCCCGTTTGTAGATGCTAGACAGGGCATCGGCGACCTCTGTTGCGCACTTGCTAGTCAGAGGCTCGGCCTCCTTGTACCGCGAGGCAACGTCGACTACGGTCAGGGCGTACTTATAATTTCTCCGTCCCACGCGGTCGTGCGGAAGGAAAAGGAGGTCAGCTTGATGGACCTCGTTTGGCACCCTGACATCAAATTTAGGTCTAGGTATGCGCCGCGCCGCAGGCAGGTAGATCTGCCAGATGGCTTGTTTCTTCAGCCAGTCCTTAGCCGCATCGAGAGGGGCCCCCGCTGCAGACGCCAGCTTCTTGATGGCGGCGATTCCTTTCCAGTAGCCCCCGGGGCTGTAGTAAATCCTCGACAGGTGTGAGTCCATTGCCACGTACTCCAGAAGCCTAACCAACACACCGATACCACGGGCAACCCATCGCGAGCGCGCGCGCGTGTAGGCCGGAAAAATTGGGGGGTCACACCGTCTATCTCTTAGCGATATAGTATGTCACAAGGCCGGTTGCGGCCATCCCCAGGACAACAAAGTAAATCTCGCGGTCTTTTTGGGCGCTACTAGGTGTATAAAAGTCGGAAAGCTGGGGCTCGGGGACCAGCGGGGCGAGGGTTTCCCCGATGAGGCGGGTGTACTCGCGCCATGCTGCGTCGGCGTCGTGGAAGTCCTGGACTGCCTGGTATTGTTCCCTGAGCTTTTTGTTGATCCAGTCAAGGCGTTCAGTACGCTTCTGAGACCATTCAGCCTGGGCGGTCTGCAGCTGCTCCATGGCCTTGTCGTGTCTTTTCTGTTCTTCGGCTGTGTCTCCTTTGTCGAGCTTCGAGAACAGGGGTTGCTACCTGAGAACGCCAGAGCGTTCACGAAGGCGCCTCCGACCATCAGCGCGATGCTAGCCATTGTGCTACTACGCAATGTTAGAGGGAATAATTCCACGTTTAGTCAACTCGTCCTTAGTTAAAATGGCGAACGAGACATTCATAAACATCATCCCGGCATCGCGCACCGTCAGGTCGAGTTTTGGCAGCGACCCCTTGACGACCATCTGACCAAGTTTTGCGTACCCTATCGCAAACCCGCTGACAAGGGCGGCATGATACACGGTGTTCGCTATAGCTTTTCCGTCAATCGAAGCCATGGTTTTGTTATTCCATATAATGTGGATTATGCGCAACCTTCAATTGCTAAGCAGACCCCGCGCTGTTCTGCAGGGCCGGGGGCTTTTTCTCCTGTGGCGGCCTCGGTTCTGCGCGGTGAAACTGAGACCAATAGGCCAGCGCCCCGGCAGCAGCCACCAGTACGCCTACAGGCCAGGGGAACATAGAGCCATCCTCTTCTTCTTTTTTGTCGCTGCGTCGGAGCGGAGCGGCTTCCGCGTCGGGCGGGTCGGCCACGAACGCGGGATCCCGCAGAGCCTCCTTGGCTGCCGCGAGTTCTCTTTCAAGGCGCTCCGTCTTGGCTTTCCTGGCGGCGGCGCCGGCACGCCCCGCGGCAGCCTTCTTCTCGTCTTTCTGTTTAGACGACCGGCTGGGTGACGGCGTCGTCTCGGCAGTCACCCTCAAAACCGGCTCCTCGGCATCCTCCGCCGAGGCCGCCGGTGTGGCTGTCTCCGGCGGGGGCAACTCCGCCTGGGGAGTCACATTGCTGTCTCTCGAGTCCATCTTCTTCTATACGCCTTGGACACTGGTGTCCAAATTGACAGTACTTCGCCGTGGTCAGCGCCGCGGTGATCGGCGCCAGAAGCTTTCCGTAGCGATAGTATAATTCGCAAGCAGTGCTGTTGAGCGCGTGGCCGACAAAAGGGTCGGACTCGAGGTCCTCCATGAGAGGCTGCCGGTTCTCGGGCGGTATCGGGAGAAACATAGTGACCACGGTCGTATAGAGCTGCAGCGCAGCCTGCCCCAGAGTTTTTGTCATGGCAGCCCCCAGTCGTGCCTCGTAGCGGGCGTAGAGCTTTCCAACCTCGTCGTCGCCCAGTGCATCGATTTCTTCCACGGACCAGGCCTTCCCAAGGTACTGTCTGGCCTGCCCCCCGGCTACGATGGTGGCCAGCCTCTCGCGTTGTGCCGCCGTTGTAGGCTGCGGCTGTTCCGCCGCAGCGGCCGCTGGTTGTACGACCGTGGTTTCTTCGGCGAGCAGTCCTTCGAGTAAATCGTCCTTCTGTTTTCTTAGTGTCTTCGTATTTAATAAAGAACTAAGTTTCCCAATTTCTCGCCTAGCTCTAATATATTCGTGGACTATCCACAGGAGAACCACAAGTGTGGTCAAAGAGAGAGCCGTGTTTAATACCAAGAACAACATCAGCTAAGCAAATTATAAGAAGAGGGTTGCGAAATGTTTAACAGCAGCTTAGCATGTTTCTTCAAGGCGAGCTGACACCTAACGGCTACTCGTTCTTCCCGTTTCGCTATAACGTCGTTCTCCCGGAGGCACTCCTCGAAAGAGTCTCGGTCCTTGCAGTGGAATAAAGCCACCCACTGGGTCTGTTCACGCAGGTCTTTGAGGACCGAGTTGTATCGCTGAGACAGCACCCAGACGGATTGCTGGGCGTGGCGGCCGGAGAAGGCCAACTCCGAGAGGGTATCTCTCTTTTTCGTCATCGCCTGCGAGGCGCTGCAGTCGTCGATGATGAAAAGGGTCGGCTCGCCTTTAAAACGGTGGTACCAAAAGCGGAGCCAATCGTGCAGGCGTTCGCCCGGGTCGACAATAAACACCTCGGGGTCACTCCACACCCACGGGCGACCCTGGTAGGTGGTGTTGTGCCGGATGGTGGGGCATAGTATGACGATGTGGCGGAAGACTCCTCGATAGGCCCCCTCGAGGAGGTCTAGGACGAATACTGTCTTCCCACAGCCTGTTTGCCCGCAAATGATCGCCGAGTGGGGGGAGTGGGGTAAGTTGTTAATACAAGATGGACGTGATTCACCCATCCTCCAGGTTTAGTTGTGCATCAATGATGAGGAAGACATACACATCCAATACGCCGGCGGCCTCGGGCTTCTTCGTGATCTGCAGCGTCACACCTTCCGACGCGTTCTCGATTCATCTCCCCGTGCCGTGGAGCCGATCGTCATCACTGGACCGCATGTCAAGCCACAGGGAGAACTTGGTGGTCAAGTACTCGGGGAGAGACACATCCGCCAGGTCTAGGTCTTTCGCGACACCTGCTATGGGGTCTCGTTTGGAGCCGCTTGCGTGAAACTTTATGGCCTCGTCTCACTGCTGGTATGCGCGCAGGCCCTGCGCATAGAGCTCGTTCGGGACGCCCTCGATGGTAACTTCAACTTTCGTAATCTTGGGGTTGTAGAAGGCCTCCGTGTCGCGCTGGAAGGCAGCCGCAGGGTCCACAAAGAGCAGCAGTATTCCCTTCATGGAGCGCGCCAGGGTGTTTATGTTGATGTTCCAGAGCGTGTCGCTCTTATCTCGGCGGAGCTTGCGGTGCCGCAGGATACGCTCGTATAGGATCGCCAAGCGGTTGGCGTACTGGTTGCGGATATTTCGGGCGAGTTCGGTGTTGGTGATCTTATCGAACTCTAGACTGATGTTTTCGACTGTGTAGCTACCGCCAGCGTCGGCGGTGGCCTGCATGGCCGAGCCGTACTCGTTAAACGTGAGTTCATACTCCAGTCGGTCTCCGAGCCCCGCCTGGTAGAACGGCATGTGACTCTCTAGAATTTCAAAGTCGAGTGGCACGAAGAACCTGTTGCCGTACGCTTCTGAAATGGCCTTGTCGGCGGGGACGTTTTCTACGTCCCCCGCGCCGACACGAAGCTTGGTCGCATTGCGGTTGGTGGTGGTGTCTATGCCCTGATATTGCGAGTTCTCGCGCTCAAAGGCGGTCTCCCAGAGATCTTGGTAGCAGTAATAGACGTCTGAATCATCGATCGACATAATCTCGTTTCCGCTGAAGCGAATGGTCACCCTCTTGCAGATTGCGCGGCCTATATTTTGAACCAGCGTTCTGTTGGCGTCGGTCGAAGACAGCGAGATTGTGAAAGCCAGCCGCGCGGTACCTGGCACGATGTCATCGTCGGCCCCCAAGTTGGGGAAGCGAATCAGCAACTGCTGGTTTTGGTCGACCGTTGCGGGGTTGTTGGTCACACTACAACTGTCTGCCTCGTGGCCTTCACCCCAAGGGGGTCACGCGTAGGGGCCGGTACGGGTTGAGTTTTCTTCCGAAAGCACTTGAAGCCATGGTATTGAACCTGGGTAAACTGGTCTTCAATACAAGAACATGTCGGACTTCGATTACAATGAGTCTAGTCGTGCCAGAGGTGACGTTGCCCGCGGTTTTATTACCGATGACACCCCTCTCAATGTTTATACTCCTAACGACACTATCACTCCGGGCGGCTATGCTGAAACCTCATTCAGCACCCAGAACGTCGACGCCTTTGGAAAACCGATCGATACCCTCTACGACAAGAGCACCCGCGATGGAAGTGCGTTCGATACCTCGGCCGACGTTCACATCTCCTCTGGAACTTCGATCGATACCCTCCCCGATCCTCCCAGAATCACCCCTTCCACCAGACCTGGAGACAACATCATGAACCTTCGGGATGAAATCACCGCCGCCGATCGCGCCGCTGCGAAAACAGCCCTGGTAAATGAATACTACCAGTCGATTGCAGAAGACTATAAAGGCTTGCCCCTCCCCGAAAAAATCCCCTATGACCAATTCGAAGTCGGCAGGGATGGTTAAACCCTTTACTGGACTCCTGAAGAGGGGAAAGTGATTTCGGTTATAAACACCAGGGGCGGCGGCTTCCTTGCTTTAAGTACGTTTGCCTCAAAGTACGGTAATGGTGGGACAGAAGCCATACGCGAGTCCATGGGGCTCAAAAAGTACGACTGAAAAACACGAAAAACAGGGAAACTCAGCCCCAAGTGCGAGGAAGCCGTACAACACGCCTATGATATCACCCCCGACGAAGATGTGGACATCACCCCCGTGGTGGCCGACCACACGAAAGGAAGCGTAGAAATAGCAACCGAAGCCCTCGATGAGGAACTCACCCCTGAGCAGTCCGCTGCGTTGGGGACCATCGACGACCCGCCATTGGATCTCCAGTGGGTGACTCCAGCGAGAATGAAGTTAAGGGAACTTAGCTCGGAAATGACTCGAATGAGGGACTCGCTGGTGAACAACGAAGCCAAGCTCACGGAACTGGATAAACACATCGCTTTGGAAGAACGCAAGCTAGAAGAGGCCCCGGACGAGACTACTAAAGACCGCATTGCTGAACGCCTGCGTAAACTGCAGGATGAAAGGGCCGCCCGCCTTGAGGCCGCTTCGTCCACCAGGGAGGCTCTCCGGTCCCAGATCAGTCGTATACGTGAACCCCTGCACCGGATCCTACATGAGGACAAAACCCTCGCCGAGCGAATAAAGACCCTCTTTCGTGAGCAAGGAATAACGGTTGTGTCTATTCTCACGCCGCAGCCAACCCCGCCGCCTCCCGGTAAGGGCGGGGTTAAAGAGTGGCTGAAAAAACATCTACAAAGCCTCGGAAGAATCCTGGCCAAGCTGGCTGGCAAGGCGGCCGCCGCCCTTCCAGGAATTATCGGGTCGATCGTCTCCTGGCTCCTGTCCCTCCTCGGGAAAACCGCAGTCTGGCTGGCTGGAAATCTGTGGGCCGTTCTTCTGGCTGTAGGGGGCTTACTGCTTGTAGCGGCACGCGAGTGGCTTCTACCCAAGAAACCAAAGAAGGCCTAAGCCGATGGCAATAATACCTACGATGAGGGCTGTTTTTTCGTCCTCATGGGCCTCATAGTCTGCTTTGGCTGCCGCCGTTGCTGCATCGGGATGCGGCTTAGCCCACTCTCTTATCCATACGGAGTAGCATGTTGCCTGGGGCCATAAAAAGACCCTCCCCAAAGGATAGGTTGACCTCAGAGCGGGCATACTGTAGGGCTTCCTGATAACGGGCTATTGATGAGGGGATGTCCACAGGAGAAGCTATGACAGTTTCAACGTTCGCTAGGAACTGTTGCTGCGTATCTGAGGCCGTCGCCCCGGCGCCTAGAATGTTTGCGCGGGTCTGGGCCTGGGCGGTGAGGATGGCCCACACGTAAGTCCGGCTACTATCCTTCAACCTATTGACCCCGGGGAGGGTGAAGCCATCTGACTTATTGAGTATGAAATTCTTCCAGGCCGTGTCTACTCCGGCGGTATCCTATCGATGTAGTCCACGTGGGGAATGCCGTGTTCTGTCTCGTGTGTGAACGACATTCTGTCCGGGTTATACTCCCCGTCACCAACTGGGCTATATCCGACCCCGGACAAGTAGAAGTAGACTCGGCCGAGCCTCTGGGTGTGGCCACGGATCTTCCAATCAGAGTGTGTGGAGATGCCAAATTCTTCGCAGATTCTCTCGTACCCCTCGCGGTCGTAAGGATTGTTTACCGCTTTCCGTTCCTGCTCCGGGGGAATTCGGGCCTGTATATCTTCCAGTATACGGCGTGTTTGGTAGTACGCGTGGAAGCGGTAGAAGGACTGCAGAGGGGCATCAACGACAGTCAAATGGTCTTCCGCCAAAACTCCACAACCTGTGGTGGCACACCAAACGGCGAAGTTTAACTGGTTCTGCCAAAACTGCATCGGGGTTTTACACCAAGCCTGGAACGTGTTGTCTGAATAAATCCTAGGCAGGCGGCAGTGTTCGAAGACATTGTGATACTTAGCCCTGAACCATTTCTGCAGGTTGTCAGCCTGAACCTGAACCTGGCCTTCTGCGAGATTGCCAACATCGCGAGCCGCGGCTTTTTGGAGGCCGGGATGGTACTTGGCTTCACTATTAAACTTGAAAGCTTTCGCATTCATAATATTGAGCCATCATGTTCCACACGCTTTCGAACGTTCAAAGGGGGGAGGCTGTCCCCCTCCAGCGGTGCATTGACAACCGCGATGGGCACCTCTACATTGGCCTCAAGTCAATCACCTTCGCGGTGGGGTGGTACAACATCGAACGAGGGGAGAAGTTTTCTAGGAGAAATACTGGGGGGTCAGAAGAAACCCTCAACATCCCACCCGGCCTGTACGGGTTCGACCGGCTAAAAGAGATTCTCAAGGGGGCCAGCCACACGCTAGCGGTGAGTCGAGAAAGCGGTTTGATCACCCTAGAAGTTGCCCCCGAGCAGGGAATCCGTCTATCCGACGGCTTGCTGGCGCTTCTCGTCCTGGACGACGGCTTGGGCGGAGTCTGGCTATCGCCCTGTAAACTTTGCGACGAGGCAAATGCTGTGGGTCCACTTGGAGGAGATAAACAAGGCCGAAAATATTGTTGATGGGGCTCCCTCAACACTCCTGGCCGGCATCGGGCTGGGGTGCCACGTCTTCGGGGACATAAACACGGTCCGCGTGGAATGTCCCGAATATAAACGCCTTCGAGATGGTACGATAGGCGAGTTGAAGGTTTCTATTAGGGGTGCATCATCAGGAAAGGCAACTTTCAACCAAGATCTCCCGGTACACGTCACGCTCGAGGTCGTCAGAAAATGAGTATCTTCGGCGAGAGGATCAGCCGCGGGCCTGACCTGGCCGAAGTCCTGGCTATGCTAAAAAAGACTACGTAGATGCACAAGACGGCCTCCGTGTCCTGAAGACGGGCGACACCATGAGTGGTGATCTGGACATGGCGGGGCAACTGGTGCGTGGGCTGCCCACAGAACTACGGCCGTACAAAGTGATGAGGCTACTTCATGGAACCAGGTCGTGAGAGCGGCGGCTGATGCTTTCGAAGCCGCGGTAGATAGGCGTAAGCCTATGATAACTGTGTGGGCCGAACAGAAACGGTCTATGCTCGATAACCGATACGAGTGGTCATTTGGCAGCGATGCAGCTAGGGGCCTTGCAGATGGGGGCTACCCCATGATGGCCGCAGGTAGGGTCCTTCGTATGGGGCTGTCGACAACAGCACCTCACAACTTAATCTCCGCCGCCCTTGTCAATATTTCGGTCAACGGGATGGAAAACCCGTTATATGGTACGATCAAGCCCCCGGGCCAAGCCTGCGGTATTTCTATATTTTCAACCCCTCTGGCGCTGCAGCAAGGCGACAAAATAAACTTTAGATCAGCCTCGTCCACCCCCGAAATCGCGAGCGCGGTGGTCTCCCTCCTAACTGAACTTGACTTGTAGATGGCACATTGGTGGTAAAGTACAATGAAGCAAGTGACTCCAACAGCTCCATCGGGCGCTCTCTACCCAGAGCTGCCCGATGACGGCAATGTTGCCGGCGGCACCCCGCAACGGCCAGATCAGTACTTCTGACTCCAGGAGATCTCGCGACTTCGTAAGCACCTCGAAGACGAAAAAGATAGACACTCCCAGCTCTTTAAGAAATACCGGCGCGGGATTAACGCTGTAGATGCTGTCGACACGGCGCTACTCTCAGCCAGTGTGGGGATGGGCATTGGAGGTGTGGGCCTCCTGTCCACGATCATAGCAGCCCCGGTTGTACTGGGGCTTGAGGTTGCAGCCTTGGGCTGTGGACTCCTCAGTGCCGCCGGTAAATTTGTCAGCCGCCGGCTCTCGGTGAAGGCAAAAAAGCATGACGAGGTTATGATTCTTGCCGGGAGTAAACTCAACTCCATATCCGCCCATGTCTCGAGAGCACTCACAGATGGTCAGATCTCTGATGAAGAATTCCGCATAGTTGTTGATGAGGTCCACAAATATACCCAGATGAAGGCAGCTTATTCAGAGAGGCCTGGACGAGGCCAGGGCCAGTTTCATAAAGAAATTGGCTGCACCTTAGTCTTCTTTAAGCGGCGACAACATACGCCATACAGCCCGCCTCCATACTCCGTAACTCTGTAAGACTAACTTTCATCCACATTTTTCTTATTTATGCCCCTTGAACCAAACTGCAAATAGCTCGCCTATTTACTTCCTGGTTTAATCAGCCAGCCTGGCCAGTATACTATAGTTGACCCCCTGTCCTAGATAGCTGGTTGTGTGTACATTGCACCATCAGTCTTATCTGGCTTCTAGATAGCTGATTGTGTGTACATTGCACCATCAGTCTTATCTGGCTTCTAGAAAGTACAGCTGGTGTAATATAGCAGGATGTAGCGGAATATTCACAACCATGGATTGTGGTGCAATATCTGTCTATCAGCTTATATATAAGCTATAAGTTGTCACGCATTCCACACCGTGACCGGTCATTGTCGACGAGGAAGCGCTTATTCAGAGAGGCCGGGACGAAGCCAGGGCCAGTTTCATGAAGAAATTGGCTGCGCCATAAACTGCTTTGAGAGGCCACGGCACGAAGGGCCGTGTTGCCGACGTGCCAACACAGCCCGCCTCCATACACAGTTACTCAGTAACAAGGCTGTACGTCGTGTTTACTTCCCGGTTCAGCCATGTAGTGCGTCATGTTTTCATTCTGCCTCATTCAGCCTATAAGCGGACCATAGTTTAGTCACGTTTACTTCTTGGTTGTCAGAAATGTGGGCCGCACTGTCCAACTAGGTCACACTGTCCGAACTATGTCACACTGTCAGAACTAGGGCGAGTTGTCAAGAGATAAACAAGTTGACGGAAGTTGGTGGTTGTTGGTGGTTTAGTGACCCCCGATCCTCACTGGCCCAGGCTCTGAGAGCAAGTGGCTGTGGGGTGGCTGCGCGAGCAGCTGCTCGCGAGCCGCTCGCGCCGCCGTTGTGCCGTGTTCAGGCTGTACTTGCTCTATAAAGTGAGAGAGGAGAGTTTAGGAGCCCGCCAGGGGGGTGGGGCGGGCCCTCTGGTTAATCGATACTATGGGGGTACATAAAGAATTGCGCGTGTTTCTCGTACATACACAATTGCAACAATTATGTATGTAGGCCAGGCGTGTTTTGCGTACATGAAGAATTGGGGTAATTCTATATGTAGGCCGGGCGTGTTTTGCGTACATGGACTAATGGGGTTCGAGTGTATGTAGGCCAGATATGTTTTTCGTGCAAGGTGGTCCAGAATCCCCACTCTGTATACTACTTGATTAGGAAGTGTTTCGGGGGTAAGGAGAAGGAGTAGAGAGGGAAAAAAAGTAATTTTAAGAAAAGGGTGTTAGGCACGTTTTTAAGGCATTATGGGTAGGAAAAACGGAGTGTGTTTGGGAAGATGTATGTGTTGGCGTAATAATGGCGGAAAAAAGGTAATTTGTAAAAAATGAAACTTGAGCGCGCTTAGCGGCATTTTAGGGAACTTGAACTTGGAATTTCGAAAAAAAGGTAAGTGGTAATTTTTCCGATTACAAGGAGCGATAGGATGCAACAAAAGAAAAAAAAAAAGGAAGAAAAAAAAATTTTGTACGGTACGTTTTCCCTTGCGGTTTTCCAATTTCCGGTGACAAAAAAGGCGGAAAAAGTAAGTGGTTTTGTTTCTTTCCGTAAGGGGAGAGGGAAAATGTGAAATAAATTATAAAAAAAAAGAAAATTTTTTTTCTCTCCTTTAGGGAGCTTTTTCACTATTTTTGGTCGTTAGGTTCCCGGAAAAGATGATTAGGAAGTGTTTCGGGGATAAGGAGAAGGAGTAGAGAGCAAAAAAAAGTAATTTTTAGAAAAAGGTGTTAAGCGCGTTTTTTCAGCATTCTGGTTAGGAAAAACGGAGTGTGTTTGGGAAGGTGTATGTGTCCGCGTAATCACGGCGGGAAAAAGGTAATTTGTAAAATATGAAACTTGAGCGCGCTTAGCGGCATTTTAGGGCCCTTTAAGTCGGAATTTCGAAAAAAAAGGTAAGTGGCAATTTTTCCGATTACGAGGAGCCGTAGGGTGCAAAAAAGTCAAAAAAAAGAAGAAAAAAAAAATTTTGTACCGCACGTTTTTCTTTGCGGTTTTTCTATTTCCGGTGATAAAAGGGCGGAAAAAGTAAGTGGTTTTGTTTTTTTCCGTAATTGGAGGGGAAAATTGTGAAATAAATGTAAAAAAAAAGAAAAATGTTTTTTTCCTTTAGGGAGTTTTTTCACTATTTTTGGTCGTTAGGTTCCCGTAAAAGATGATTAAGAAGTGTTTCGGGGGTAAGGAGAAGGAGTAGAGAGCAAAAAAAAGTAATTTTTAGAAAAAGGTGGAGTGTGTTTGGGAAGGTGTATGTGTCCGCGTAATCACGGCGGGAAAAAGATAATTTGTAAAATATGAAACTTGATCGCGCTTAGCGGCATTTTAGGGCACTTTAAGTCGAAATTTCGAAAAAAAGGTAGGTGGTAATTTTTCCGATTACGAGGAGCGGTAGGATGCAAAAAAGTTAAAAAAAAAAAAAAAAAAAAAAAAAAAAAAAAATTTAATGGGACATTATACCTTTTTTACATATTTCCGGTTAAAAAAAGGGCGTAAAAATTAATTGTTTTTATTTTTTTACGTAAGGGGAGAGGAAAAATGTGAAATAAATTATAAAAAACCGAAAATTTATTTTTGTCATTTTTGGGAATTTTCTTGACCATTTTTGGTCGTTTGTTTGCCGGAAAAGATGATTAGGAAGGGTTTCGGGGGTAACGAGAAGGAGTGGAGAAAAAAAAAAAGTAATTTTAAGAAAAATGTGTTAAGCGTGTTTTTAGCCATTATGGGTCGGAAAGACGGAGTGTGTGTAGGTAGGTGTATGTGTTCGCGTAATCACGGCGGGAAAAAGGTAATTACTAAAATATGAAACTTGAGCGCGCGTAGCGGCAATTTAGGGCACTTTAAGTCGGAATTTCGAAAAAAAAATGTAAGTGGTAATTTTTTCGATTACGCGGAACGGTAAGAAGCAAAAAAGTAATAAAAAAAAGAAAAAAAAAATTTTAATGGGACGTTTTCCCTTGCGGTTTTCCTATTTCCGGTGACAAAAAGGGCGGAAAAAGTAAGTGGTTTTGTTTTTTTCCGTGAGAGGAGAGGGAAAATGTTAAATAAATTTAAAAAAAAAAGAAAATTTTTTTTCTCACCTTTAGGGAGGTTTTTCACTATTTTTGGTCGTTAGGTTCTCGGAAAAGATAATTAGGAAGTGTTTCGGGGGTAAGGAGAAGGAGTAGAGAGCTTAAAAAAGTAATTTTTAGAAAAAGGTGTTAAGCGGATTTTTTCAGCATTGTGGTTAGGAAAAACGGAGTGTGTTTGGGAAGGTGTATGTGTCCGCGTTATCACGGCGGGAAAAAACGTAAATTGTAAAAAATGAAACTTGAGCGCGCTTAGGGACAGTTTTGGACACTTTAACTCGGAATTTGGAAAAAAAAATGTAAGTGGTAATTTTTTCGATTACGCGGAGCGGTAGGATGCAAAAAAGTAATAAAAAAAAAAAAAAAAAAAAAATTTTGTACGGGACGTTTTCCTTTACAGTTTTTCTATTTCCAGTGATAAAAGGGCGGAAAAAGTAAGTGGTTTTGTTTTTTTCCGGAAGGGGAGAGGTAAAATGTGAAATAAATTTAAAAAAACAGAAAATTTATTTTTGTCGTTTTTGGGAGCTTTCTTTACCATTTTTGGTCGTTTGTTTGCCGGAAAAGATGATTAGGAAGTGTTTCGGAGGTAACGAGAAGGAGTGGAGAAAAAAAAAAGTAATTTTAAGAAAAAGGTGTTAAGTGCGTTTTTTAGGCATTGTGGTTAAGGAAAAACGGAGTGTGTTTAGGAAGGTGTATGTTTCCGCGTAATCACAGCGGGAAAAAGGTAATTTGTAAAATATGATACTTGAGCGCGCTTAGCGGCATTATAGGGTATTTTAAGTCGGGATTTCGAAAAAAAGGTACGGCGTAATTTTTCCGATTACGAGGAGCGGTAGGACGGAAAAAAGGAAAAAAAAAAAAAAAAAAAAAAAGAAAAATTTTTCATGGGACATTTTCCCTTGAGGTTTTCCTATTTCCGGTGACACAAAGGGCGGAAAAAGTAAGTGGTTTTGTTTTTTTCCGTAAGGGGAGAGGAAAAATGTGAAATAAATTATAAAAAACAGAAAATTTTTTTTTGTCCTTTTTGGGAGCTTTCTGACCATTTTTGGTCGTTTGTTTGCCGGAAAAGATGATTAGGAAGTGTTTCGGGGGTAACAAGAAGGAGTGGAGAAAAAAAAAAGTAAATTTAAGAAACAGGTGTTAAGTGCGTTTTTTAGGCATTATGGGTCGGAAAGACGGAGTGTGTGTGGGTAGGTGTATGTGTTCGCGTAATCACGGCGGAAAAAATGTAATTTGTAAAAAATGAAACTTGAGCGCGCTTAGCGGCAGTTTTGGGCACTTTAAGTCGGAATTTCGAAAAAAAAGGTAAGTGGTAATTTTTTCGATTACGCGGAGCGGTAGGATGCAAAAAAATAAAAAAAAAAAAAAAGAAAAATTTTTAATGTTACGTTTTCCCTTGCGGTTTTCCTATTTCCGGTGACAAAAAGGGCGGAAAAAGTAAGTGGTTTTGTTTTTTTCCGTAAGGGGAGAGGGAAAATGTTAAATAAATTATAAAAATAAAGAAAAGTTTTTTTCTCCTTTAGGGAGCTTTTTTCACTATTTTTGGTCGTCAGGTTCCCGGAAAAGATAATTAGGAAGTGTTTCGGGGGTAAGGAGAAGGAGTAGAGAGCAAAAAAAAGTAATTTTTAGAAAAAGGTGTTAAGCGCGTTATTTCAGCATTGTGGTTAGGAAAAACGGAGTGTGTGGGGGAAGGTGTATGTGTCCGCGTAATCACGGCGGGAAAAAGTTAATTTGTAAAATATGAAACTTGAGCGCGCTTAGCGGCATTTTAGGGTACTTTAAGTCGGAATTTCAAAAAAAAAGGTAAGTGGCAATTTTTCCGATTACGAGGAGCGGTACGGTGCAAAAAAGTCAAAAAATAAGAAGAAAAAAAAATTTTGTACGGGACGTTTTCCTTTGCAGTTCTTCTCTTTCCGGTGATAAATGGGAGGAAAAAGTAAGTGGTTTTTTTTTCTCCGTAATTGGAGAGGGAAAATGTGAAATAAATAAAAAAAAAAAAAGAAAATTTTTTTTTCTCCTTTAGGGAGCTTTTTTGACCATTTTTGGTCGTTCGTTTGCCGGAAAAGATAATTAGGAAGTGTTTCGGGGGTAACGAGAAGGAGTGGATAAAAAAAAAAATAATTTAAAGAAAAAGGTGTTAAGCGTGTTTTTTCAGCATTGTGGTTAAGGAAAAACAAAGTGTGTTTAGGAAGGTGTTTGTGTCCGCGTAAACACAGCGGGAAAAAGGTAATTTGTAAAATATAAAACTTGAGCGCGCTTAGCGGCATTTTAGGGTACTTTAAGTCGGAATTTCGAAAAAAAGGTACGTGGTAATTTTTCCGATTACGAGGAGCGGTAGGATGCAAAAAAGTAAAAAAAAAAAAAAAAAAAGAAGGAAAATTTTTCATGGCAAATTTTCCCTTGAGGTTTTCCTATTTCCGGTGACACAAAGGGCGGAAAAAGTAAGTGGTTTTGTTTTTTTCCGTAAGGGGAGAGGAAAAATGTGAAAAAAATTATAAAAAAAATAAAAAATTTATTTTTGTCCTTTTTGGGAGTCTTCTTGACCATTTTTGGTCGTTTGTTTGCCGGAAAAGATGATTAGGAAGTGTTTCGGGGGTAACGAGAAGGAGTGGAGAATAAAAAAAGTAATTTTAAGAAACAGGTGTTAAGTGCGTTTTTTAGGCATTATGGGTCGGAAAGACGGAGTGTGTGTGGGTAGGTGTATGTGTTCGCGTAATAACGGCGCAAAAAGGTAATTTGTAAAAAATGAAACTTGAGCGCGCTTAGCGGCAGTTTTGGGCACTTTAAGTCGGAATTTCCAAAAAAAAGGTAAGTGGTAATTTTTTCGATTACGCGGAGCGGTAGGATGCAAAAAAGTAAAAAAAAAGAAAAAAGAAAAATTTTTAGTGGGACATTTTCCCTTGAGGTTTTCCTATTTCCGGTGACACAAAGGGCGGAAAAAGTAAGTGGTTTTGTTTTTTTCCGTAAGGGGAGAGGAAAAATGTGAAGTAAATTATAAAAAAATAGAAAATTTTTTTTGTCCTTTAGGTAG
Organism: Elysia crispata; assembly: GCA_033675545.1. Lineage (NCBI taxonomy): Eukaryota > Metazoa > Mollusca > Gastropoda > Plakobranchidae > Elysia > Elysia crispata. The sequence goes on from JAWDGP010002547.1 coordinate 20,626, forward strand.
CTTTTTTGACCATTTTTGGTCGTTCCTTTGCCGGATAAGATAATTAGGAAGTGTTTCGGGGGTAAGGAGGAGTAGAGAGCAAAAAAAAGGAATTTTAAGAAAAAGGTGCTAAGCGCGTTTTTTCAGCATTGTGGTTAGGAAAAACGGAGTGTGTTTGGGAAGGTGTATATGTCCGCGTAATCACGGCGGGAAAAAGGTAATTTGTAAAATATGAAACTTTAGCGCGCTTATCGGCAGTTTTGGGCACTTTAAGTCGTAATTTGGGAAAAAAAGGTAAGTGGTAATTTTTTACGATAACGAGGAGCGGTAGGATACAAAAAAGGAAAAAAAAAAAAAAAGAATTATTTTTAATGGGAAGTTTTCGCTTGCGGTTTTCCTATTTCCGGTGACAAAAAGGGCGGAAAAAGTAAGTGGTTTTGTTTTTTTCCGTAATTGGAGAGGCAAAATGTGAAATAAATTAAATAAAAAAGAAAATTTTTTTTTCTCCTTTAGGGTGCTTGTTTGACCATTTTTGGTCGTTCGTTTGCCGAAAAGATGATTAATAAGTATTTCGGGGGTAACGAGAAGGAGTGGAGAAAAAAAAAAATATTTAAAGAAAAAGGTGTTAACCGCGTTTTTTAGGCATTATGGGTCGGAAAGACGGAGTGTGTGTGTGTAGGTGTATGTGTTCTCGTAATCACGGCGGGAAAAAGGTAATTAGTAAAATATGAAACTTGAGCACGCTAAGCGGCAATTTAGGGCACTTTAAGTCGGAATTTCGAAAAAAAGGTACGTGGTAATTTTTCCGATTACGAGGAGCGGTAGGATGGAAAAAATTTAAAAAAAAAAAAAAAGAAAAATTTTAATGGTACGTTTTCCCTTGCGGTTTTCCTATTTCCGGTGACAAAAAGGGCGGAAAAAGTAAGTGGTTTTACTTTTTTCCGTGAGAGCAGAGGGAAAATGTGAAATAAATTAAATAAAAAAGAAAATCTTTTTTCTATCCTTTAGGGAGCTTTTTCACTAGTTTTGGTCGTTAGGTTCCCGGAAAAGATAATTAGGAAGTGTTTTGAGGGGTAAGGAGAAGGAGTAGAGAGCAAAAAAAAGTAATTTTTAGAAAAAGGTGTTAAAGCGCGTTTTTTCAGCATTGTGGTTAGGAAAAAACGGAGTGTGTTTGGGAAGGTGTATGTGTGCGCGTAATCACGGCGGAAAGAATTTAATTAGTAAAATATGAAACTTGAGCGCGCGTAGCGGCAATTTTAGGGCACTTTATGGCGTAATTTCTAAAAAAAAAGGTACGGGGTAATTTTCCCGATTACGCGGTGCGGTAGGATTCAAAAAATTAAAAAAAAAAAAAAAAAAAGAAAAATTTTTTCTAGGACGTTTTCCCTTGCGATTTTCCTATTTTGGGTGACAAAAAGGGCGGAAAAAGTAAGTGGTTTTGTTCTTTTCCGTGAGAGGAGAGGGAAAAATGTTAAATAAATTATAAAAAAACAAAAATCTTTTTTCTCTCCTTTAGGGGAGCTTTTTTCACTATTTTTGGTCGTTAGGTTCACGGAAAAGATAATTAGGAAGTGTTTGGGGGGTAAGGAGAAAGAGTAGAGAGCAAAAAAAAGTAATTTTTAGAAAAAGGTGTTAAGCTTGTTTTTTCAGCATTGTGGGTCGGAAAGACGGAGTGTGTGTGGTTAGGTGTATGTGTTCTCGTAATCACGGCGGGAAAAAGGTAATTAGTAAAATATGAAACTTGAGCACGCTTAGCGGCATTTTAGGGTACTTTAAGTCGGAATTTCGAAAAAAAGGTAAGTGGCAAGTTTTCCGATTACGAGGAGCGGTACGGTGCAAAAAAGTCAAAAAAAAAGGAGAAAAAAAAAATTTTTTACGGGACGTTTTCCTTTGCGGTTTTTTTAATTTCCGGTGATAAAAGGGCGGAAAAAGTAAATGGTTTTGTTTTTCTGCGTAATTGGAGAAGGAAAATGTGAAACAAAAAAAAAAAGAAAATTTTTTTTCTCCTTTTGGGAGCTTTTTTGAGCATTTTTGGTCGTTTGTTTGCCGGTAAAGATGATTAGGATGTGTTTCGAGGGTAACGTGAAGGAGTGGAGAAAAAAAAGTAATTTAAAGAAAAAGGTGTTAAGCGCGTTTTTAGGCATTGTGGTTAGGAAAAACGGAGTGTGTTTAGAAAGGTGTAGGTGTCCGCGTAATCACAGCGGGAAAAAGGTAATTTGTAAAATATGAAACTTGAGCGCGCTTAGCGGTATTTTAGGGCACTTTAAGTCGGAATTTCAAAAAAAAGGTAAGTGGTAATTTTTTCGATCACGCGGACGGGTAGGATGCAAAAAAGTAAAAAAAAAAAAAAAAAAAGAAAAATTTTTCATGGGACATTTTCCCTTCAGGTTTTCCAATTTCCGGTGACACAAAGGGCGGAAAAAGTAAGTGGTTTTGTTTTTTTCCGTAAGAGGAGAGGAAAAATGTGAAATAAATTATAAAAAACAGAAAAATTTTTTTTCTCCTTTAGGGAGCTTTCTTGAACATTTTTGGTCGTTTGTTTGCCGGAAAAGATGATTAGGAAGTGTTTCGGGGGTAACGAGAAGAAGTGGAGAAAAAAAAATAGTAATTTTAAGAAAAAGGTGTTAAGTGCGTTTTTTAGGTATTATATGTCAGAAAGACGGAGTGTGTGTAAGATTGAATTGAACCAACAGAAGGTCTCAGCACTTTTTCTATGACATCAAAAGCAGTGATCACATGAATTTAAAGTAGTTTAAAATTCTTGAGAAAAGAAGATCAACTTACACATCAAGGGCAAAACTAGGTGTTGCGTCACTCTTCAAAACTCAGAAGATGGTAAGGATTCTCTCTCAAAAGCACATTGTCTCAAGTTGCTTAGTGTGTGGCTGCTGATCTTCTCAAAATGAAGAAGAGGTTGAAGATCTCTGTCAGATTATCACTGAAGATGTTGAGAGGAACATATAATTATGAATAGAAAGGAACGAGTTACACAGAGAAGGGATAGGAAAGAAAAGAAGGGGATATATATATATATATATATATATATATATATATATATATATATATATATATATACATATACAGAGAGAGAGAGAGAGAGAGAGAGAGAGAGAGAGAGAGAGAGAGAGAGAGAATTATATACTTTGTAATAGTTTTAAAGTGGCTTTATAAACTGAAGATTTTCTTTTCTAATGCTGAAACTGGTTTTAATGAAGCAAGTTTTTCTCGGTGTAATGACAAGTTATAAATTTGTATATTAGAAGAGAGAGAGAGAGAGAGAGAGAGAGAGAGAGAGAGAGAGAGAGAGAGAGAGAGAGAGAGAGAGAGAGAGAGAGAGAGAGAGAGAGAATTATATACTTTTGTAATAGTTTTAAAGTGGCTTTATAAACTGAAGATTTTCTTTTCTAATGCTGAAGCTGGTTTTAATGAAGCATGTTTTTCTCGTTGTAATGACAAGTTATAAATTTGTATATTAGAAGAGAGAGAGAGAGTAGATATGGTATCCTGACAAAAAAAACGAAACACCTAGCTGTACTCACTATTATCATATGAAGAAATAAGAATGATCTTTCGTTGGAAATAACGGTGAGCTGTGGGTGTAAAGAGAGGAAATTTTTTTTATACACATGAATGATAAAATAAACACCAATATCATGGATAGTTTGAAGTACAATACAAATCTCAATATTGGAATTGAAATGTATAAAAATTTATATTAATAATAATGGAAAAATATCGTACTCAGCGTAGAATTATATTTTTACCATTTCTTTTGCACGTCCAACCTTCAACAAAAGTTTGTCTGTCCAAGGACAGAATTTGTGGGGGATCACATGAATGTATAATGTATACAGAATTCCCTAAATTTACGGTCAATTCTCTTTCCTGTACAGTGGAACCCATGTTTAACACCTCGAATAGCGAAAAACATTGCTATAACGACAGAGCTAAATAACACCTTTTTTTCCTATATTCAATTTATTTCTGCAAAATTGACACTGCTTCCCAACCTGTAAAAACTGGAAAGAAAGCACCAAAACTTTTAATAGAAAAAAATCCTTAGCATTTTGCCCTGCCTGCATTGTAACAGTACAAGCGAACAAGCAATGCAGGCTTTCCTGTCTTTTCTCCACAGTCCGCATGTATATGAAAATATGTATTTATTTCCATAAGAGGCAGAATAGAAAAAAACAAAGGAAAGTGTAATTACTTCTTGGGTGAGGCCATGCCCTTGATGGTTCAAATACTGCACTGTGATGGCCAGGAAGGGCGGAGACTGGTCTTTCGGCCTCTGGATCTTCAACCGAATCTTGGCTTGACAATCTAGTTTGAGGGACCTGTGAAAGTGATGAAGAGTATGTAGTTATGTATCTATAGATAGAGTTGAATGCTACAAAGTTCATTTAGTGTATAGCATCAAGCCACATGGTAGGCAGTGGCCAACATCTAAAGAAAAATAACTTTGGCTTATAAAATCTGAAACCACAAAATAAATGATTGATTGGCAAATCTAGATCTAGAGTAAATTAAAATATTTGTCCTATGAACTGCAAAATGTTTCAGATCAGTACTCTGACAATGCCTTTCAATAAGGCTTTTGGTGCCCTCATGCCAAATTTTCCATTCTCTAGATCTAGAATCTAGATCTAGAATCTAGATCTAGATCTACTCCAAGAGGCAGGGAAGGATTTAAAAATCTAGGCTTAGGATAACTCACCCCTTATCTTTAACCAACCACTAAAATCTAAAATCAGATCGTCTAGATATCTGGATATAAGACCTATCTATATTTAACTCTAGATCTCATTAGCACAATTGATGGGACTTACCTTTGGCATGGGCGCTGACCCGTCGAGGAGCTGGTGTGTTTGGACGGGGAGTGCTTGCACACAAAGAGAATGATTTTATATTTTAGGTACTTCAGTATTAGTTCTTTCACTGACTTACTCGATCTTTTCACAAATAGACTGTGAGTGCCACTGAAAATGATTTAAGGGCTGCCTCAAACTCTTCATACGTTTTGAACACACGTCCTTTCTCCATTTTGAACATTGGTGGAAAGGAAGTGAAATCTGAGTCAAACACGAATTTTGTGACGTCACTTGAGTTTCCGTGTCCGTTTAGACCAGTACCAATTATCTATGAGGCCTGTTCATAGGTTATGTAATATTATTCTGATGGGCCGGTCTGCGGGGTGCTAGCAATGTGCTCTCTCTCTCTCTCTCTCTCTCTCTCTCTCTCTCTCTCTCTCTCTCTCTCTCTCTCTCTCTCTCTTTCTTTCTCTCTCTCATCTTTAGCTTAATCCGACTCATAACCCCCGTCTCTCTCTCTCTCTCTCTCTCTCTCTCTCTCTCTCTCTCTCTCTCTCTCTCTCTCATCTTTAGCTTAATCCGACTCTTAACCCTCGTCTCTCTCTCTCTCTCTCTCTCTCTCTCTCTCTCTCTCTCTCTCTCTCTCTCTCTCTCTCTCTCTCTCTCTCTCTCCCTCCCTCCCTCTTCATCATAACTTCTAAGTACATGTAGGCTATACATTCAAATACTTAAAAACTCAAATGCACATGTACACCTTTTCGAGATTTGATAATACAGTGGTACGGTACATCAAATACCGGCACTGGAGTGACACACTAAGAACACGTACATCAGATAATGAGGAGAGTTTTTAATTGTATCAAGTCAGAAGAAGCAAATGAAGAGAGAAGGAAAGAGGGGGGGGGGGGGGAGAGAGAGAGAGAGAGAGAGAGAGAGAGAGAGAGAGGGGGGGGGGAAACAGAGATTATAATTTTGTAAAATTCGACCAAGGAACAAAAACAAACATAGTAGGTACGTAGAATCTTAGAGCAAGAGATAAAATAATGAATGAGAGAGAGAGAGAGAGAGAGAGAGAGAGAGAGAGAGAGAGAGAGAGAGAGAGAGAATGGGTGAAAGAGATACAGACAGCCAGAGGTCTATTTGTGTGGAAAAGGGGGTGCTAGATATGGTAATAGGTGCTAGCCATGTGCGCTTTATATCTGGCCTTCTCTCTTTCTTTCATCTCTCTAGCTCAATCCGACTCTTAACCCTTCCGGGCCTCTCTCTCTCTCTCTCTCACACACACACACACACTCTCCCTTCTCATCATAATTTCTATTACATTCAAATATTTACACTTTGAAACTCAGATCCACATGTACACCTTTTCGAGACTTGATAACACAGTGTTACAGTAGGCTACATTAAAGAAAGGCACTGGAGTGACATGTCAAGAGCAAAACAAGGAATGACAGAATGTGAAAGACAAAAAAAGATATAGTGATATTTAGAGTGAAAGAGATACAGACAGAAGTCTATGTGTATGTGGGAGGGGGGGTGGTCAGAATGATGGGCAGTACTAACCTGTTCCAGTGTAAAAATGAAGGACAACTTCTAGCTGATCCCATTGATTCACAGTTTTACAGGGGAAATTTGGGTGTGTTACCAATTTAAAACCGTTGTAGTCTTCAAATTGAATTACAGTCACTCCTGCATCTGCATCTCTAAGTCTAATATGGAAGTATATAACATATTCATGCATACAACCACCGCGACTGAAGCTGGCAAGTGCTTGTTCTGTTCTATCTGCATTACAAGCACTGAGTCCATAGAGGGACTAACTTTCTTGAAGGGCTTCCTTAACAGTGTCACAGTTAAAGTTATTTTTTACTATGAATGTATCCAGTTCGTCAATTTCTCTGACTTTGTTTTCACTGAGAGCTTTTTTTTGGTAGGGCGAGGAGTTTTTGGATGAGCATGTGATATGGATGGTGAAGGTATCTCACCAAAGTTAATAGGAGGATGCATAGAGATTATAAATATTATCTGCCTCTTCGAATGTGAGGAGTATCAGAGAGCCAGTGTCGACTACGTACTCCAATATGTTCAGTCACTTTCTCAACTTTGTTAGGGAGACTCGAAACCCATTTATGACATTCAGTTGGGTCCTTCGGAAAACCATAATTATAAAATAACCGTTTCACTTTCTTTCCCCTTCTGACTGGCATAGCCACTCTTACAGTTTGTAACAGTGCACTTTCTTCCCCTAAACAATAAACGGTTAAGGAAATTGATAATGACACCGATACACCATATAATGAAATATGAAACTTAAGGTTAAAGTATTGAGGGCACTTTGAGTATCAGAGATTTTAGTTAAAAGGCTTTTAAAAAACTTTGGCTCCCACTTCAGCACACCTTCTCTCTATAAAGTGATATCGCAGAGACCATAAAGGGAAAAGCTAATTAAACTTAAAGCATATTTAGATGAACTTAACATGTATAATTGTTTATCAGTCTATATATATATATACATATATATATATATATATATATATACACACACATACACATATATTTATATTACATTGTATGATGTTTGGTGCCACGGGTCATACTCTTTCAGTGTGCACACATTTAGAGGAAAATCTACACCAAATCACAAAAAAGCATTCTTGGAATGTTCCACATTGAAAGCATCTGTTAGAACAAGGTGCAGTCCAAGGGCGAATAACAAAGAATAAGATAAGAAATATAATCCAAGAAAGAATGAATGTAATCCAATAACAAAATGGCAGGAGAGTCCAGTGAAAACACAGTGTGTACTGCTAAGCATGCTATAATCAACTGTTCAAACCTCGCGCAGGTGGCTGATAGCTAGCCAGATAATGGCCCATCTGAATAATGTTACGTAACCTTGTAAACAGGCCTCCTAGACAGATAGTACTGCTATAGACACATTGTTTGTATAATTTGAACCACGTGATGGACAATAATAGCACAGCCTCCATGATTTCTTAAAACCACGTGATAGCTATAAAAAGATTTTGCGGGTGCCTATTGGTGGTTTTCTCTTTGTCAAGCTGTGTTTACACTTACAACTGTAGTAGTTCGTACATTAACTTTTTCTTTTTTTTTTTTTCTTGAGGGGGATGGGGATAGATCTCTTTGCATTCCTGAAGCGGGAACTTGCTTACAGCAGGATTTTTCTCCTGGAACTAAAATTCCCGTTATTGTCATGTTTTATTTATTTTGAGCACATCACTAGAGTGGTCTCGCTTGTTGAATCTGTATAGCTTATCACTGTCTGCCTCTGGCCTTACACTTCGTTTCCTTCTGTTTTGTCTCCTCTTCTCTGATGTTGGCAATTAATGTCTAGTGGTCAGTCAGCCCCAATTGCTGCAAAGAAAGAGACAATTGTGCGCGACGGTCTAAAAGAGGTGACAGTAGAGAAGTTTTACAGTACTGGAGGTATCTGAGAGACGAGCAGACTTCTCGCTCGGATTGAGAGAATGTGACATTACCTAAACTAGCTGTGATAAAGACAGGGTTAGCTTTCTTTACAGAAAAAAAAATAGGAGACGACGTAGAAATTTGTCAACTTGATAATTATTAAACCCTAAAACAATTTTGGCTGGTTTTAATAGAAAGGAGGGAACACAGACACGGGCTAGTTCTTCTTCACAGAACACCCCCCCCCCCACCCTGGGGAGGCTGCACAACCACTGGACGAGCCACAGCATTCCTGTCCCACAACTCATCTTCCCGGGTCTGACGGCACGTGCCCCCAGGTGCGCACGTCGGGGCCTCAATTATAAGTGCGGCAACCGAACTTCTCCGCAGATACCCCTGTTTCCTGCATGCAACAACTGAAAGGGGTTAGTTAGAAATCAATGGTTTATTTGGCGGAAAGCCTAAAACTGTCCTCACCCACAGGTCTGGAGGTGAGAAGAAAACTGGACGCTGCTATTTGACTTCCCTCCAACAATGAACGGACAGAGGTGCTTTAGGCAGAACTATCCCGTTCATCGTGAATTAAACGCAGTGGAAACTGAGGCTACGGGGAAAATACGTGTAGTACGATGTACTAATTGACATAGAAGAGAAGTGTAGCATAAAGAAACGCGCACTCGAAGATAAAGACTTTCTTAGAACTTCTTTTTTAAGGGAGAAGAGCACTTCAGTACAAAGTTTAAAATAATTCTTCCAGTCAAGGAACTCGACAAATCATTATGTTTTATAAAGTCATTTCAAGGTGGAGACCATAATGATTGATTATGGAACATTTGAAAAAAAAACCTATGGAAATCAAAATAACTTTCTTAAATTATTTTTAGTCAGATCAAGGTGCCTTGCCCTGCCACAGTGAAAAAGTATTCAACAAACCTTAGGTTTAGACAGAAACTATTTTCATTGAGCTGAAAATAAGAAAGGAATTGTTGAACAGATTTATTGCTTTTATCATCATACCTTGTCATTATCACCAATGTAACTAGATGTATTCAAGCTAGAACATTGATTTGAGATGCCTGTATGATTGTGTGCTTTGCCTATGATGTAATGACGAACGTATTCTTTTACTACATTTCTAGGGCATATTTATAGTCTTTGTGTGATAATCAAGACTGTAGGTATGTTATGTAAGCACACATCGATAATTATAAAGTACAGTGTATTTTTGGTGCACTATATTGGTGTGTGCTCAAGGAAAATTCTGGACGAGCGATTTTTTGGTGTGAACGCGGGATTACCGGGGGTGGGGGCAGGACAGAGCCACACTATTCGCTATTCGATTCAGGCTGCCTTTACCTCTAATCTAAGGAGGCAAATTATACTCAGGAGAAGCTGATGCCATAGTGCTGTGCTTACCTCTCTCTCTCTCTCTCTCTCTCTCTCTCTCTCTCTCTCTCTCTCTCTCTCTCTCTCTCTCTCTCTCTCTCTCTCTCTCTCTCTCTCTCTCTCTCTCTTTCCTTTTCTGTTTCTCTTTCTCGCTTCCTAGCTTCCAATGGATTCAGAGATACACAGAGTGAAATGGGCAAATTTCTTTCTTCTGTTGTTAAAGTCAGGCTCATTTTTATCTTTGAAGTATTGAAACATGATAAAACAAAAAATATTATCGGCGATACAGTGTTAATAATGCCCATGCTTGTGAAGACAGTTTTTTCATCATCATCATCATCATCATCATCATCATCATCATCATCATCATCATCATCATCATCATCATCATCATCATCATCATCATCATCATCATCTTCATCATCCTAATCATCATCATTATCATCATCACATCATCATCATCACCATCATCATCATTATCACCATCATCATCATTATCATCACCATAATCAATATGTAATGATCGTCTTCATCCTCAAAATCAGTATCTTTTTCGTCGTTCTCTCCACTCCTGGCCCTTTCTTTACTTCCATAGACTTTACACTGGAGTCTGGATAAATACCTCAGGACCAAAAAAGTTAGTTGACTGTAGGCAAAAGTTGGCTTTAAATATTGCAATTTAATTTGTAAAGAAATACAAAATAGTGCTGGCAAACAAAGTTGACTTGAAGCAAAAGTTTCCCTTAGGTGTTGAATGTATATGGACTCCTCTGTACTTTTAGTAATACTTTCTCGTTAGCCAGGCTTTCCTCTTTTTATTCAACTGATTTTCATCTTTGAATCATTTTCTCACTCCTGTAACTCCATTGCGCCCCTATGGTTCCAAGTAAAAAAAAAGCAGTTGGAATTCTTTTGTAATAAGTTAAAATTATGAATGCGGTTTTGTGTCAAGGTGGTTTGTGCACCACAAAAGCTGGGCTTGATCAGTTATATAAAAATGGAAAAGCAGAAAATCTTAAAGATCAGATTCGATATAGAAAATTAGTGATGGGGCAAGAGGACTTAAGACTGACAGGTACTGCTGCAAATCTTTACCAGACTTTGCTTGGAAAGATATGCAATGAACCCCCCTCTAAAAGAGGGAGGTTCATTAGGCAAAAGACAATCATTCAAAATTAAAGTTCTGATGATGATTATTAAATACAATGCTGTTACGGTGAAAATAAATTTGACAGAAACTGTTGCTTGATGTTGTTGTTGGGTTCAAGGTTTATTTAGTAAAACAAACAGAAAACGCTGCAAGGTACAAACAGTATAGATACTTTCATTAGCGAAGTGTACAGGTAGGTAGTCAACAAAAAAGTGACACTGATACAGGTACATAGTATGTCTGGCAAAAGAGGTAGTGAGACCGAGAGGTAAGCAGAGTGGGAAAAACCATAGGTGCGGCTTAAAAAAACATATACACGGAACAGAAACCTTCACAATTTAAAAGAAACGAAAATTTCTGTTTATACTTTATAATTTTTTAAAGTTGCAGGCTCAAATTGTTTTCATTTAACAAAATATTGATATTTTCAGGCTTGCTAATTCCTTTACATGAATTGGTTCTCAATTTATATTTTGAAAACTGTAATGTATTTTGTCTCTTATGCAATACTTTCTTTTACAGCCATTCAGATTCAGCTTTAATGTAAGCGTGTATTGAACCTCAGTTTATCATGGGAGTTTTCTACAACTATCAAAATCATAATGCTTTATCATGTATACATTTGAAAATATATGTTCAATCATAATTCATCTGTGACTATTAATTTTTTACTTTTATCATTGACTTACAATGCAGTTTTGAAATAGAAACAGTGGTCAAATTATCAAATAGATAGCATAATCAGGTTCAGCATCTAAAAAACCATAAACTCCGAAAGTTACATTACGAAAACTGTGTTTTTTATGATATAATTTCTACAATATGATTCGCTTTTTTACCAATTTTCTTCCAAGGCGCAAAATTTGGCGCTATGCCAATTTTGGTTTTCTCTATCTTTTCAAAATGGCTTTCTAGGTTGCTGACAAAAATTGAGTCAACTAAATACAACATTGTGTATTAGCAAACTAAGTATTGAAACAATCTGAAGAATATGTGTTTTTTTACGATGGTCCAAAAGTGCCTCATCTAGAGTATTTGCTTGTAATTTTGATATGCCACAAGTGTTTTTGGCCATATTTCATGACCAATAAATTCTTTTGTTTACTTTCTATCTCCGTGAAATTTCGTATGTGTATAGTCATTGTCTTGGACTTTGTAAATATGTCCTTTTTTGTTTCATAAGATTTAACAAATGACTTTTATATGTCCTTAAAAACAACCCGATGCACGCAATTTGTTTTGTGTCGTTATGCGCAAAATTGAAACAGCTGTAAAACTTTTATTTACCAACGGATTTTGATGAAATTTGTTGGAAATTTCATATTTTAACAAGATCTTTACAGTACAATTGAGTATATTCAAATTTGCTGGGGTAGAAAAATCACTTTGTGGTACCTAATAAAAGAAAGTATTTGGGTTATATGAAAGTTTCGTTATGCTGTCGAGTTGAGTGTGTAGTCATGTCTTAAAAAAATTGAGAATAAGGTCGTATTATCAGTTTGTGTAAGTGGACGTGTTATATCAAAATTTGAGTGAGTGCTCAAGTTATATCAAAGTTTGAGTGGGTGGTCGTGTTATATCTAAGTTTAAGTAAATGGTCGTGTTATATCAGTTTTAGTAAGTGGTCGAGTTGAAGTTTAAGTTTGAGTGAGTGGTTGTGTTCAAAATAAAGTTTGAATGAGTGGTCGGGTTGAAAAATAAAATTTGTGCGAGCGGTCGTGTTAAAAATAAAGTTTGAGTGAGTGGTCGTGTTAAAAATAAAGTTTGAATGAGTGGTCGTGTTAACAATAAAGTTTGAATGAGAGGTCGTGTTAAAAATAAAGTTTGGGCTAGTGGTCGTGTTAACAATAAAGTTTGAATGAGACGTCGTGTTAAAAATAAAGTTTGGGCTAGTGGTCGTGTTAAAAATAAAGTTTGAGCTAGTGGTCGTCTTACTTCTGCTTTGTATCTTTTATCTCAGTATCAATAGACATCGATGATGTACTGGTTATTCACGGTCCATTTGCGACTCATATTGTTTCTCACTCACTCTCTATCTGCCTGTCTGTCTGTCTCTCCTTCTCTCTCTCTCTCTCTCTCTCTCTCTCTCTCTCTCTCTCTCTCTCCCTCTCTCTCTCTCTCTTTCACTCATTTTCTATCTTTCTTCCTTTCTCTATATTTCGATGCTTGTTTACCGTTCATCCTTGCTCTCACCTCGCTTTCTCTTTTATTATGTCTGTACATGTATCTGTTCTCTCTATCTCTCTCTGTCTCTCTGCCTCTGTCTCTGTCTCTGTCTCTCTCTCTGTCTCTCTCTCTCTCTGTTTGTTTATCTGCCCCTCTTCATCTCCTCTATTTCCTGCGTGTATATTTATCGAAAAGCGTCGGTAGCTATGGTGATCACTCACAACTCCTTTGCATGTTTGAGCGCTTGAACGTCAGCAGGTGAGTTTATAGATTCATCTTTTGTAGTTCCACACTGCATTGTAGGTAACCTTTATCAAACAACAATCAAACAAACCTTTATGTACATCCCAAGCTTTTTTCCATATTGTTATTTTCTCTACCTAGTTTCTTGTCCCTTTGACTTTTTAATTTTTTTCTGTTTCTCCATTTTCTGTGCTCTTGTATGTTATGTACCTCAACAGTTCTTTACTCTCCGATTCTGTCTGTATGGCTGCCTTTTTCTTTTGCCTATGTTTTTATTTTCATGTTTTCTTTACATTATCTTTTCTTTTTTTCATTAATTATTTCTTATTATATCGATCTAACTTGAATTATTTAATATAAAAAAATTTCATATCGCAAAAAAGGGCTATAGAGGTTTCAAACTTTGGCATGCATAACGTGAAACGTTGGACCAAAATAAAATAATTGGTTCAAATCAAGTCATCAGGCCTGTGTATAAACACCCACAATATTCTATCTATGAAAATGAATTAGCCTGAAACTCATTATGTAAATTTAGAAAGACGAGCTGAGTTCAGGTCGCTTAGGCTTAAAATGATCAAGCTTAGAGAACCGAGCTCAAGTCTTACACGGTGCTATTCAAGCTGTGTAATGACCAGGCAACCTTCGGCTATACACGTAAACAACATGTTTCAATCAGCAACGTTCAATATCCATACAAAAATCGCTGCTTGCTTGCCAGCACCACCACTACCATTACAATGAAAGATTACTTGAACAGGAACAATAACACAATAACAGTAGCAATTACCACAACTGCAACTTCTACTACTACTACTACTACTACTACTACTACTACTACTACTACTACTACTACTACTACTACTACTACTACTACTACTACTACTACTACTACTACTACCACTACTACTACTACTACTACTACTACTACTACTACTACTACTACTACTACTACTACTACTACTACTACTACTACTACTACTACTACTTCTACATTACTGCTGCTGAATTCAACAGCAGCTGCTGCTATTGCTATAACAATTACATCTGCCTCTAAAACAGAAACCACAAAGTTATCCTGACCGATGCAACTCGCGGTTTGCAAGCTTGTGAATGAGCAGCGATTCGAACGTTAATTTTAGTATTTCATAAATCTAGATCTAGATTGAAGCTCTTGATCCCTGAATGCTTTCAGATACAGATGCTTTTAGGAAATCTCAATCGTGATTTAAGTTCGAAAAGACATCAATAGTTATTTAAACTTTTCCCGTAAAACACATTTGTTGACACATGAAATAAAAAAACTACTTCAAAAAACATAAAATTTCAAATAAAATCCAAAATAATTTTATGTAAAACTCCAGCAGGTCCGGAGAACAGTTTCGGGTGTCTTCTTCAGTTTATAAGGCGGCAAAGCAAAATTATGACACCCATGTTATAAAACACGCAAGTGAGGGATTCTAAGAATAACTTTATAGTAATAGATCTCGACAACATTTTGTTTCTGAACAAACTAGAGTCTTTTAAACACAGTGATTAGTAACATTACGTTTCTTCTTGGTGGTACATCTACAGCTGTCACGTTTTATCAAAGGAAGCCCTCTTGATTAACATATATTTGCAAAAATGTGACGGGGCGCGTAAAGTAATAAATAAGGTAGTCGCTTAATCAACGCTTAAAAAATTACGTACAAAATATTTCAGTTTCTTTACTATTGAAGCGCATGCTGAAATATTCGTGTATATATATATATATATATATATATATATATATATATATATATATATATATATATATATATATATATATATACGTATGTATGTATGTATCTAAATTTCCAATAATTTATGTCAGGATCAAGTTTGATATCACACACTTATTGAAAAATTGGGAGCAAGGTTAAAACAAGGTAGAAAAATACTGCCTGATTAAGTTATGTAATCAAATTTGGGAATCTTTTACAATGTCGAAAAGTCCAGTTTGCTAGGTTCAACATCAGAGCCAAAGATGAGAAACAGAGTTATGGTTTGCCATGGGTGAGAGAAAGGACAGAAAGATACGTGGTAAGGAATATTGGTTATAGCATACATAGCCTAATTACAAATGAGTTTAAAGTTTTAATCAACCGCGTTATTTGTTTGACACATCCAAACCAATGTTAAGTATTATTTGCAGTTCTGAAATTGGTCTTTGTTTAAAAACTTTTACCACATCTTGTAAAAGACAGTTTTATGGCTTTGTCCACCTACTCCAGATATTTTCATCGTTTTTTTTTCCTAGTACGCGCTTAGAAAGAGCCAACGACTTTTATTAAATAATTGTGAGTGGGTGTCTTTTTACGACTCTCTCTATTTATTAGATAGCGAGCTGTTCAGCGTATCTCTTGCCGATAGCACAAAAGTTGAATCATGTACCGATTCTGGCCATGAAAAGTACATCTAGCAGACGATATCTTTTACCTCTTTCTTTTAATGTTCCAGACCTTGTGGCAAATTAGAATCTCGAAAATCATAGATTTGAAACTTGTAGTACAACTCCTCGAGTCATTTGGCCGTAAGAAAATAATATGGAACTTAACGAGGCAACCGGAAATCTGGCTTGACCCCATTATTGATCCACGGGTCAATGATCCCGCTAACCAAAGTACAGGACCAACCCATGTCCTCACAGTAAACAGTGTGCAGGAAACTAAAGAATTCTTAAAACTTGACGGGTGGTTTGTGTGACTGCCTCTACCCAAAAAAAAAAGGACTTTTATTAAGCTTTCTAGATGACTGACTACTGAACGAGTCACAAACTTTTTAGGTCAAAAGCGAGGCAGCCATTTCCGCATCTCCATCTACTGGCACCACTCGTTGGTCAAGCCCCATTTATTGTGATGAGAATAGTTCTAAAGTGACTTGCTCAGTTGTGAGGACCTCAAGGCTCCTCTATATGTAGGTTGGGAGAAGAAAAGCATATAAATCGAGTTCACTGTCCCATTGTAAAAAAAGATATTGTCAATTTGAATTTAGATGAAACAACAGAAGCAGTTTACTCCCAACAGTTTTTATACGTGTCTGTCTCAAATGCCCTGTCTGGAACAGACATCGGCGATCATGATTCTCCACCTGTCCCTATCTTCCGTCATCCGCAGTAAGGCTATGTTGTCTTTGTTGTTTCCTGTCACAAAAGAGCTCAAGCTATCAAGAAATGTAATCCTTTGTCTACCTCTGCTTCTTGTACCTTCTATCTTGCCTGTAAGAGATAAAAATTCCAGTCCCTTATGGCGACATATGTAACCCTACCTAGCTGGGTGGATATTCCCTTAACTAACTTAATCACTACTGTAATACGACCCACTAGTCTAGTTACCTATAGAAGCTCAGTGCTTCTTCCTACTCTAAGTAATTGCAGGCCCTAACTGGTTATGGTAGCGTGCCTAGCAGCCATGCAATACTACAGAGTTCACACTCTTGGGTCCGTGAGTATCAGTGGAGTACTAAGGCCACTGTTCCCTAACTAATATGAGTGGGTGTCGAGACTTGACAAGAATAGAATAGCTACACTCCAGACGAAGAAGAACACAAAAGAGAAGAAATTAAAGTTACCACCTATAATATGTTTATTCCACGAATACTCAATTATTAATGAATTAAGGCAATTCTCAAAGGATAGAATACAAAATATAAAGATGATCCAAAAGCAATTAGGCAATAAAGGTACTAACAAATGGTCGGAATGATAAGCGCCAAGCAGATACTCGAGATAAAGTGCAGATATTATACTAAGATCAGATACTAAAACACAATGGCCAGAATACTAAGTAGAAGATACTAACAAAATGGTCAGAACAGAAGATACTAAGAACTAAACAAAATGCCCAATAAAAATGTCTAATACTAGATTCTAGATCTAGTCAAAATGGTTAGAATGATAATACCTAATAAAAATGCCTTAGACTAGTCAAAATAGAAATGATCCCAACAAAATGCCTAATAGTCAAAATAGAAATGATCCAAACAAAATGCCTAATAGTCAAAATAGAAATGATCCCAACAAAATGCCTAATAGTCAAAATAGAAATGATCCAAACAAAATGCCTAATAGTCAAAATAGAAATGATCCAAACAAAATGCCTACGGTAATGAAAATGCCTAATAGTCAGCCAACGCCCGAGTCACGGTGATAATCACGTAGAATTAAAACAAATGATAATCCAACACAAGTTTCACAATAGTTCAATAATCTCCACAATAACTTCTCCCTAAATTTCCAACGATACTACTGGCACTTCCAACGTGGCCTCCAGATACTCCAAAAAGATACTGACAAGGAGTCTTTCCGAGCTCTACAATTTATAGTCCAAGCTCAGTCGGCAAGGCCCCCGGTCAAAGACTTCCCTGGTTTCCCAGTTTGTCTCTAGAACAAGGGCCAATGCCGACCGAGGAAAATCTACTCCGTCGAACGGCACAACCCGTTTCCCCAACTAAAACATCACCCGACCGAGATCATAGAATCTACGGAAGGCATCGTTACATCTACGAACTACATTTAGCATCTCCCGATCAAAGTATGTCGAAAGCCGACCGAAGAAAAGCTTCTCTGGCCAGCTGGACAGGAATAAAAGAACAAAGTAACTTCCGAATTATTGAAGAAAAAAGAATAAACCGCTAGAGGGGCGGAGACTAGTTTCCCGCCATTAAACCAAGTAAACTAACAAGCTAGAAGCGCACGTGACTCCACCCACAAGCTCATAATTAACACAATAAGATTCTAAAGACCTACTGCTGCGCCACAAATAAATAATTATACCAGCCTCCTTACACATATGTGGCCTACAAATTTCAGTTGCCTTTTCCTTATTGTTTTTATAAGGGATCTCTCTTGGTTCGTTTCTTCTAATATCGATTCGTTTGTCCTCTTTTCTTTCCATGATATTCTTAACATTCTCCTGTAGAACCACATTTCCGCTGCCTCTAAATTTTTCTTGGTTTCTGCAGTTATTGTCCAAGTTTCGCATCCATATAAAAGTATAGACCACACATATGTTTTCAAAACCTTCAATTTGGTTGAAAATGATATATTTCTATTTTTAAGAATGGTGCTCATTTTTTGGAAAGAAGCCTGTGCAATGGCTATTCTCTTTTTAATTTCAGTCCTGCATTTACCGTCAGATGTCAATGTATATCCTAGGTATTTGAATTTCTGTACTTGCCTGATTTGTTCTCCCTTGCTAAAAAGCTTGCATTCTGGATTGTTTTATACGTGTAGACTTTTAAAAATATAATGTAGAGTAAAATTTGAGTTTGCCCATGAAACAATGAAAATTTTAAAATTATAACAGCTGACATGGTATTCCAGCGCAATCACCATATACCGTATTGTGAGTATAAGTGATTATTCAAGTATGCTGAACAATTGATTGACTAAGACTTTCTCGGGAGAATCCAGGATGTGGAGTAATTAGAGGTGTGGGTTAGTCGGTGGAGAGTGGAGAGTAGAGTGTCTAGAGCATGGGAGAATCGAGGATGTGGAGTAATTAGAGGTGTGGGTTAGTCGGTGGAGAGTGGAGAGTAGAGTGTCTAGAGCATGGGAGAATCGAGGATGTGGAGTAATTAGAGGTGTGGGTTAGTCGGTGGAGAGTGGAGAGTAGAGTGTCTAGAGCATGGGAGAATCGAGGATGTGGAGTAATTAGAGGTGTGGGTTAGTCGGTGGAGAGTGGAGAGTAGAGTGTCTAGAGCATGGGAGAATCCAGGATGTGGAGTAATTAGAGGTGTGGGTTAGTCGGTGGAGAGTGGAGAGTAGAGTGTCTAGAGCATGGGAGAATCCAGGATGTGGAGTAATTAGAGGTGTGGGTTAGTCGGTGGAGAGTGGAGAGTAGAGTGTCTAGGACATGGGAGAATCCAGGATGTGGAGTAATTAGAGGTGTGGGTTAGTCGGTGGAGAGTGGAGAGTAGAGTGTCTAGAGCATGGGAGAATCCAGGATGTGGAGTAATTAGAGGTGTGGGTTAGTCGGTGGAGAGTGGAGAGTAGAGTGTCTAGAGCATGGGAGAATCCAGGATGTGGAGTAATTAGAGGTGTGGGTTAGTCGGTGGAGAGTGGAGAGTAGAGTGTCTAGAGCATGGGAGAATCGAGGATGTGGAGTAATTAGAGGTGTGGGTTAGTCGGTGGAGAGTGGAGAGTAGAGTGTCTAGAGCATGGGAGAATCCAGGATGTGGAGTAATTAGAGGTGTGGGTTAGTCGGTGGAGAGTGGAGAGTAGAGTGTCTAGAGCATGGGAGAATCGAGGATGTGGAGTAATTAGAGGTGTGGGTTAGTCGGTGGAGAGTGGAGAGTAGAGTGTCTAGAGCATGGGAGAATCGAGGATGTGGAGTAATTAGAGGTGTGGGTTAGTCGGTGGAGAGTGGAGAGTAGAGTGTCTAGAGCATGGGAGAATCCAGGATGTGGAGTAATTAGAGGTGTGGGTTAGTCGGTGGAGAGTGGAGAGTAGAGTGTCTAGAGCATGGGAGAATCCAGGATGTGGAGTAATTAGAGGTGGGTTAGTCGGTGGAGAGTGGAGAGTAGAGTGTCTAGAGCATGGGAGAATCCAGGATGTGGAGTAATTAGAGGTGTGGGTTAGTCGGTGGAGAGTGGAGAGTAGAGTGTCTAGAGCATGGGAGAATCCAGGATGTGGAGTAATTAGAGGTGTGGGTTAGTCGGTGGAGAGTGGAGAGTAGAGTGTCTAGAGCATGGGAGAATCGAGGAAGTGGAGTAATTAGAGGTGTGGGTTAGTCGGTGGAGAGTGGAGAGTAGAGTGTCTAGAGCATGGGAGAATCTAGAGGTGTGGGTTAGTCGGTGGAGAGTGGAGAGTAGAGTGTCTAGAGCATGGGAGAATCCAGGATGTGGAGTAATTAGAGGTGTGGGTTAGTCGGTGGAGAGTGGAGAGTAGAGTGTCTAGAGCATGGGAGAATCGAGGATGTGGAGTAATTAGAGGTGTGGGTTAGTCGGTGGAGAGTGGAGAGTAGAGTGTCTAGAGCATGGGAGAATCGAGGATGTGGAGTAATTAGAGGTGTGGGTTAGTCGGTGGAGAGTGGAGAGTAGAGTGTCTAGAGCATGGGAGAATCCAGGATGTGGAGTAATTAGAGGTGTGGGTTAGTCGGTGGAGAGTGGAGAGTAGAGTGTCTAGAGCATGGGAGAATCGAGGATGTGAGGGAACTCAGGTTATGGGAAAGACATGGATAAACGCCAATCCAAGGTGTGGTGTAATCCAGGTTGTAGGAAAGTTAAGGGTAATCTAGGTTTTCATAGAGATTGGCATAGGGTAATCCATAGTGTGGTAAGGTCCAAAGTGTGGTGTAATCCAGAGTGTTGGAAGTTCAGGCTATATGGTATTCCAGATAGTGGTAAAAATAATAGAATGTGATAAGATCAAGATTGTAGTACGTGTGACCTTATCCCGAGTGTGCTAAGAATCCAAAGTGTGGTAAGGTCAATGGTGTGGAATAATTTATAATGAGTTAAGATCCAGAGTGTGATATGGTCCAGAGTGCAGTAACTTCTAGACCGTGGTAAGGTTGAGAGAGAGAGAGAGAAAGAGAGGGAGAGAGACAGAGATAGATAGAGCTAGAGAGAGAGAGAGAGAGAGAGAGAGAGAGAGAGAGAGAGAGAGAGAGAGAGAGAGAGAGAGAGATTGAAAATATGTTGGGAAAAATACCTAAAAGAAAGGGATAAAGAAGAAGTTGAAAGACAATTATCGAGATAAAAAAATGATTAAATGGGTGGAGATAAGAGAGAAAATCAAGCGAGTTTTTTTTATTATTAGTTTTTTTTTGTTCAAAATCAAATTTTTTCAGTTCAGTTTTGCAAACTTATATAAAGTTTCTTTCCTCTGGTTTCTCGAACATATCTTTAAAGTATTCTTTTGTTGAAGATCACTATTTTTCTAACCTTTCTTCACTAGTAATTTTATCATACTAATGTAACTAAAATCGACTTGTTGTTTCATCTCTGAAAAGTATTTGGATCAAACCCTAAAGACGTTATCATTCCAGCAAAGCATTTTTAAATTTTTAAATATCTGAAAATTCTTTCATAAGGAAATATTTCTGTTACTGCTAAAATATCTTCAGAAGCTTATTTTTTAAAATTTACCTTACATGTAAAATGTTTTAAGAATTCTATTACTCTATTTTTGAAAAATAAAAGAGTCATAGAAAATTTACATATACAACTAATTGGTAAAAGAAGATAAAAGATCGTACACAATTTCATTTAACGAAACGCAGCCGGTGGTGAAATTAATTATTTACACTGCTACTCCCACACTCAATGCTCTAATTTTTTTTTTTTTTTGCAGCGATTGACTGAGACACAAATTACTATCAAACAAAACTATACAGAATGTTCCATATGAGTATAGGGTGATTCTCTTGATTTTTTTGTTTAGTTCTTGTTTTGCCTGCCTGTGAACTGAGTGAGATGGAGTGTGTCGCCTGCTGGGCCTTGCTGGACGATGCGCCTCGGACCTGGAGTCTGTGGTGGGTCTGTTTACTCCTGATACCTGGTCAACACCAGGCACCAGAGCAGGACAAAGATGGTCATTTGCGCAATGTCCACAGGGCGCTGACTTCATTTCTTTCATGTAGCCGCCCTTTGAGACCGCCTGTGTATGTCATCATAGACAGGTCGAAGTTTCTAACGGGAAAAAAGCTAATCTCTGTCTTTGTTGGAGTATAATGAAGTGGTAATAAGTTACCCAGAATAGAGTCCTGGTTGCGTAACTTAAAGTGCTCTAGAAAGGTTGTCGATTTTGGCTCCTTTTTGGGGGGGCTTGAGCCGCTAATCAAGTCTGCCTTTATTATCTCTATTATCAGTACGGAGGTTTGTGGTACTTTGGAAAAAAATATTAAGTGGAGTTAAGATATCTTGTTTAGATACTTTAAGGTTTTCAATCAAAGAGGAAATTTAATCCTAATGATAGAAGACAATGTCGAGACTCTACCCCACAATAGTTATGAAAAAGTAAATGCTATCAAATTAAGCTTCATTGTTGCCAAAGATCCGCAGGGATAAGGTAAAAGAGACTTTAGATGTATTGGTTGACTTTGTCTATAATTGTTTCACCACTGTAGCTATGTCTGTTTAAATTATTTAAGATAACTCCACCTGACGATTTATCGCTTCTATTATAAATGGGGTTTTTTTGTTCGCGTACTTGTGCATGTTTAGTAGTACGGTGATCTTGTAGGGATCTCCTCGGCCATTAGCATTTTAAAACTTTTAATCTCATAAAAATAATAGACCTAGTATACCTTGAAGCCATAGAAATATAGGTATAGGGTATTTTTCTTGCTCTCATTAGCTACATCTATAGAGAAAGACAGAAAGACAGACAGACAGACTGAGAAATAAATGAAACATGGAATATCTTTTGACCATGTTAGAGGTCTAGAATTACTACACACATTATTAAACATCCTAACATCATCTAAGACTTAGGGTATGTATACTTAGGATAAATAGTATAGTAATACCTCTTCGCTGGTATTGTCCCAATAACTATGAAACAAAAATAATTTTTGTATAAGCATCCTTGTCCGCTAAATTTTGGGATATATTTATTCGGTAGACTTTAACGGTAGGATTTGAATGGGAAGAGTATCCGCTGGCCCAAGCCATCAATTTTTAAAGTCTTTCTATTGAGGGTGACAAAGAGAATATAGGCGAAGATATTGACATATAGACAGTTAAAGAGACGTACTGAGAAAAACAGACATTGAAAGAGAGACAGAGAGATAGTCAGAGAGAGAGAGACAGACAGACAGAGAGTGAGAGAGAGAGACATACATACAGATAGACAGAGACAAAGAGAAATAGTCAGACCAACAGACAGAGAAAAGAAAGAGGATGTAATATAAAAAGTCCACAACATTTAGATTTGTATCATATCAAGAGATAAAACAGTGCTTTCACAAAACGGTAGATATGATGTGGTATGTGTGCGATAATGTTATTCCAGTCTATACACATTTTGTCGTATTTATATTATGTTAAACAAGAAACATATAGATTATTCAAATGGAAACCTAAGATAAAGAGATTGATAAGTGGATTAACAGAGGCATCAGTGATACAAAGATAAATAGAGAAATATTTAGATAGAGAGACAATCATAATGATAGAGAGAAAGAAAGAACAAAAGATATCGTGAGATTTTACAATAGTTTCCGCTTTTCAGATGTTTTGACAGTATAACTTTAAGAGTTCCTTAATGTATTTGAAGACAGATAAATAGTCAGAGCGATTGGCACATCACCAACATAGAAAGACATGCATATCTAGGGGAAGTCAAGGGATTAGTAGGTATGTACAACAGTTTAAGCGAGAAATTAAAAAAAAAATCAGTTCTTAAAAAAAGAAAAACATTAACAAATCAGAAAATAAGAAAAAATAAGATGAAAATAATGGTGACATAGTAGCCATAAATGAATTTCCTTTTTTTTTTAAACTAAAGCAAAGCTGGCTACATCTGGTAGTAAAGTACAATAGGTATTTTTAAGCTTTGTTCCCGTTTGTAGACAAGGAATTGTTAGCATGAAAAGAACTACTTCAACATTCCTTGCCATGTGAAGACATTATAGATACGTCGTATTTCTGTAGGAAAAATTCCTGTATCTGTAACATTGCAACTGGTTATCTCCCATCCTTACCTTTACATTCCCCAATCAGCCGACCTTAACGAGTTCTCTTGATTGAGATTTACATTACTTTTCCTTAAGAGCTACATACCACGCTACAGGTCGTGGTCTGTAAAGGTAGAGCTATGAAAACACTAACGAACTTTAACATGTGGGACCAGAATCAGGTTAGATTACTCGTGCCCCGGCTGACGGTTGGGCAGAAGCAAGTGATTGGCTGAACACGGCATCGTTAGGATCGATTTGACTTGGAGAATCGAGTAAATTGGCGGTCTCCCTACATGCATAGAGTCTATGGTTGGAGGACATAATGATCGAACTGTTCTAATGGCTGTTAGGTTACTGACCTCGCAATACTTTATGCACTAGCTTGGCGTCCTAGATTTGAAAAGAGATACAGCTACTGCGATTAATTTTGTCGTCTGATTTTCTCCCATACAATAGGTCTTTTGGGGGGTTGCTTGATGTGTCACACCAGGGCCTGAAATCACTATGAACAGACGGGCTAGAACAGTGAACATTAAACTAAATAATACAAAAGCTGGGCAAGATCTGAGGTTTTTAAGAGTGCAAATTAGCTAGTAGGTAGAGCAATGCACAGGCCGTATGGAAGTTCCGCGATCAAACCTTAATATCGATGGTGATTCAGGGCTCTCACCAAAATGCCCTACCCTAGGCTTGTTGAGAATCTCTGTAGTCCTATAACTAGGCATGGGAAGCTTAGGCGACCATAAATACCCAAAGTATTTTTACTGATAAAACTCTGAGAAGAAGATTAATTGAAATATATGATGCATGTGAGGCAGTCGTGATTATAACTTCTTTAAAATATAATCTTGTTACACAATAAACACTTAATACGCGTTAACATGTTCCTCAACAATCATAAAAATAAGCACTATAAACATCGAAAGCCATTTTGAAACAGTTTTGAGATTATGATGAAGGTTACCCCACATGTTTTCTTTGCACCATAAACAGAAAGTTTTCAAGAGAGAGAGAGAGAGAGAGAGAGAGAGAGAGAGAGAGAGAGAGAGAGAGAGAGAGAGAGAGAGAGATAAGTGGACGGAAAGCTAAGGGAGAAGCAATAAGACAAAGTCTGCAAAAGGACAGTCAATGATAAATAGATATATGGAATATTGAAAAGGAAGAAAATAAAAGAAGAGGGTGGGAAGAGTCAGTCAGGAACTCAATAAGACATGATAGATAAGGTTATCGATCAATATATTGCGAGAGGAAGAGAGGGGGACACAAAGAGGAATAGAAAAAAAAGTGAGTAAAAGACCAACAAGTTTTGTAAGCGAAAAAATGAGAGAGAAAATGAAAGAGAGGGAGAAAGAGAGAGATAGCTAGCTAGATAGACAGAGAGAGAGAGAGAGAGAGAGAGAGAGAGAGAGAGAGAGAGAGAGAGAGAGAGAGAGAGAGAGAGAGAGAGAGAGAGAGAGAGAGAGAGAGAGAAACAGACAGAGAGACAAACAGACACTCAGACAGACATACAAACATAGAGAGAGACGGAGATTAAGTCAGAGACCGAGACAGAGAGACAGAGAGAGAGACAGAGAGAGACAGAGAGAGAAACAGAGAGAGAGAGAGAGAGAGAGAGAGAGAGAGAGAGAGAGAGAGAGAGAGAGAGAGAGAGAGAGAGAGAGAAAGAGAGAGAGAATGAAAGAAAGGGACAGTGGGAGATAAAATAAGGAATAAAAGTTTTGTGGAGAAAAAAAGTGCTGATGAAAAGACGGCTGGTAACAACCAAAATGTTTACAGATCCAGAACGATCTATCAACTTTTTGTTTGACCGTGTCCTAGCTGTCTCGGAACAAGGAACAGGCATACTATATTGAATTGATTCGCTTGTCCATACACCTAAACCTATGGGGATTACACGAGAGGAAGTTCTTACACCAACAACAGGTTGCTATGATGGGAGTTGGGACGGGAGTAGTTCAGTCAGGTAGCTGAAAATAAGTACAGATTTCTTGTTCTTGATCTTGTTCTTATTCCTGTTCTTGTTCTTCTTTTTCTGACTTCCTGTTTTTGTAGTTGTAGTTGTTGATGTTTTTGTTTTTGTTGTTGCTGTTGTTCTTTTTGTTGTTGTTGTTGTTGTTGTTGTTGTTGTTGTTGTTGTTGTTGTTGTTGTTGGTGGTGGTGGTGTTGTTGTTGTTGTTCTTCTTCTTCTTGTTCTTGTTCTTGTTCTTGTTCTTGTTCTTGTTCTTGTTCTTGTTCTTGTTCTTATTCTTGTTCTTGTTCTTGTTCTTGTTCGTCTTCTTCCCCTTGCCTATTTTCGGGATCATGCGTGGATCAATCGTGGCAGGTTCGAAGCTTAAATTAGTGATTGTTGACTTGAATGTGGTCTCATGTTTCACTATGCTCTTAAAACTTCACGCGACCTGAGATAAATTCGGATTTCAACTATTTACTTTCTTTTTTGATTTCACTTAAAAACAAACATTATTAATATTATCGGCAGTTGGAGCAACACTTAGTCTATTTCATATTATTTCAATAAACTTCACTATTAATTTTATTATCATTTTCCATTTCATTTATGGTAGTAGCTGCTGCAATTTCATGATTAAGTTTTAACTTTAAAACTCTCTTAAAAGTCTGCATGTAAGCATAACTCTTTTTAGTGGCCACTTTTATATCTCGGAATAAACAGGTTTTTCGTTGATGTTTCTCCTAATATTTTTGTTTCCTTTTATAACTCTGAAGGAAGTAGCAAACTGCGGCTGATCAATGGAGTTTACTATTAAAGGTTCTTGATTAATCAATTCCACTAATAGAATTAATTTATAGGCGAGACAGGGATAGAGGTAGACCAAAGCAAGAGAGAGAGGAAGATGAAGAGAGAAAGAAGGAGACAGAGAGAAAGAAAGAGACAGAGAGAAAGAAAGAGAGAGAAAAAGAGAAAGAAAGAGATAGAGTGCGCGAGAAAGAAAGAGATAGAGAGCGCGAGAAAGAGAAAGACAGATAGACAGAAAGAGAGAGAGAAACAGAGAGAGAGATAGAGAGAAAGTGAGACAGAAAGAATGTGAGAGACAGACAGACAGAGAGGGAGAGAGAGAGAGAGAGAGAGAGAGAGAGAGAGAGAGAGAGAGAGAGAGAGAGAGAGAGAGAGAGAGAGAGAGAGATATGCAGTAAAAAAGAGACCCAAAACAAACCAAGAACACTCAGAATATTTAAACTTGAACAACCCCTCCTCTTTTCCTTCCCATTTCTTTTTTTTTTCAAATCAACTCGCATGTCAGTTACTTACAGACTGAGAGGAGAGTTTCGGAAGCTGCGTGCTTTGCGAATGAGAGGTAACTCTATGGAAAGGAAAAAAATGAATTGAATAATCAGAGCATTATAGAGGAAAAAGCATTAATAACAGCTTCAAAGGTCTCACTCATCTTTGACTTGTTAACTTTGCTAGTTTTTCTTTTATTTCCTTCGGTGACAAGTTACCATTTTCGACAATGAGCTTTTGCTTAAAGTTACAACGAGACGTAGCGTCTCCTCTGCATACAAGCGAATCAAGAACATCCAGGTCAGAAGAACCTTGGAGACCCCGGGTTCACAAATGGAGCGATCCAGGTTTAGAAGCTCCTACAATTACATCCTTCAAATGTAGAAGGTGTTCAAGCCTTTGTTCCTCTATGTAAACTGAGGCACACCGCATGCATATTATCGCACGTATAGTGCGCCAACCCCGACCATCTGAGGTCAGCAGCAGAGGACAGAACACAGTGGAGGAGACTAAGCTTATCAGCCAACATCCGAGAGGAAGCCGAGGCGTCCAGGCTGGATCTTTAGGATGTGAACAACGACATAGAGAGGTAAGGTTGCGACTTGCACAAGTTAACTAGCCAGTCACACTGTCTCCCCAGGGCATTGTCACCTCACATGATAGTGGTACAACACGGCAAGTCCGTGACGAGCGCGAGGGCCTAGATAACTAGCGGTAGTGACTCGGCTGTGAATCAACATGTCTCAGCTCCCATGTTTTTGCTCTCTAAACACGACAGCGTGAGGCTCTTCAAAAACATTTTTAGATTTTGGCTCAGCTTCAAGAATGTTGAAATTTGAATTATCATCTTCTGAGCAACCACATTCTGAGAAAGATAGGTTATTTTAAGTTTAGTGCGATTGGAAAATATGATGGCTTGGGTGATAAGCAATGTGCTTTACTCACCTGAGAGACTCTCCAAGCAGCCTCTAAGGTCAAGGTGTCCAGCGGATATCCACATACTGAGGGGTAAAAAAAAAACTCATCCGCGCAAAGACGTCGCAAACGGAACAACTGGGTGTAAGAGATGGACGGAAGTTGACAGCACGTGTAAGTGAAATAAAAGTTACTGTCTGTCGGCTTGTGGTAGTCAGACGAATGCAATGAACTGTCCCTGAGAGTAATCTTGATGTCCGAAAAGATTACCGAGGTTGATGAGAGTTCGGTAGCGATGGAAATGGATGGATGAAACTGTAAGTCTCACAAAGCCGTACTTACTTTCCTACTTAAACATGATAGTTATACAAATACCATCATCATGTAATGGCAAAAATGTTCTTCCACCACTACCATTCACTACTTCTTCTTCTGCAACTGCTGCTAATACTTCTACTACTACTACTACTGCTACTACTACTACTACTACTACTACTACTACTACTACTACTACTACTACTACTACTACTACTACTACTACTACTGCAGCTGCTGCTGCTACTACTACTACTACTACTACTACTACTACTACTACTACTACTACTACTACTACTACTACTACTACTACTACTACTACTACTACTACTACTACTACTACTACTACTACTGCTACTATTCCCTTCACAACTGAGCAAACTACAGTTACTTATGTTATAATAATTTCTGCCACTTGTTCCATTTTTCTTCATCCATTGCACGTTGCTTACTCCGCCTCTGTTACAATATGAGGCTCAACAGCTAAATTGCAGCTAGCTATAACTTAAGGAGAAGAATGTCTACAGACATTGTATGACAGAAAAGAAACATTATCAGGCTAAAAAAAGACGCTATTTGTTAAGTGGTGCCGGAATTCCATTTCGATTCTGTAACCACTAGACAGAAAAAGATTGCTTCTCACTTTCCCTATTTCGCAATCCTTCGCTTGGGTACCCATCCGATTAAAATGACAGACGGAAAGACATTTTAGTCACTCGTGCTAACAGAAGAAACTGGTCATTTTTATTTCTCGTATTTTTGTCTTCCTTTTTTTTTGTAAATTTAAATGTATGAAATGAGACCGCCGTAAGTAAAGTTAGGACACCAGAAGAAAACCAGGCGCAGGAAGTTATCAGTTAGAGCAGTAAACAGATTGGGGAAAGAAAGGAACGGAGAAAGAGAGAGAGAGAGAGAGAGAGAGAGAGAGAGAGAGAGAGAGAGAGAGAGAGAGAGAGAGAGACAGAGAGAAAGATATGTATATAATATATATATATATATATATATATATATATTTAGAGAGAGAGAGAGAGAGAGAGAGAGAGAGAGAGAGAGAGAGAGAGAGAGAGAGAGAGAGAGAGAGAGAGAGAGAGAGAGAGAGAGAGAGAGAGAGAGAGAGAGAGAGAGAGGGAGATACGTTCATAATTGTGCAGAAATAAAAGCAACTCAACTAGTACACTTCTTCTATCTTCCTGATTTACATCACTAGGATCACTCTTCTATCTTCCTCATTTACATCACTAGAATCACTTTTTTTAACATTCTATCTTCCTGTTTCTCGTCACTAGAATCGCTCCCCAACCTTCTATCTTCCTGATTTACATCACTAGGATCACTCTTCTATCTTCCTCATTTACATCACTAGAATCACTCTCCAACCTTCTATCTTCCTGTTTCTCGTCACTAGAATCGCTCCCCAACCTTCTATCTCCCTGATTTACATCACTAGAATCACTCTTCAACCTTCTATCTTCCTTTTTCAGGTCACTAGAATCACTCTTCAACCTTCTATCTTCCTTTTTCAGGTCACTAGAATCACTCTTCAACCTTCTATCTTCCTGATTTACATCACTAGAATCACTCTTCAACCTTCTATCTTCCTTTTTCAGGTCACTAGAATCACTCTCCTATCTCCTATCTTCTTGTTTCACATCACTAGAATCACTCTCCTATCGTTCTATTGCACACCATCATATTTACTCTGCCATCTTCCAGCGTAATCTCAATAAAACCATTTCCCAATCTTCTAGCTTCCAGTTTCACGTCACTAGAATCATTCTAACATTTTCTTGGTTTAAATCATTTAGTTTACTATTTTCCCGAGTTACATTCATAACAAAAGAGGTTTCGACAAGTACGCTCGAAGTCGTTCCTCATTACATCCTTCGTCATAAAGATTGTTGGGGAAATAATCGAAAGAAGATTCACCAGCGCAGCTAGGGCTAAGATTCCTCTGCAATCGTTATAACAGAATGGCCAGGTTAGTGGCAATGTTGATTCATTTGCCCCTCTCGCGCATGCCTAGCAGCTGACGTGGGCCACATCACTTCTTTGCTGTGAACGAGACATAAATAAAGCTGCGACCTTTTACAAATGGCGAAAAGTGAAGCTTGAAGATAGTGAAAGAGAATAAAAGAAAATTATTTCTATTTTGCCCTTATTGCCTTATGCATAGTGATGCCATAGTGAAGATACGCTCATTTCAAATATGCCCGTGATGTTAATTTAGCAGTCTGAATTATATATATATATATATATATATATATATATATATATATATATATATATATATATATATATATATATATATATGTGGGAGCTGTTGCTAAAAAGTGGTTTGTAGGCTTACTTAAGTGCTTTGTTAAAACTAATGGCATTGTGAAATATAAGGTACAAAAACAGTTTTGTTAAATTTGATTAGTTATGACTGTTCTTACAATAACTCTATGTATTCAGAGAATATTATGCTTTTTTCAGCAGTAAAGAACAGGTGTCCTAGTTGATGACGCACTGTGTCATGAAAAGGAAACCCAAAAAGTTAAAAGCCATTCACAAACCAGATCAACTAGAAAAGCTCTCTTCTTTTTAGTTGTGTCCTTGAAGATCACAGTTACATGAAAGAGAGATACCAACATAAGCTAACAGGGACCTTCAAAAAACTTTAAAGGTTAAAAAAAAATCCAGCGTTCAAAAATTTGAAGTGAGAACAATCAACTGGTATAGATAAAGGAGAGCGCACAGTTGTAAAAATTGTCATAAATCTCTTGTCTCTCTCTCACTCTCTCTCCCCTACCTCTCCCTATCGTCCCTTTTTCTACTTTTATTTTTCTCTTGCTCTCTCTTTACAAGAGAGTTTGTAAAATGTTTTGCCTGAATTGCAATATCTGCCATGAAACATTAATGAAGATGAGCTGGAACGATTCATCATAAAGTATGCACACATTGTGGTCATTTATTCTGATGCTGGTGGACAACGCAAAAGGTCATAGGTCAGCTAACTTTGTCTTCGAGAGACAATTATGAGTAAAAAAGAGGAAGCAGGAAGTAACTTTGCTTAAAAAAGGCATAGTTAGGGTAAGGGGTATTTGGAAATTAATGGATGACTAAAATCATGGTATTCGTGAGAAAGAGGTTGCTATCCATCTCTTTGTTTGCTAGCAAATTCCAAATTCATCAATTGATAACATATGCAGCAAATCAAGACATCATTGATTGATGGCAATATAAATATGTAGTTAAGAAAGAAACAAAATAAACAAAACATGGACGGATTTAAAAACAGCAGTTAAAAAAATTTTAACATTTTATACGCATATAACGGGAGATGATTCTGTTCGAAATTCCGTTTATCCAATTATGGTTGAAAAGTAAATCGTGACCTAAGAGTCTTAACTTTCTGTGCTTCCAAAGTACAAATAAGAAGATTGCTTAAAAATTTCTGACAAATATAAGTTCCAGATAATTTTTAGCTGCATTAACTTTTGTTTCACCTAAGTAAACAATCTTTTAGACTTCCTCATTTCGAGAGATAATTATGTAGAGTTGCCACACTTTAGTGTGAGGTGCTAAAATATATTATAGAATGGTGTCTGTAATCTTATTTCCAGCACAATATCTTAAGTTGTGTTTAGACATAAATTAAAATCATTACAAAATGTTTATTATAAGTTGTCTCTTCTACTATTTTTGTTTATTGTGGCCTCAGAATAAAAAATGAATGCCTTGAGAGATGGGGTAAAAAGAGAGAAAATTGGAGATAGATAGATGGATAAACAGATAGAGAGAGAGGTATAGAGAGAAAGAGAGAAAAGGACGAAAGGAAGAGAGAGAAGGAGAGAAAGAAAGAGAGAGATAGAAATAGAGAGAGAAAGAAAGAGAGAGATAGAGAAAAAGAGAGACAGAAAGAGAGAGAGAGAAGGAGAGAGAGAGAAAGAGAGAGATAGAAAGAGTGAGAGTGAGAAAGAGAGAGAGAGAGAGAGAGAGAGAGAGAGAGAGAGAGAGAGAGAGAGAGAGAGAGAGAGAGAGAGAGAGAGAGAGAGATGTGTATTTCTCCCCAGCTATCAAAGAATGGTGAAGCATTAACAAGCGGTCATTGATTTGATGGATCGTGAGGCACAGGTCTGCGAGATTATAATGGCGCTGGCCAACATATTATATTGATATAGCCGGACCCAAGCTTTATACACACTCAAACATCCGTCGCTGAGAGAATGGAAAGAAATGGGATCGAAGGAAGAAGGATGGTTGATGTTTTCCAGGGACTACAGAATAATATATATATATATATATATATATATATATATATATATGTAAGATGGATTAACAAATCATTTTCATGCCTTCTTCCCCACGGTTCACAGGATTGTTGTGCCCTAGGCAAGTTTATAAATTTATTAGACCGTTGGTCATTGAGGGAGTGTTGAAAGTTCAGTGCTTGGAGGCGAGAGCGGAGGGAAGAAATATCTATAGGGCATGGATAGACAAGTGATGAAGTCATGATTGTGATATTAAGGGTAGGGGGAGAGATAAAGAGGGAAATATAGGAAAAGAATGGTGGAAAGGAGAACAAATAGTAGAAAGGGAAAGAAGAAAAGGAGAGAAAAAGTGCATGGAAAGACGAAGGTAAGTTTAGCCAGGTAGAGGAAAACTGTAGAAAGAGGGAGATCCATTGATGATTGATTCGGGATATTTATTATCTTGAAGGTTTTGCTTTTGGAGAGGCAAGAGTTTTGTCTCTGTGAGTTTGAGTATCTGCATCGGTAAAACACAAAATCGTCTATAGAACTATATACAGTTTGAAAACAAGCGTTAATTCTCTCTGTGTTTGTAATTATACAAATGAATTTGAAACATGGAATTTTTGTAAATATTAACTAGTGTGAATAAGAAACAATGGTGAATTGCTTTTTTATACAAGGTTGTACAATATCATGAACATGAAAAATTTTCATCATTTAATAATGTTGAAAAATGGATAAATGTGCCCTTTTCATGGTTAAAAGAAATTTCACGAATCAACATATTATAATCTCCATGAAACTTTAGCTTCAAACAGTTCAGGCAACCTGGGGCGGAGTCGGCACGGATACTTCAAGATTGTGGACACCAGCACTTGGTTCTGTTTCTGAATTAGAGAAATGGTTCTGGCTGAGCACATATCCCCCCCCCCCCCCTCCCCAACCTCCCTCAATCCCACAAAGCTTCATCGTTTAATTGAGAAGACGGTGCCAGATTGTTTCCTCCTTGGTTTTGGTCAAGGTCCATCTCCAAATGGAATTTCTACTGACGGATTCCTGTTTCCATCTGACGACCTGTCATGACCGCTGTAAAAGCAATATAGTCCTACAGGGGCGAGGCGACTAAAAGCTAGCAGAAAATGGAGATCTAGACAGGTTTTAGACAGATAAGTTTTTCTGTTAATTTTTATTTTCCATTGCATGTAAGATATCTTACCTTGCAAGCTTTGTTAAACAGATTCAATATTCAACTCCAGTTTTATGTCAGTGTAAAACATTTGCACTGTAGGATAGATATACAGATCTTTGAAGATAGATAATCATATATAGATACACAAATAGATACTTGGAGTATATATATATATATATATATATATATATATATATATATAGATAGATAGATAGATAGATAGATAGATAGATAGATAGAGTGATAGATAGATAGACCGATAAATAGATAAATATATAGATACTTGAAGTGATTGTTCTGTAGGAAGATGACGAGACGGGTAAAGGAAGAACAAAATGAATCGAGGAAGAAGTGAAAATATTGATAATCAATTCAAACAGGTAAATATGTATAAAAAGATAGAGAATAATTCGGTGAATGTAAACAAATGATAACACGCCGATTGTTCAAGAGCTACGAGGGATGTTTCTTAGCTTTTATGGTATTTTTGGTAACAGGTCATCGAGGCCTCCCGAACAAGAGACGGAGAGACAGAGCGATAGAGAGAGATATTTAGAGAGAGAGACAGAGAGAGAAAGAGAGACAGAGAGAAAGATAGATAGATAGATAGATAGATAGATAGAGAGAAAGAGAGAGAATGAGAGAGATAGATAGATAGAGAGAGAGA
>JAWDGP010002547.1:60000-82500 GCA_033675545.1 Elysia crispata
ATATTTTTTATTATTTTTTTTTCTGATGATATTCTCAAAATCTGGCTCGTATTAAAACTGGGCTTCGCCTAATTGCTGATAGAATAAGACGATATCTCCCGTATTAAAACTGGGCTTCGCCTAATTGCTGATAGAATAAGACGATATCTCCCGTATTAAAACTGGGCTTCGCCTAATTGCTGATAGAATAAGACGATATCTCCCGGGTCAGTGAGACTATTGAAGAGTCGACGAATTTTGTTTCACTTTTCACTTGATTTTCCTTTGTGCATGACAAAACTAAAACGTTGGAAGGGAAGTAATGATATAGGACAGTAGATCATAATCTCCACACGCTGTCTTCGGTAAGATTTTAAATTTTTTAAAATCAAATAAAACGACGAATGGCAATACAACTCTTTTATACCTCGTCGGATAATTTACTTGGACAAAATTATTGTAAATAAGGATAAAGATGGTAAAGGAGTGACGGCAGACATTTTTTAAAATATATTAAAAATCTTTCATATCCCGTGGGACGTGAGAATATGAATTTAATATTTGGTAAAATACAGAAACTAAGATTCGCTTTAAAGGTAGCGATTTGGGGAAGAGAGAGAGAGAGAGAGAGAGAGAGAGAGAGAGAGAGAGAGAGATAGAGAGATATAGAGAGAGATAAAGAAAGAGAGAGAGATATATATATATATATATATATATATATATATATAGAGAGAGAGAGAGAGAAAGAGAGAGAGATGGTTTGTGTTGCTATAGATCCTGAGTTCTCTGGTAGTTATTGATAATATATCCATCATGACATTGACCAACCCAAAATTGTTGATTTGCTGGAGAATTTTTTTTTTTTAAATATCCCGGTATTGTTTTATGAACAGGTACACCAACACATATATTCCATCCTCGAAAGTTTTCATTGACCACATAATTAAAGATAAAAAAGAATATATAGACATATGAACATAGATACAAATAATTAAAACCAACTTCTATAGACACATTTTCATTAAAGCTCCCTAGACAAAAAAAAATGAATTTTTGGAAAGAAAATACCTTTTTTTGTCGTCCTATTACTTTCAAGGACATATAATTCCCAAGTAGTGCTGGGAAGAGAATTCCAAGGAAGAAATACTACTTTCCGTGAAGAAAATTTTCTTTCCTGTGAAAGCAAAAATCTCAGTCATTTACTCTCCACATCAAAGGGCGGTACGTTACTTTGAGGTCTCCTGAGAGTTGGAAGGTAAAAAAAAAAGAAAAACATTATTAGTTCTTGAATTATTTTAAGATAAAATAGCACGGCTGTTTTACAAAAAAAAAAAAAAAAGAGCTCCCCAAAAACACCCCACTAAAAACACACAACAACAACAAAAAAAACAACATGAATCTCGATCAGTGCCATTTATCTTAGTTAAATGTTTTGAGGAGATTTAAATTGTAAAGTCATTCTGTTGACATTTATAGCCTCCAATCTCTTTGTCTCCCAGTCAGTGATGTGATGCCACGTTAATATTCCTCCCACTAGTGAGTTCAGCTTAAGATCAAAGCGAATCAAAGACAGCTTTTTTCCTTAATATTTTCATTCGAACAAAATGATTTCAATGTACGTTGAGCTCAACCCTTTCCACAGCAAGAGAACGAGGACTGAAAGGAAAAATCAATTGGATGAGAGGCCATGTCGAAACTTGATAATGAAATAAAACAAAATTTAAAGATTAGTTGTTGGAAAACGGCCCAGATTAGTCTGATCCCAGGTCGATAGCCATCGAGTAAAATAATCTGTTATCGGATAATCTAGTTAGATGAGGACACCTGCCGTCTGTGGCTGGAAGGTCCATTGATCAAATCATTGAGGAAAGCAGATTGGAGACAAAGAGAAAACTATTCATTGAGAAAATAAAAATAAAAAAGCAATGGAAAGCAGAATCACTGTGAGAGAGAAGATAGACTGACAATAGATAGAAAGTAAGAGCTAGAGATATAGATAGACAAATAGCCACACAGGCAGACAGACAGGCAAACAGACAGGCAGAGAGAGAGAGGGAGAGAGGTAGAGAAGATAGATAGAGAGAGAGTGAAAGACAGAGAGAAAGAGAGAGGTAGAGATAGAGAGAGAGAGAAAGACAGAGATAGAGAGAGAGATAGAAAGACAGAGAGAGAGAGAGAGAGAGAGAGAGAGAAAGTGAGGACAATAGGTAGAGAATGAAGGAGGATAAGGGAGGGATAGATAAGGGTTGAAGAGTGTGACATAAGCAACGCGGCTGAAGAGGAAGGTCAGACAGACATAAAAAAAACTATACTCAAGTCAAGGAGACAAAGAAAAATAAGAGAGACTATAAATACAGAATGACATATAGAGACAGAATGAGGTTGAGAGAGAGAAGAGAGATAGAGAAAGAGAGAGAGAGAGAGAGAGAGAGAGAGAGAGAGAGAGAGAGAGAGAGAGAGAGAGAGAGAGAGAGAGAGAGAGAGAGAGAGAGATATGAGGAGAAAGTGGAAAAGTAATTATTAGGAAATAGAGAGAGATGGAATGCGAGATATATACATAGAGAGATAGAAAAAAGAAATAAAGAGATACAGAGATTGAGAAAAGAATGAGTGACAAAAGAAAAAAGGTAGCATAGAGTAGCGGAGAAAGACAGCTTTTGGTCAAGGATTATAAAACATTCTTTCTTTCGTGATAGACACAAATATCACTGAGACCTTAACGGAACCACCAAATTTACCCTGTTTCTTGGTCTGCTAAGTTAGAAAAGTGTCTTACAAATTTTTCACTATCAGTCTTATAATGTGGAAACAGTAGTGCTTTCTACTTACTTATAAGTATTCTTTCAAGATAGCAACCTAAACAAAGGCATAGTTTGTCCGTCTTTTTCTTATACTATGATGTCTGACCAATAGGTCTGTATCAGGTTTGATCTAGTCAACCCAACACTGCATGTAGGGTAATATTTTCATTGTTCGTGGCAATAACCGTCTTTGAAGGCCGTACTCTCTGTGATTAATGTATTGAAAACGTTGCCTGTAGATTGGTATTATTTTATGCTACTAGCCCTCTTATTGCTCGTATTAGTTTATTCTGCGCCATTACTTCTTTCATGCGCCTAAGGATCACGGATAGACATAACTGTTATTTCAACATCTTACATGTGATAACATCTGGATAAGAAGTTACAGGCAGTTTTTATTAAAATGAAAAGCTGGGCTTGAAGTTGTTTTTTGCCAAGCTATGCAATAAATTCCTAAGATATTACAATATTTCTATACATAAAAGATACTCAGCCCCTAGAAGAGGAAGCAATGCTATTTCTGTTGTCGCTCCGTGCAACTCCCCTCGAGACACCACGCTAATGTAAAGAGTCTGATAGCGCTAGACCCATCAATGAGGTCAGCAAACTGATTCCTCCAGACCATTACTTTGACTTCAAAAAGCCATACCGGATCTGTTAAAGTGGATGGTCTTAAAAATATTCATGAGTTTCTAAACGAGGTTACACAAACTGACATCTATTGTTTGCCTCATCTAACGTGAAGAGCAGGCATTAAGATACAAAGAGGAAGAAGGTGGGAAAGAAAGTAGGACATTTCTACATGACCTGAAGTTGGTCGTTTATCAGGAGTGCCCTAAGCACGGCTCTCATTGAACAACCAGTTCAGTTGAATTGATATTAGGAGACACGCGTGTCAGCTGATGTGCGACCCAGTGGTGCAATCAAAGATGCAAATTTCAGTTCGACTCCGTCATGAGAAGTGAGTTTGGTTCCAGCTACACCCAGGATATAGGATTATAGGGCCACCAGTGTCGGACCTCGTGGAGAGAATATCGGTGAAATGTTAGAGGCCGTGCACAGGATATCGGAAATAAGAATGACAATGAGATAACGGATGTGTGAAGGTTAAAGCCCACCTATTCACCACTCCCCTCCTCTCTTCCCTCCCCTCCCCCCCTTTACACCATTTTTTAGCTTTTGTCTTACCTCTACTTAACGTTACCTGGATATACATTTAGGAGCTATATGCTGAATAATTTGAACACTTAAATTCAATACAAAGTTACCCATGGCGATACCTTAAGACTTTTCGGTTTACAGTGAATGCTCTGGAAATTATTCGCTACTTAGCTGCTAACACAGGTGATCGCTGACTGATTAAACATGAACGACTGAATCTAATACAGGAGTCCGTCAAACCTTCTCTCTTCACGATTACAGTTTGAAATTCCTTCCGCTCGTCTGGTCTTGGTCTCATGTACAGAACCATTTGTCTTACAAAGTTTTGCCAGAATCACATACTAACTCATCTTAAGTTTTTACTATCATTTTGGCTGATACCTCCGAGTTAGCTGAAGAAATAAAGTATTTTAGTCTAAGATTGGACGTTAGAATAATAGGATAATGCCTTTCAAGGGAATCAAAAACTAAACAAACGCAGTTGCGTTACAGTACTTTAATGCCACACAATAGGAAAATGCTTTAGAATTACTTACTTTCAAGGGAAAAACAACACGCTAAACATCTCGTCATTGACACGGTTTCTGTCCCACATACACCAAGCGTTAGAGAAGGATACCTCACGAAAGATGCGACAAAAGCTATCTTTGTTGAGTTAGTCCCAGAGGAAATTTGAATAGAAGCTCTAAAGAGTTCATAGCTAGCTGCGGACATAATGCGTTGAGAGAAATGATCAGGTTGCCCACTGACAGTCCCACAGGTTGCTTACTGACAGTCCCACAGGTTGCTTACTGACAGTCCCACAGGTTGCTTACTGACAGTCCCACAGGTTGCTTACTGACAGTCCCACAGGTTGCCCACTGACAGTCCCACAGAGCTGATATTGGAGGTTTCTGAGAATCCCAGTCTGGCGTGAACGATAACCCTAGCGGAGTTGCTGAGTACACCAAATAGAACCAAGTTACAAGTCAGACCCAGGCTGCTGATGTGAACAACGTCGTATAGAGATAGAAGCTAATGAGGGGCAGACCACTGGCTGCAATCCGTGCCTGTTCGACACCGTGGTCATTACATCACTAAAGTATAAGATCGGAGATCTGCATTTTATGTAGGCTGGTTTTAACTATACTTGCAACTCTTTATTGTTTATGACTCTCTAAAATATTAATGGTTCTTTAAAGACTAAGAAAACCGCTTTATCTTGTAGGTTATTTCACAATAAATTATTACTGTATAAAATTAACATTGCTTGACGAAATGTAAAAAAAGATGGTTAAATTGTATAATCGACCTCGCAGCTATATTTACTTCAGCTTTGATCCTATATTTTGTCTTCATTGGGAGGAATCAATATTGATTTTCTCCAGCGTTTCATTAGAATGTAATGGATGAGACAATAAATAGAGAACACCTAAGTATTTCAGCGACACTTTTCATGCTTAAAGCACTCAATCTTGTACTCTTGTCTAGGATCGGTATGATGATGGACGATAATTTTGGAATCAGGTCCAGGGGAGCTTATTACAAATTCACTCTTCGTAACAAGAAAGCTGATTATCATTCAAACAAACTGCGGTGAGAGCTTTGCTTTTCTGCCCTGTGCCATTTGCTTGACAATCACTTGGTGTGTCCCGCACTGAATCTTGATATCGTTGTTAACTTTCAAATAAGAATCCCGTGCCCATAACTGCCATCACGACCAATGCTCAGTTATTATCAGAATGGCATGTAAATACTCGTCTTTGTGCAACGATATTTAGATTAAGATAATTGAAAAATAGAGATTGGACTTTCCTCGCTTTCTTTAGATTCATTGCGTGTAATGATTATACTCAAACCAGTAGAATATAGTGGTATTTTGGACTGCCACGGAAATTGGTGTGATTTCTGGCGAAAAACAAAACTTCTGCAATCTAATATCTTATTCAGTCGATCGTGGTAACCATTCATGATTTGATTTTACCAGTTCCAAAGTGTGATTTTATGATGAGTGCTTGCAGGCGACTCCTTATTTCTGCAACCCACGCGTGAATTGAGACTTATTTTTTCCCAGCTTTGCCAAAGTAGGAAGAAACTCATTGGGAGCTAGATAAAAGAAAAATCTAGATCTAGACAAAGTCGAAAGAAAAAAAAATGATTTATTGTTTGACTATTTGTTTCATAAGAGACGCCTACATCAAAGAGATCTCAGGACTTTTAAGCATGCATTATCGAACAAAACTTCAAATGGCAGAAAAGGTGAGACCCTTAACTCACGCACCAACGGTGTAGGAGCAAAAGATGGTCCATGCGGATATGTCGGCGGACATTCTAACTACATAGCCACCAAAACAACTCTAAGAAATGGGTTTCTTTTGGAATGAAGAAGTTTCCGATGCAGTGAGTTCAGATAAAGTTTTTTTTTCTTTCATGTGCCTCAATGATATCTTTCCTGTGGATATGTAGTTGATTCATCCCATGTCACCGGAAAACATTAGCTTCCATTTTGTATGGAATGCAATGACAGATACAACTGCTTTTCGATGTATGTTCTTTAGTTCTTCGCTATGTCGCTCTCGCTAGCAATGTTTCCATATACCGCACTATATAATTATGAGCTTACATCTTTTCCCACCCCTTTTCATCCACTTTTCTGAGAGAAAAATTGGAACAAACGGTATTAGTTCGATTTAAGACTCATTTATTTCTTCAGAGCTCCATTTCAGAGTTTGAAGGCTCGATTTCGAAGTTGTATACTCTATCGTGAAGTAGTTTTAAATTTTTAAACTGTTTGCTCATGTCACAAGGTTGAGCGAGTCTCGCTTCTGGTTAATATAAACTTTCAAAAATTTTTTTTCGTTTTTTGTGGGATCTCATTTAATTTTCTCTGGTCCTAGAATTTATTAAATCGGTAATAATAAATCTGCTTCCATAACTTAACTATCTCTGATATTTAGATATTTTGATTCTAAAATAAGTGCATTCATAGATGTTTGCTTTTAATTACATTAGCAAAGAAAATTACAAGGCATGAAATGTAATGAAAGTATAAGATGTTATCACGATAAAAAGCTTTATTAATTGAAATATTATCTTTAAAACTCAAGGAAACTTAAATGTGCTTCTCTTAGATTCCGATAATTCCGAAGTTTTTCTATTACGCCATATGCGGTTTCCTAACAGATCAAGGGTTAAGACATTGTCATGCTGCTCTTTGTTATTGGAATCTCAGATAAGAGTGACATTCAGGAAGTGTTTGGTCTGAATAGGAAGGAGTCGTGATAGGGTATTGAAATTTCTTCAGCCTGTAAATTATTTCTATGGAACGCCAAATGCACTTTAAGGAAAATCCAGTGGTTAAGACTTATCAACGCGTAAAGAGACACCAAAGTTTTAACAAACATTGTTAGTATTTTATTCGCTAAAGCTGCATTATGAGGCCCGTTGAATATCGATCGGTTATCATTTTTTTACAATAGCATGGAAATTTCCCATTCTGATATTTTCAGGAAATTCATCCACGTTTATGATGACAAAATTAATTTCCTCAATACTGTGACAAACAGGGCAAGAAAATTCTAATCTGGATTCCTGTCAGTGATGGATAAAGATAGTGAAGGGTGCCCACCTTTTGTGGTAACGGAAGAAAATGTTACCATAGTGAAGAAACTGATTCTACAAGATCGTCACATAGGTTTCAAGAGCTCTCAACTGAAACTTCAATCAGTGTAGGGTCAATTGAACTGCCTTTCTTCGTCTTCTCGCCTTTTCTCCTTCAGTTCTATTCAGCTCCTCTCTCTCTCTCTCTCTCCCTTGTTTGTATCCCGATTTTTGATAAATCCTGGATCTTGCTCGCGCGCTTTCTCTCCAACATGCTATTTTGCCAAACAACCC
Organism: Elysia crispata; assembly: GCA_033675545.1. Taxonomy (NCBI): domain Eukaryota; kingdom Metazoa; phylum Mollusca; class Gastropoda; family Plakobranchidae; genus Elysia; species Elysia crispata. The sequence continues at coordinate 67,815 of JAWDGP010002547.1, forward strand.
CCCCCCCCCCCCCATCCCCGCCCCACCCGCCCTTTTATGGTCATTCACTTTATATCTGTATTTACTTTATAGTTCCTTTCTTCTCTTTAAAATATTTATCTTTTCCTCTGTCTATCAGTCTTTCTCTTCCTCTTTCTCTTGACCTTTTTGACGATTTCTCTCTCTCTCTCTCTCTCTCTCTCTCTCTCTCTCTCTCTCCCTCTCTCTCTCTCTCTCTCTCTCTGTCTCTGTCTGTCTCTGTATATAATTAAATGTATATACATATATATATATTATATGTAAATACATATAATTATTTTATATATAGGACTATATATATATATATATATTTATATAAAGTGTTGCATTATGAAGTTAGGGGATGCATTTGTGTGGAATTGTTAAAGAAAATGTTGTCTTGATTTTGGGTTACCCTGCGGATGTGTGTGTAGAATGTAAAAATTCGTGTTGTCGTGTTATAAAGTTAAAGCAATAATTTAAATTATACACAAAACGCTTGATTTCTCTCTTGCATTCCTCGCCTGGTCCGTGTAAATCGGTGTTGTTTTTGTACATTTCTATCTTGAAGGCTATGAGCTCTTCTGTAAGACTTCAACTCCACACCGCCCACTCGTTTAAGGAGTCTTGTTGGAGTGCTGACAAGTTTGGTTTTTTTTTACCATTGACTTCTTTTTTCTCAAATCTTATTGAACGCAATTTGTGCCCGCAGCGCGCCTTTAACTCAGCGTTACTCCGTCGACATGGGCCGCTGATGGAAGCAAAACAGGCGTGGTTTAGCAGCATCTGTGGGAGGCAGGGGACGCGTCATCTGGGCCATTAGTTTGGGATTAGCTGCGAGTCCTTTGCTTAACTGGCGGTGGTTTAAGAGAGGACAAGATCCATCGGCTGTCGCTTGCCCTTCTCCAGCGGCGATTCCACGGCTGGTCAAAGTTCAGGGACTCTCCATGAGAAATTGAAACCTACGCCAACATTTTCTCCTGCTATCTTTGTATGCGATAAGTCTTGCCTGTAAGTTGTCAAAGTTCATGTTCGGAAAAAAGAATGTACAAGGTTATTCGAAATTCTTAAAAAAAAATGAACTAACTTTGCATTAGAAATTACGAGTCAAAAGAAATTAAAAAAAAAAATGAAAAAAGCAACCTTCTGTAACAAAGGTATTAATGTAACTTGTACAAAACACAGCCATGCAAAATGGGTATCCACCTGCAGACAGTGTATAATGTTATGTGGATTGTAAGTAGAGCATATTGGTCATTTAGCAAATAGGATTTGTTATGATGGTTTATGGCCGCACACGAAAGAAATATAAAATTGTGAGTCAGTCGAGGAAGACTTTAGCTAAAGTTACCAAACTGTTTAATTCATAATTGTAAATATCTTAAACACAACGTCATCTCAAAATACAAATTTTAAAATGTAACCGAGATGCAGGTAAAAACTGTCGGAAAGTTCTGTCATCATTTACACACTTTATTTTCTTCGATAATCAGCTTCCAATTTTTCGCTTCCTCCCGTCTGTCTATATCTTGAATTCTTTATATAGATCTGTACGTATCTGTGTCAATTTTTTTTAGTATCTTCTTTTGCCTTACTTCTGAAATCATTTCTTCCTTCTCTCTTTCTCATTCTGAATATACCCTAACTGTATAGAAACATTTCGTTGAAAAGAAAGTATATTCACATTTAATCCCAGGGCACTTGAAGAGCAAATGGTTTTGATCACTATAGCTCACCATAATACATACAAATAGGTTATTTGTTCTTTTCTGGTGATTCAGCCGAACTTCCTTTCATTTGATTTGGTCTTAGCAATTGTTTATCCAAAGTTCAGCTTGGGTGTCGTCTTTACACTTTCCTTTGAAGTTCAAACGCTATTCAACATTTATTCCGAGGTCCGTACTGAGTGACAAAGGGATTGAGAGAGAACCACATAGATCTAGGACTGTTTCATCGATTTATCGAACCAGAATTTTGTTTGAAAGGAAATAGAATTGGTTTGTGAAAATTCAGGACAAAATATTGTATAACCACTCAGTCTGGTACAGGTAAACTGAAACAGACAAGGAGTATCGTTTGAAGAATACTATGGTAACATTGATAAATACGCCCTCTCCCCCCCCCCCCCAAACTGAAACAGACAAGGAGTATCGTTTGAAGAATACTATGGTAACATTGATAAATACGCCCTCCCCCCCCCCCCCCCCAAACTGAAACAGACAAGGAGTATCGTTTGAAGAATACTATGGTAACATTGATAAATACGCCCTCCCCCCCCCCAAACTGAAACAGACAAGGAGTATCGTTTGAAGAATACTATGGTAACATTGATAAATACGCCCTCCCCCCCCCAAACTGAAACAGACAAGGAGTATCGTTTGAAGAATACTATGGTAACATTGATAAATACGCCCTCCCCCCAAACTGAAACAGACAAGGAGTATCGTTTGAAGAATACTATGGTAACATTGATAAATACCCCCTCCCCCCCCCCAAACTGAAACAGACAAGGAGTATCGTTTGAAGAATACTATGGTAACATTGATAAATACGCCCTCCCCCCCCCAAACTGAAACAGACAAGGAGTATCGTTTGAAGAATACTATGGTAACATTGATAAATACGCCCTCCCCCCCCCCCCAAACTGAAACAGACAAGGAGTATCGTTTGAAGAATACTATGGTAACATTGATAAATACGCCTTCCCCCCCCCCCCAAACTAAAACAGACAAGGAGTATCGTTTGAATAATACTATGGTAACATTGATAAATACGCCCTCCCCCCCCCCCCAAACTGAAACAGACAAGGAGTATCGTTTGAAGAATACTATGGTAACATTGATAAATACGCCCTCCCCCCCCCCCCCCAAACTGAAACAGACAAGGAGTATCGTTTGAAGAATACTATGGTAACATTGATAAATACGCCCTCCCTCCCCCCCGCCCCCAAACTGAAACAGACAAGGAGTATCGTTTGAAGAATACTATGGTAACATTGATAAATACGCCCTCCCCCCCCCCCCAAACTGAAACAGACAAGGAGTATCGTTTGAAGAATACTATGGTAACATTTTTAAATAGGCCCCCCCACCCCCCCAAAACTCAAACACACAAGGAGTATCTTTTTAATAATAATATGGTAACATTGATAAATACGCCCTCCCCCCCCCCCCCCCAAACTGAAACAGACAAGGAGTATCGTTTGAAGAATACTATGGTAACATTGATAAATACGCCCTCCCCCCCCCCCAAACTGAAACAGACAAGGAGTATCGTTTGAAGAATACTATGGTAACATTGATAAATACGCCCTCCCCCCCCCCCAAACTGAAACAGACAAGGAGTATCGTTTGAAGAATACTATGGTAACATTGATAAATACGCCCTCCCACCCCCCCCCCCCTCTCCCCCAAACTGAAACAGACAAGGAGTATCGTTTGAAGAATACTATGGTAACATTGATAAATACGCCCTCCCCCCCCCCCCCAAACTGAAACAGACAAGGAGTATCGTTTGAAGAATACTATGGTAACATTGATAAATACGCCCCCCCCCTCCCCAAACTGAAACAGACAAGGAGTATCGTTTGAAGAATACTATGGTAACATTGATAAATACGCCCTCCCCCCCCAAACTGAAACAGACAAGGAGTATCGTTTGAAGAATACTATGGTAACATTGATAAATACGCCCTCCCCCCCAAACGGAAACAGACAAGGAGTATCGTTTGAAGAATACTATGGTAACATTGATAAATACGCCCTCCCACCCCCCCCCCCCAAACTGAAACAGACAAGGAGTATCGTTTGAAGAATACTATGGTAACATTGATAAATACGCCCTCCCCCCCCCCCCCCAAAACTGAAACAGACAAGGAGTATCGTTTGAAGAATACTATGGTAACATTGATAAATACGCCCTCCCCCCCCTCCCCCAAACTGAAACAGACAAGGAGTATCGTTTGAAGAATACTATGGTAACATTGATAAATACGCCCTCCCCCCCCCTCCCCCCAAACTGAAACAGACAAGTAGTATCGTTTGAAGAATACTATGGTAACATTGATAAATACGCCCTCCCCCTCCCCCAAACTGAAACAGACAAGGAGTATCGTTTGAAGAATACTATGGTAACATTGATAAATACGCCCTCCCCCCAAAAAAAACAACAACAAACAAACAAAACAAAACAAAACAAAAAAACCACACAGAATATAAGAAAAACTCCTTGTATTTGCATGAAAGTGTGTCCGTAAAAGAATTCATGGTAAAATCATTCTATTCAAGGCAGAATTTCTTTTTTATTTTAGATAAAAACAAAAGAGAAAAAGAAGGTAAAAGTGTATAAAATTCAGAAATGGGGGCGGAAAAAAAATCTCTTGCAACATGATATGAAACTGTAGATAACTGTGTATTTAGAACCACACTGACCCGACCAGAACTCTGAGCACTGTAACCACACTGACCCGATCACAAGTCTGGTCACTGATACCACACTGACCTGACAAGTAGTCTGATCACTGTAACCACACTGACCTGACCAGAGGTCTGATCACTGTAACCACACTGACCTGACCAGAAGTCTGATCACTGTAACCACACTGACCTGACCAGAAGTCTGATCACTGTAACCACACTGACCTGACCAGAAGTCTGATCACTGTAACCACACTGACCTGACCAGAAGTCTGATCACTGTTACCACACTGACCTGACCAGAAGTCTGATCACTGTTACCACACTGACCTGACCAGAAGTCTGATCACTGTAACCACACTGACCTGACCAGAAGTCTGATCACTGTAACCACACTGACCTGACCAGAAGTCTGATCACTGTTACCACACTGACCCGCCCAGAAGTCTGATCACTGTAACCACACTGACCCGCCCAGAAGTCTGATCACTGTAACCACACTGACCCGCCCAGAAGTCTTATCACTGTAACCACACTGACCCGCCCAGAAGGCTGATCACTGTAACCACACTGACCCGCCCAGAAGTCTTATCACTGTTACCACACTGACCCGCCCAGAAGGCTGATCACTGAAACCACACTGACCCGCCCAGAAGTCTTATCACTGAAACCACACTGACCCGCCCAGAAGTCTTATCACTGTAACCACACTGACCCGCCCAGAAGTCTTATCACTGTTACCACACTGACCCGCCCAGAAGTCTTATCACTGTAACCACACTGACCTGACCAGAAGTCTGATCACTGTAAACACACTGACCTGACCAGAAGTCTGATCACTGTAACCACACTGACCCGCCCAGATGGCTGATCACTGTAACCACACTGACCAGACCAGAGGTCTGATCACTGTAACCACACTGACCTGACCAGATGTCTGATCACTGTTACCACACTGACCCGCCCAGATGTCTGATCACTGTAACCACACTGACCTGACCAGAGGTCTGATCACTGTAACCACACTGACCCGCCCAGATGGCTGATCACTGTAACCACACTGACCTGACCAGAGGTCTGGTCACTGTAACCACACTGACCTGACCAGAGGTCTGATCACTGTAACCACACTGACCTGACCAGAGGTCTGATCACTGTAACCACACTGACCTGACCAGAAGTCTGATCACTGTAACCACACTGACCTGACCAGAGGTCTGATCACTGTAACCACACTGACCTGACCAGAAGTCTGATCACTGTAACCACACTGACCTGACCAGAGGTCTGATCACTGTACCCACACTGACCTGACCAGAAGTCTGATCACTGTAACCACACTGACCTGACCAGAGGTCTGATCACTGTAACCACACTGACCTGACCAGAAGTCTGATCACTGTAACCACACTGACCTGACCAGAGGTCTGATCACTGTAACCACACTGACCCGCCCAGAAGTCTGATCACTGTAACCACACTGACCTGACCAGAGGTCTGATCACTGTAACCACACTGACCTGACTAGAAGTCTGATCACTGTAACCACACTGACCTGACTAGAAGGCTGATCACTGTAGCCACACTGACCCGACCAGAAGGCTGATCACTGTTACCACACTGACCTGACCAGAAGTCTGATCACTGTAACCACACTGACCTGACCAGAGGTCTGATCACTGTAACCACACTGACCTGACTAGAAGTCTGATCACTGTAACCACACTGACCTGACCAGAGGTCTGATCACTGTAACCACACTGACCTGACCAGAAGTCTGATCACTGTAACCACACTGACCTGACCAGAAGTCTGATCACTGTAACCACACTGACCTGACCAGAGGTCTGATCACTGTAACCACACTGACCTGACCAGAGGTCTGATCACTGTTACCACACTGACCTGACCAGAGGTCTGATCACTGTAACCACACTGACCTGACCAGAAGTCTGATCACTGTAACCACACTGACCTGACCAGAAGTCTGATCACTGTAACCACACTGACCTGACCAGAGGTCTGATCACTGTAACCACACTGACCTGACCAGAGGTCTGATCACTGTAACCACACTGACCTGACCAGAAGTCTGATCACTGTAACCACACTGACCCGACCAGAAGTCTGATCACTGTAACCACACTGACCCGCCCAGAAGTCTGATCACTGTTACCACACTGACCCGACCAGAAGTCTGATCACTGTAACCACACTGACCCGCCCAGAAGTCTGGTCACTGTTACCACACTGACCCGACCAGAAGTCTGATCACTGTAACCACACTGACCCGCCCAGAAGTCTGATCACTGTAACCACACTGACCCGCCCAGAAGTCTGGTCACTGTAACCACACTGACCTGACCAGAAGTCTGATCACTGTAACCACACTGACCTGACCAGAAGTCTGATCACTGTAACCACACTGACCTGACCAGAGGTCTGATCACTGTAACCACACTGACCTGACCAGAGGTCTGATCACTGTAACCACACTGACCTGACCAGAGGTCTGATCACTGTAACCACACTGACCTGACCAGAAGTCTGATCACTGTAACCACACTGACCTGACCAGAAGTCTGATCACTGTAACCACACTGACCTGACCAGAAGTCTGATCACTGTAACCACACTGACCTGACCAGAGGTCTGATCACTGTAACCACACTGACCTGACCAGAGGTCTGATCACTGTAACCACACTGACCTGACCAGAAGTCTGATCACTGTTACCACACTGACCTGACCAGAGGTCTGATCACTGTAACCACACTGACCTGACCAGAAGTCTGATCACTGTAACCACACTGACCTGACCAGAAGTCTGATCACTGTAACCACACTGACCTGACCAGAAGTCTGATCACTGTAACCACACTGACCTGACCAGAAGTCTGATCACTGTAACCACACTGACCTGACCAGAGGTCTGATCACTGTAACCACACTGACCTGACCAGAAGTCTGATCACTGTAACCACACTGACCTGACCAGAAGTCTGATCACTGTAACCACACTGACCTGACCAGAAGTCTGATCACTGTAACCACACTGACCTGACCAGAAGTCTGATCACTGTAACCACACTGACCTGACCAGAAGTCTGATCACTGTAACCACACTGACCTGACCAGAAGTCTGATCACTGTAACCACACTGACCTGACTAGAAGTCTGATCACTGTAACCACACTGACCTGACCAGAGGTCTGATCACTGTAACCACACTGACCCGCCCAGAAGTCTGATCACTGTAACCACACTGACCCGCCCAGAAGTCTGATCACTGTAACCACACTGACCTGACCAGAGGTCTGATCACTGTAACCACACTGACCTGACCAGAGGTCTGATCACTGTAACCACACTGACCTGACCAGAGGTCTGATCACTGTAACCACACTGACCTGACCAGAAGTCTGATCACTGTAACCACACTGACCTGACCAGAAGTCTGATCACTGTAACCACACTGACCTGACTAGAAGTCTGATCACTGTAACCACACTGACCTGACCAGAGGTCTGATCACTGTAACCACACTGACCTGACCAGAAGTCTGATCACTGTAACCACACTGACCTGACCAGAAGTCTGATCACTGTAACCACACTGACCTGACCAGAGGTCTGATCACTGTAACCACACTGACCTGACCAGAAGTCTGATCACTGTAACCACACTGACCTGACCAGAAGTCTGATCACTGTAACCACACTGACCTGACTAGAAGTCTGATCACTGTAACCACACTGACCTGACCAGAAGTCTGATCACTGTAACCACACTGACCTGACCAGAAGTCTGATCACTGTAACCACACTGACCTGACCAGAGGTCTGATCACTGTAACCACACTGACCTGACCAGAAGTCTGATCACTGTAACCACACTGACCTGACCAGAAGTCTGATCACTGTAACCACACTGACCTGACCAGAAGTCTGATCACTGTAACCACACTGACCTGACCAGAAGTCTGATCACTGTAACCACACTGACCTGACCAGAGGTCTGATCACTGTAACCACACTGACCTGACCAGAAGTCTGATCACTGTAACCACACTGACCTGACCAGAGGTCTGATCACTGTAACCACACTGACCTGACCAGAGGTCTGATCACTGTAACCACACTGACCTGACCAGAAGTCTGATCACTGTAACCACACTGACCTGACCAGAAGTCTGATCACTGTAACCACACTGACCTGACCAGAAGTCTGATCACTGTAACCACACTGACCTGACCAGAAGTCTGATCACTGTAACCACACTGACCTGACCAGAAGTCTGATCACTGTAACCACACTGACCTGACTAGAAGTCTGATCACTGTAACCACACTGACCTGACCAGAAGTCTGATCACTGTAACCACACTGACCTGACCAGAAGTCTGATCACTGTAACCACACTGACCTGACCAGAAGTCTGATCACTGTAACCACACTGACCTGACCAGAAGTCTGATCACTGTAACCACACTGACCTGACCAGAAGTCTGATCACTGTAACCACACTGACCTGACCAGAAGTCTGATCACTGTAACCACACTGACCTGACCAGAAGTCTGATCACTGTAACCACACTGACCTGACCAGAAGTCTGATCACTGTAACCACACTGACCTGACCAGAAGTCTGATCACTGTAACCACACTGACCTGACCAGAAGTCTGATCACTGTAACCACACTGACCTGACCAGAAGTCTGATCACTGTAACCACACTGACCTGACCAGAAGTCTGATCACTGTAACCACACTGACCTGACCAGAAGTCTGATCACTGTAACCACACTGACCTGACTAGAAGTCTGATCACTGTAACCACACTGACCTGACCAGAGGTCTGATCACTGTAACCACACTGACCTGACCAGAAGTCTGATCACTGTAACCACACTGACCTGACCAGAAGTCTGATCACTGTAACCACACTGACCTGACTAGAAGTCTGATCACTGTAACCACACTGACCTGACCAGAAGTCTGATCACTGTAACCACACTGACCTGACTAGAAGTCTGATCACTGTAACCACACTGACCTGACCAGAAGTCTGATCACTGTAACCACACTGACCTGACCAGAAGTCTGATCACTGTAACCACACTGACCTGACCAGAAGTCTGATCACTGTAACCACACTGACCTGACCAGAAGTCTGATCACTGTAACCACACTGACCTGACTAGAAGTCTGATCACTGTAACCACACTGACCTGACCAGAAGTCTGATCACTGTAACCACACTGACCTGATCAGAAGTCTGATCACTGTAACCACACTGACCTGACCAGAAGTCTGATCACTGTAACCACACTGACCTGATCAGAAGTCTGATCACTGTAAACACACTGACCTGACTAGAAGTCTGATCACTGTAACCACACTGACCTGATCAGAAGTCTGATCACTGTAAACACACTGACCTGACCAGAGGTCTGATCACTGTAACCACACTGACCTGACTAGAAGTCTGATCACTGTAACCACACTGACCTGATCAGAAGTCTGATCACTGTAACCACACTGACCTGACCAGAAGTCTGATCACTGTAACCACACTGACCTGACCAGAAGTCTGATCACTGTAACCACACTGACCTGACCAGAGGTCTGATCACTGTAACCACACTGACCTGACCAGAAGTCTGATCACTGTAACCACACTGACCTGACCAGAGGTCTGATCACTGTAACCACACTGACCTGACCAGAAGTCTGATCACTGTAACCACACTGACCTGACCAGAGGTCTGATCACTGTAACCACACTGACCTGACCAGAAGTCTGATCACTGTAACCACACTGACCTGACCAGAAGTCTGATCACTGTAACCACACTGACCTGACCAGAGGTCTGGTCACTGTAACCACACTGACCTGACCAGAGGTCTGATCACTGTAACCACACTGACCTGACCAGAGGTCTGATCACTGTAACCACACTGACCTGACTAGAAGTCTGATCACTGTAACCACACTGACCTGACCAGAAGTCTGATCACTGTAACCACACTGACCTGACCAGAAGTCTGATCACTCTTCTTGCTTTCTAATAATCTCCTAAGTTCTCACGCTCTCTCTCTCTCTATTCCAGATGAAAAGATGATCGATTCACAAGAAATGGAAGCAAACCTCAGATGCCAATAATCGCAAGTCAGAATCTGTCAGTGGCCTCAGAAGAATGGGGAGTTAATTATGGATGTCAATATGAGACTCATTGGCTTGACATGTCCAAAAACTCATCTATCATTGATACTCTCTCCAGACGAATGGACGAAGTAGAGGGTTTTTTAGATCCTCACTGAGATTATTGCCAAGGGCCAGAATCACAGTGCGTCACTTCATACTGGTTTTTCCATTAACTTATGCCAGTTTAGTAGAAACAATATTTGCTACTATTGTAACAACTTAATTCCCTTTTATTAACAGAATGAAGTTGTTCAAACAAGAAGCTAAGTTAAAAACACGATTAGAGACATCCTGAGAATCTCAGAGACGTGGAACAAAAGGTCGCCCCTCGCCAGGACAATGTGGTTGAATCCAAAATACAAACATCTACATAAATACAATGTACTCATGTGCTCAGTGATCGCTGTCTCCCAAACCAAAAAAAAACAGGTTCATGACTAGTCCAGGAATATCAAATGTGTCGGATGGAACCTCTAGAACTAAGTTATCGGTTTTTTTTTTCATTCTGCGAGATTTTCAAATCAAACATACTTTGTTGAAAACTTTAATCCTTTCTATGAGTCTATTTCTTAGAATCTCTTCTTGACGATTGCAATAAAAAGCTGTGATTTAAAAAAAAAAAGTTGCATGATTGAGATAAAATAGCAAAGTCGTGTCAAAACAAAACAAAACCAACAAAAAAAAACCAAAAACGAATAAAACAAAACAAACAAAAACTAAAAAAAAGAGTTTTTGAAAGGCTCAAAACTTAAAAGTTTATCCTAACCATTATGCTTTCATAGAACTTGGCGAGAATAACAGCCCAAGACGGAGTCACACACGTTTGGTGTTTGTGTGTCAGCCATGTATTGAAACCCCTCTCTAGTCATGAAGGATGACTAGTATAATAGAGTCAAATACTATCATATCAACATGATAGCAACTTTTTCTTTATCAACGGTGGATATAAAAGAAATGATAATCACAGAAATGGTTAAAAGTAATAAAACAATCTAGATCTTCCACACTGTGTCTTGGCTACAGTGACGTAGTTTAAATGTTATAAAACAATCTAGATCTTCCACACTGTGTCTTGGCTACAGTGACGTAGTTTAAATGCAATAAAACAATCTAGATCTTTCACACTGTGTCTTGGCTACAGTGACGTAGTTTAAATGTTATAAAACAATCTAGATCTTCAACACTGTGTCTTGGCTACAGTGACGTAGTTTAAATGTTATAAAACAATCTAGATCTTCAACACTGTGTCTTGGCTAGAGTGACGTAGTTTAAATGTTATAAACCAATCTAGATCTTCCACACTGTGTCTTGGCTACAGTGACGTAGTTTAAATGTTATCAAACAATCTAGATCTTCCACACTGTGTCTTGGCTACAGTGACGTAGTTTAAATGTTATAAAACAATCTAGATCTTCCACACTGTGTCTTGGCTACAGTGACGTAGTTTAAATGTTATAAAACAATCTAGATCTTCCACACTGTGTCTTGGCTACAGTGACGTAGTTTAAATGTTATAAAACAATCTAGATCCTCCACACTGTGTCTTGGCTACAATGACGTAGTTTAAAAGTTATAAAACAATCTAGATCTTCCACACTGTGTCTTGGCGACAGTGACGTAGTTTAAATGTTATAAAACAATCTAGATCTTCCACACTGTGTCTTGGCTACAGTGACGTAGTTTAAATGTTATAAAACAATCTAGATCTTCCACACTGTGTCTTGGCTACAGTGACGTAGTTTAAATGTTATAAAACAATCTAGATCTTCCACACTGTGTCTTGGCTAGAGTGACGTAGTTTAAATGCAATAAAACAATCTAGATCTTTCACACTGTGTCTTGGCTAGAGTGACGTAGTTTAAATGTTATAAAACAATCTAGATCTTCCACACTGTGTCTTGGCTACAGTGACGTAGTTTAAAAGTTATAAAACAATCTAGATCTTCCACACTGTGTCTTGGCTACAGTGACGTAGTTTAAATGTTATAAAACAACCTAGATCTTCCACACTGTGTCTTGGCTACAATGACGTAGTTTAAAAGTTATAAAACAATCTAGATCTTCCACACTGTGTCTTGGCTACAGTGACGTAGTTTAAATGTTATAAAAACAACCTAGATCTTCCACACTGTGTCTTGGCTACAATGACGTAGTTGAAAAGTTATAAAACAATCTAGATCTTCCACACTGTGTCTTGGCTACAGTGACGTAGTTTAAATGTTATAAAACAATCTAGATCTTCCACACTGTGTCTTGACTATAATGACGTAGTTTAAATGTTATAAAACAACCTAGATCTCCCACACTGTGTCTTGGCTATAATGACGTAGTTTAAATGTTATAAAACAACCTAGATCTTCCACACTGTGTCTTGGCTATAATGACGTAGTTTAAATGTTATAAAACAACCTAGATCTCCCACACTGTGTCTCGTCTATAATGACGTAGTTTAAATGTTATGAAACAATCTAGATCTTCCACACTGTGTCTTGGCTACAGTGACGTAGTTTCAAGCTTTAGTACAGAAAATATTTAGATACAAAGTACAAATAAACCAGTAAACAATGAGTCACAGATAATTCAATGGGTGTTTTATCTAGATCTACAATCAAATACTATCTGGTATCGATCTCGTTTCTTCTCTGTATTTTATTAGATTTGAATCTAGTCTCTCATACAAAGCATCCGGTTTTTTTTTAATGTGAGCGCGATTTAAAAAGTTTAACTCGATTGTGTTAGACAAACATATCTTTATACCTTTTCCCCCTAAAACTTATGCACAAATCCTTTAGCTGAAAATTAGGGTTAATAATAGTCCGATACGTGAACTAAGCTAAATATCAATTTCTGCTTTTGTTGTCTTTTATAAAAATCTTTGCTGGCGCTTAATAAAAGTCTAATTACTTCACAAAGTGCACTGCTTTGTAATTACCTATTCCGGTATATTTATTTTAATCTAAATGATAATGACAATTTATAAAGATATCTAAATAGGTTTTGCTTTAACAACATTCGCCAATACTAACCGATTTATTCAGAAGCTCAAAATAATACACTGTTGTGTAAGACTTCATCGAAATAGACTAGAACATTCACTGCAGACTTAGAAGACTTAAACTATTATTTTATTAGATGACATCATTTAATAATAACGCTAATCTCATGGTTAATAAATCTCATTAGTCAGGATATGGGGTCAACGCCACACGTTCTAAAAGCCTTGATCAATAAAACCAGTTGGACAATATCTGATTGTCGTTTCAGACTCGTTATGAAACAATCAAAGACTTCCTGTCTTCTTTCCTCCAGTTTCCTACACAGAATCTGAGAACACAGAGAACTTTTGAAAGCTTTGATACGGGCATACGAAGCCCATCTGTTCAGTTCTTTTCTTTTTCATCGCCAAGCTTGTTAATTAAAACGACGTTATGTAAAGACTTTTTAAGCTTTGTCACCAATATTCAAAATTGTGAAAAACATTAAAGAACAAAATGTGGTATTTCTTTGTGGCTAACCATAGATGTAACAACCTTATGACGCATGTAATATTACACATTTTTTTTAAGTTGAACCATTTAGAAAAAAAAAAAGACTCTTCAGAGATACCCATTAGTCTGTCATGGTGGAATCGATCTCTGTACATACCATATGCTATTTCTAGTGTTTGTTTCTCAATTCGTCCAATCACTAGATCACACCGGTTACATTATGGTGCTGTGCTGACCTTCCGTTAAATTTCTCACCTAAAAACAAAGGAAATCTTTGGGATAAAAAAAAATTCAGAGTAAAAAAAAAAGTAAAACCATATTATTGTATTGCTTTCTCCTCTATATCTTAACACGGATTCTGGGAAACAACAACCAACTGATAGAGCTCTAGGAAATTGTAGAGACTAACGATAACAACCCTATCATAGAAAGATTGAAGATGTTGGGCTAAAGATATCAAATCTGAGTGAAAGCGGAAATCGAGCAAGTCTTCATCTCGCCTGGAAGGGGATCACTCAATTTTTTGAAGATGAAAAGTTCAATGACACTCTAGAGATCAGAAGGCTTTAAACAAAACTC
>JAWDGP010002547.1:85000-97500 GCA_033675545.1 Elysia crispata
CATCATTCATTTCGATGGGTATCAGACATTTCAACTCAACACTCTCCCCCCCAAAAAAAGAAACCAAAAAACAAACAACAAAAAAAACCAAAACAAAACAAACAAACAGACAAAAAACAAACAAACAAAACAGAAACATGATAAACATGTATATCAGAGATTTTTACCATGTTTAAATGATTGGATATTCAAATATAGAGATCTCTCTAGTAAAGCTATTTCAGAAAAAAACATTTCTTAGTGTAATTTCTTACTTATATAATAAAAGTATATCAACTGAAGGAAGAATTTCCCCAATAATTCAGCATTGATCTCGACTTTGTAATTCTCCCAAACGGGATGTCGTCGAATTTCAGTAGGACGCCTCAACGACCCAAAATAAGGCTAATCTGTGATGTCGCCTTCTCACAGCAATGCATACTCCCTGGTTCTAAACAATTGCAAAAAAGGCGTTTTTGTTTCTAACTGTAGGATACAGTAAATTATATATTTGGACTTGGGCGTTAGGCCCTATGCCAAAGACCTATTTGATATGACAGTTTTTACAAAAAAGATTCAGTAAAACGTAGACCCCTATCGAAAAATATTTTGAAATAGTAATGACATCTTAGTATGTTCCTGTATTAGGCATTACATAGGTGAAAGATCGAAATAAAAATAAATAAAGAGAAGGAGAGAGAAAGTCGATTTGGAGCGCATTTTTAGGATACATATGGGAAGTTGGCCAGTTTCTGGTTGAGTATTTACAGAAACCCGCAGTGCTTCTTAATGGGGCCAATATTACGAGCTCTACAACTTCGACGAGGACTTACATGAAAGTGTTAAGGAAAAAAAGAGGAAATTAGGTCACGAGGGACGGAAAAGGAGACTTGCCAAGGTTGTTAAAAACTGGCTAGTAACCGATTTATTTTTAAAATCTAGTAGTTTGGTTGTGCTGATTAGTACTGGCCTCCGAACTTAACGATTGCCTTGTGATTACATTTGGTAAGCATAAAATTTCAATATTTAACTATTTGAAATTAAGAATAGTCACTTTTGATAAAATGCGGGTAAAAAAGATTGAAGGCTTAAAGGAATGCGTAAGAAAAAGAAATTTTAATAGGAAACAGTTTGAGACAGTAGAAAAAAAGACATAACGAGAGAAAGAGAGAGAAAAAGATAGTTAGAAAAAGAAAAAAAGAAAGAGATAGATAGGTAGAGAAAGATAGAGAGGAAGACACAGGAAGAGAGAGAAAGCCAGAGCGAGAGATAGGTAGATAGATAGACAGATAGAAAGGTAGAAAGATAGATAGATAGATTGATTGAGAGAGAGAGAGAGAGAGAGAGAGAGAGAGAGAGAGAGAGAGAGAGAGAGAGAGAGAGAGAGAGAGAGAGAGAGAGAGAGAGAGAGAGAGAGAGAGAGAAACTCGTCACTATGTGAAATGAAAAAAAAATTTGCGAATGAAAATAAAAATAAGTTAAAGATGTTTTTATTTAATCAATCAAAACGTTGCAAGCGATGCCAAAAATGGTATAAATCATTAAAATTTTTATAGTTTTTTGGATTATTCCATTGGTTCCGATTTAAGATGAATGAGATGACGTGCCTCCTTAGCGACAGCGGACCGGATAGTACTCGGCGAGAAATGAAAACATTACACAGGTGATCGACCCAAAACCTATGGTGATTCATCTCGATCACACTCTAGCAGGATATTGATTGCTAGTAAGGTCTCAGTTAAGACAATTTGTGAAGCAGAAGATAGAGGAAGGAAATAGCAGACACTAATCAGGGTCTTTTAATCTCCTGTTGGTCCCAGAGGGAGACAGAGAGAGACAGAGACAGAGACAGAGAGAGACACAGAGAGAGACAGAGACAGAGACAGAGACAGAGACAGAGAGAGACAGAGAGAGAGTGAGAGAGAGACAGACGGACAGAGAGAGACAGAGAGATAGAGAGAGAAAGAAAGAGAGAGAGAGAGAAAGAGAGAGAGAGAGAGAGAGAGAGAGAGAGAGAGAGAGAGAAGGAGAGACAGGGAAAGAAAAAAAGGAAGGTAGGAGACGCATATCTTAATGCTCACAAAATTAGGTTCATGAAGGGGTGAATTTAAAAAAGTGGGAAATAGAAAAAAAATCTAAGGAACAAACACAGAAATGGGTTTATTTCTGAAAAAAAAAATTGTTAAGGATATGATATTTGTGAGTGACATCAATTTTTTTACCATGTAAAGACACAAGGATTTTGATGTCTACAGAGTTGTACAAGGACCGCTTGTATGAAATATATGACAGAGAGCCAGAGAGAAATCTCGATGCATATCATTTTATTTTGTTTAAATGAAGCGATTTTAATGCTGTTGACAAATGATACGATCGATTTGTGCCTAACAAATAACAATTAGAGTTTAACACATGCGAGAAATAACAAGGCATATGACACGATCCGTAAATATTTATGTGGCATTTCATTTCCAAATGATTATATGACTGCATTGTTAACAAAAATAAAAGTCTTTATATTTTTTTTTTTTGAAAAAAAAAAATCAGTTCAACTGGTCATACCTGATTCATAAATATCAAGAGAAGAGAGAATCTTTCACAATATAAAAAAGTCCCTGCCATTGTTATCAATCAATGATTTTGTTTTACCGTGTATGTCCTGTCGATATAATTGCAGGGTTGACAGAGCTTGTCTGCGATCTGACGTGATAAGCAGGCATTATGTAGATTGCAAGCTTCTGTATTATTTTTTAAAATAGTTATTTTTTCTCTGTTATTTTATATTCTTTTGTTCCAGAGACTGAAGAAAGAGGAAAAAAAATGAACCGGTTTCATAAAATTTTCCTGAGGAGGAAACCTGTAGAGAAACCACTTAGCTGGATATCCAGACATGTAAAACTTGTGGTTTTCACCATTCAGCTGTATCTCCAAGAGGACGAGACATGTGGTTTGCCATTAGGTCTAATGAGCCGCGAACACCGGACGTTCAGTTGAGGCGTGGCATACTCTACTTATCTGTTTAGACGTGTAGGTATTTTTGAATCTCTGCAAAAATAAAGCCAGCAATTTCTGAAGTAAACATTATGGATTATGGAATCAATATGCAATTTTTTTTAAAATCTATGATTTCATTTTAATGCGAGATTACAAAATCAGCCTTGTTAACCCTTGGGCCACAAGTGGAGTTCTTGATACAACAATTTTTTTCCTCTCTGTATCCTTATTCCTAGTCGCTGATCGACAATAATCTTAGCCGACCCAATATGAAAAAAAACAAAAACAAAACATTTTTCTATGCTATCTGATAGTTCAACATTGAAAGAGCCATTGTCGACACGTCCAGTAAACAAAGAAATAGGGAGATGTCGACAGAGCAGGTTGGCTTGGAGCACTCGGGGATGAGAGCTCTATCAATCATAGCAGACTGAGATCTCGGACACGTTGAGACACTTCCGTTTCCGTGATATGCCGGAAAATATTCGGCGTATGTCTTTCTTATCACATATCGAAAGATGTAAGATCTCTTATCTTTACATCTCTCTAAAAGGGAAGGTCTAAGTTCAGAGTGGAGGGAGTTTTCGTCTCAAAACTGAACATGTCATGGATGTATGAAAATTTATGTCACTGTTTCTGTTGACGAGTAGTTTTGCCAATATAAATGCTTATTTTTTACTGTGTAATTAATGAATCAATTTGTTGTATGATATTGAATCTTAAACTTATAATATCGTAACTGTTTCGTTTGTTTTAAGGCATGTTTGACCGTTTGGTTCACATCTTACTTGTAAATCTTGGCAAACTGCAGAAAGCATGTAGCAACTGATAATTTGCCGCAATGGTAAAGGCATACAAAAGACAAGGTACACCCTCTCCCCTCAACACAACTCAAGTCTCTTCCAAACAGGCAAGAAGCCCGATACCTAGTAACCCTTCTGCGCTTATTCCAGCATGTCATTGACTTTCTCTCGATCGATCGATCATATTTTTGTCTCCCTAGGATCGGGTAAATGAGCTGCCCTATCTGTGATTTCCGACTACCTGAAGGGTAAATTCGCCAACCTATCGATGAAATATGCCGCTACCTGAAGGGTACATTTGCCAACCTGTGCGTGAATTATGCCACTATTTAAAGGAAAAATTCATTAAAACCTCTCGGTAAAGTAATTATGTCACTACCTGAAGGGTAAATTTGCCAACTGTCTGTGAAATATGCCACTACTGGACGGTAAATTCGCCAGATATTATGATATTAGACGCATACTAAGACATTGCTGTCTTTAACTGATCTTTCTTGCTCAAAGGTTGTATTTAATTCGTAATAATAGACGAATATAAATGCATTGAAGCAAGGCTGTACTATTTGTAAACACAAATGAGATGATAACAATCTTTGGATAATTTTATATGAATAAAACCCGCCCCATCTTTATCATGTCTTCCACTTAACTGAAATATTCACACCAAGAAATGTAACTTAAATGATATCAACAAAAAATTACAAAGATGATGCCCATCATTGTTGCCATGTGCATATCTCTTATGTGCAGTTTTTATTGGTCTGCACTCAACTCTGTCCAGCAGTTGGAGCATGTGAGTAGTGTGAGGAGACAAGGCTAGAATGTGGTGAGAGTCTAGAATAAGCAGCTGTGGGCTGGCCTCTCAAAAGTTTTTGAATAAGAGATGAAGACCTTGGTGAATCATTATTCCTCAATATGATCGTTCAGCCATACATTGGCTTGCTGTGTCCATATAGCATCCACTTGAGCGTCGTGGGTTGGAATCCGGGTCCATATAGCACCCACTTGAGCGTCGTGGGTTGGAATCCGGGTCCATATAGCACCCACTTGAGCGTCGTGGGTTGGAATCCGGGTCCATATAGCACCCACTTGAGCGTCGTGGGTTGGAATCCGGGTCCATATAGCACCCACTTGAGCGTCGTTGGTTGGAATCCGGGTCCATATAGCACCCACTTGAGCGTCGTGGGTTGGAATCCGGGAATCCGGGAATCCGGGAAGCCGGCCAGAGCAGCAACTGTTACTTTTTTCGCCCCTCCTGCACGTCTGTCCAGGCCTGGACGCCCAGCAATTTGATCTGATAAACGTTTTCGACGCGCCTTAAAATGTTTTGACACAATCAACCATGTCACCATCTGTGACAGCTCTAATAGTTTTCTCTAAGTCTTTCATGAATGCTGATAATAAACAACTTTCTTAGGCTCACCCTTGATTGCACTTGTAATATCAAAATTCATTTGTTAATGCAATAACAAACTTTTGAAAATCACTACGTTGTATAATTTAGAAAAAAAAAGTTTTCAAAAAGGTTCAACTTTCCGCAATGATTGGTACAAAAACTAGTACAATGTCATGTACAACAATAATATACGATAGTAATAATACTAAGCATATTGTGTTTTAAAAATGTCAGTTATGGGTATGGTTTCTTCAAAGACATTTCACAGTGATTCTTGTAATCTTCTATTACTTCTGAAAAGTTGAATAGCAAAGTTTATTACAAACTTTATCAAGAAAAAAAAGTCAACATGTGCCTACCTGCGACTTTTATAGATCTTTTATAGACCACATAACAGCTTCTCCATGAAGCATCATACACTTCTGTCTACTCATGATAAAGGCTCTTCTAAGTTATCAGCAGCAAACATTCTTTATGCCACTTAATACTCGCTCTTCCAATATATCAGCATAAATCATTTGTACAACGTTTATTTCTCGCTTTTTTCGATATCAGTATACATTTTTGCTTGTTTTCACCTAAACCAACCTTAGCTTGTACTTTTATTTATGTTTTTCTTTCATTTTTGAAGAGGAAGAACATTAAGTACTATCACTATCTATTTTAGATAGCTTCACGTAATGAGAACTCAAACTTCTCCTTTTCTTTCTCTCTCGTTTTTTTTCTAAGCTGAATGAATACAAGAAGAGCATGGTCGTCCTACGACTGTCATGACTTTAAAATTGTTGACCCAGAATTATCTGAATCTCTCTGTGATTGAAACGTGGCACGATCTTCACCTCTTTAACTTGGGACACATCTCTAGTGTCTAGAGGCAGTGTTCACACCCCATGGTCGATGCTGTTTCTCAAGCTTTTCCCACTCTTCGTTTGATAGCGTAATAAATTACCAAAATATTTTTTCCAAAACTCAAATCATTTTTTCTTAAATATCGATATATGAAATCAATATCACTGTTAAAATCTCCCGACCTTTATTTGTTACGTTGTTAAATGCCCTAGTATGGAAATTTTTTCCTGTCATGTTTTCACACTTTGTTGTTACGACTATGTTTCAAAATTCCTTAAGATCCATTTTTATACAACTCTGTCTGGCTTATTTCCCCTTCTTGCTGTCTTTCTCCAATATTATTTTAATTCTAATCGTAATTTCTACAACTTCAATTTGTTATGGCGTGTGCTTCATTTATATATATATATATATATATATATATATATATATATATATATATATATAAATATCAAGTCTGAGAACTAAATTTCTTTTTAAAAATTTTCTTGGCTGTGACTGAACAATTAGTGATGATAAAAAAACAAATTCTAGAGCTCCCACTTATATAAAAATGAAGCAAGGAAATAAATCACGACCATCTTTTAAATCAGAAATGAATTCCATAAAAAATAATGTTAGGTTTCCTGTACTATTCCATAATTGAAAGCTCCGGTTTTACCCTAGGTACAACTCGTCCACACTCAGAAACGATACGTCGTGTCCCAAGACTGAAGCAATACACACTTGGTCAGGCGCTACATGTGAAAATAATAAAAAACGTGTTAATTTCTTAAAAGCGCTTTTATGTACATAAAATGTATTTAAAAACATTTTAATAAATTATTCCAAAATCTGCCTCTGTCTGGTTAAACTACTTTTACTGATTAAGACCTGAGCCAGTAAAGCGATTATTACCTGTTTCTCGGCAACAAACCATCTCGTTTGGCTCGGACATTATGATTATTGGAACAATTTTTACAACTCTCGTCAAACGAAAGAAAATTCTCTACGAGGTCGGAGAATAGCTTCTCCCAAGCAACAGTTTCGACACATTATGGCTTCATTAGTGATAGAAATTGACTTTAGTTGAGGAGCCATTTGGATTTTATTGTTTATTTCAATTTTTGGAAGAAGTAAAACTAGAGGATTTTTTTTTGTGCAAGAGGTAGCATTAGTTGCAGTAGAGGTCTAAGAAGTAATAGAAATAGCAATAGTAGTAGTAGTAGTAGTAGTAGTAGCAGCAGCAGCAGCAGCAGCAGCAGCAGCAGCAGGAGTAGTAGCAGTAGTAGTAGTAGTAGTAGTAGTAGTAGTAGTAGTAGTAGTAGTAGTAGTAGTAGTAGTAGTAGTAGTAGTAGTAGTAGTCGTAGTAGTAGTAGTAGTAGTAGTAGTAGAAGTAGTAGTAGTAGTAGTAGTAGTAGTAGTAGTAGTAGTAGTAGTAGTAGTAGTAGTAGTAGTAGTAGTAGTAGAGTAGTAGAAGTAGTAGTAGTAGTAGAAGTAGTAGTAGTAGTCTCAACTGTTACCCGTGCCCAGTCAGTACCGAAACTTGTTTAATCTGCCACAGAGAGAATTCATCATTAAGTTCAATGATTTTTTTTATTTTCTTTTTTACTTAATATATCGATGAAAACATTAGTGACAGATGAAGAACTTTGTTTCTCTTTTGTGTGGGGAGTACCGTCTATTTTTTTAATAGGATGCTATGATTTCACACACTTGGAAGTTGCAGAATTTTTTTTCATCATATTTTTTAAAATTTGACTTACACAGAAGCAGGTCTTTTGCTAGCAATTCCTTTTATACCTGTTTCAAACAGAAACGAGTCTCGAAAATTGTTTGATAAGAACATTAGGGGCTGAACCAGGCATAACCAGACATGCCCTGTTTTGAAGCAAAAGATAGACGAAGATAGTAACATGCAAGTACAGGAACTGATAGAGTCTTGCTGTCTACTGTATAAGTGAAGTATCGTGAATGTTGGACCTACTCTCTTTCATTTGCCTCATAATTCAGATGGGTATCAGATATTTGAACTCACCACCCCACCCCCCAGAGCCTTACTAAAATAATAAAAGAATATCGATTGAACAAAGACTTTCTCCAATTATTCAGCATTGGCCGTGATTTTCTAATTATATAAAAAATGATGTAAAATTATAGTAGGACACGTCAATGACACAGAGCAGGGCTTATCTATAATGCCGCTCTCTCACAACAATGCATTCCTCCTGATTCTAAACACTTGAAAAAAATGCATTTTTTGTTATACCTGTATGATAGACAAGAAAAAATTCACGTTTTTTTTAAAGATTTAAAACAGTAAGGAGTAAAAGGTGTGAACAACCTAACCAATCAAAATATTTCAAATGATGCCAACGCCTTTGAAACTTGATTAGAAAAGGTGTCATTTGCCTATGCAATCTTGATGAATTGATAAATGATCTTCAGATGGTAGATTCACATTCGCCGTTGAAACTTTTAGAGAAAGATTTGTAAGTTAAGGCAGATTTCTACAAAGAGAAATAATGCACGAAAAAAAAAACTTGACGTGTAGAGCAAAGGAAATTAGATAGCTGTTTCAAAATAAAAAAAAATAAAGATTAATAAGATTTCACAATGTCTTTAAGTATAAAGATTCTTATTGCATATATAAACTTATGCTCCATGGACAGAAAAAATAAGGCAGAGACCTAGATTCACTGAAGTCAGAAAGTATCACGTAGAAAAGCGGTGCGAACGACTCTTGTAATGAATTAGGCAGACATGAAATATTTCGTTAAGCTTGTAATAAATAATCTATTTTAAGTTCTTTTAAAACGCATATTAGAAGACTTGCGATTCCCCAAAAAAGTGCATGATGGTGAATTGCCTTTCAGAAAATCATAGGTGCGCATTCATTTGAAATTACATGAAAATGAGATTAAAAAAAAACATGTATAAATAGGTTTGGATTCTACATAGTTAACCAACTATTCTTATTAGCCAGTCATATCAAATGTTTCATTTTCTTGTAATGAATTGGACAGACATATAAAATCAACGTTTTTTAATCTTGTAACGAATTAGCCAGACAACCCAAAAATGTTTTGTTAATAAAACCATATTTAGCAACCCAGACTATTTTATAGGGCAGTCTAGATTTCGCTAGGCAGGCTAATAGAGTGGTTGCTGCCTTTAACATCGCACCTTGCTAGGAAAGAAGTGTCAAGTATTATTCTTTATAAGTCCTGCGCATTGCAACCCCCCCCCCCCTTTTCCCAAAAAAATTATTGATAAAAGAAGTGAATAAGAAAACTTTGATTATAAGTTGGCATTATTTTCACTTAAAGCTACTTGTATTTATTACTTTTTTTGTGATAGTTCTCAGAGTATGAAAGTCATGTGATTAAAGCTGCTGGGGGTTGAAAATGTACGTTTCAATGAAACTCATATATTTTTTTTTGCTTTCTCCATTGGTACCGATTTTATGTGGAGGCGATGACGTCACTTCTCAGCGACAGAGGACCGGATAGCAATTGGCGAGAAAGGAAAACATTCCACAGAAGACCGATCCAAAATATATGGTCATTCATCTCGATCAAGGTTTAGGAGGATATTGGTTTTAAAGTAGGTCTCAATTAAGACAATTTGTGAAGTAGTAGATAGAAGAAGAAAACAACAGACAATGTCTTTTAGTCTTCTGTTTGTCTCAAAGAGAGAGAGAGAGATAGAGATAGAAGAGGGAGAGAGAGAAGAGAAGAGAGAGAGAGAGAGAGAGAGAGAGAGAGAGAGAGAGAGAGAGGTGGGGGGAGAGGATAAAAGTAGGGAGTGGAGAAGAGACATTTATTAATGATCTAGTGGTTCAAAGATGTGGCAAATGTAAAAAATAATTACTATAAGGAAAAAAAGACAGGAAAGTGTAAATTTCTGAAAGAAAAAGTTACAATTTTCAACGAATTTCACATTTGTAACACTAATTTTTTGCTAGGAAAAATACAACACAGACGTTGATGTCTAGAATGTTCTACCGAACAGGTCGTACAAAAATCTGACGGATAGCAAGATAGAAAACTCAATGCAAATCCATCTATTTTGCTTCAAACGAATTGAATTCAATGCTGTTGACAAAATACAAGATCAATTTGCGCCTAACAAGAAACAAAGAGAGTTAAACACATGCGAAAAATGACAAAGCATGTGACATGATCCGTAAATATTTATGTTGCATTTCATTTCCAAATGATTATATGACTGCATTGTTAACAAAAATGAAAGAGCCTAGTTTTTACATTTATTTTGAGTAAAGATTTCAACTGACAATACCTGATTTTCATTAATATTAACGGAACATAGAATCGTTCAGAATAGAAAAAGTCCCTGCCATTGTTATCACTCAACGTTTTTGTTTTACCGTGTATGTCCTGTCGATATAATTGCAGGGTTGGCAAAGATTGTCTGCGATATGATGTGCTAAACAGCATAATGTAGATTGCAAGCTTCTGTATTATTTTTTAAAAAGTTATATTTTTTTCTCCGTAATTTTTTATTTTTTTATTTAAGAGACTGAAGAAAGAAAATAAATAATAAAACGATTTCATAAAATTTTCCTGAGGAGAA
The DNA here is from genome assembly GCA_033675545.1 of Elysia crispata. Taxonomy (NCBI): domain Eukaryota; kingdom Metazoa; phylum Mollusca; class Gastropoda; family Plakobranchidae; genus Elysia; species Elysia crispata. The sequence continues at coordinate 95,597 of JAWDGP010002547.1, forward strand.
AATCTGCGGAGAAACCACTTAGCTGGATATCCAGAAATGTAAAACTTGTGATTTTCGCCGTTTAGCTATATCGTTAAGACGACGAGACATGCGGTTTGCCATCAGGTCTAATGAGCCGCGAACACCGGACGTTCAGTTGAGGCGTGGCATACTCTACTTATCTGTTTAGACGTATTGTTATATTTTGAATCTCTGCAGAAGTGAAACAAGAAAACTCTGAAGTGAACATCATGAATGACGAAATCAATGCAAGATATTTTACCTTTGATTTCATTTTAATGCGAGACTACAAAATCAGCCTTGTTCGCTCTTGAGCCACAAATGGAGTTCCCGTTACAAGTTTTTTCCCTCTTTGTATCCTTATTCCTAGTCGCTGATAGACAATAATCTTAGCCAACCAAATATGAAAAAAAAAAACATGTCATGGTGGATGTATGAAAAATTATGTCACTGTTTCTGTTTACGAGTAGTTTTACCATTATAAATGGTTAATATTTCTGTGTAATTAATGAATCAATTTATTGTATGATATTGAATCTTGAACTGATAATATTGTAACTGTGTTTGTTTATATGGCAATGTTTGACCGTTTGGTACATATCTTACTTGAAAATCTTGGCAAATCCTAGAAAGCGTACCACAATGGGATAGGCATGCAAAATGCAAGGTACCCCCACCCCCCTCTCTACACAACTCAAGTCTCTTCCAAACAGGCAAGAAGCCCTATACCTAGCAAGCCTTCTGCACTTATTCCAGCATTTCATTAACTTTATCTATTTCGCTTCGATCATGTTTTTGTCTCCCTCTAATACAACCAGGATCGGGTAGATTAGCTGCCCTATCTGTGGAATTTCCCACTACCTAAAGAGTAAATTAGCTGCCCTGTCTGTAAAATTTCCCACTACCTAAATGGTAAATTAGCTGCCCTGTCTGTAAAATTTCCCACTACCTAAATGGTAAATTAGCTGCCCTGTCTGTAAAATTTCCCACTACCTAAATGGTAACTTAGCTGCCCTGTCTGTAAAATTTCCCACTACCTAAATGGTAAATTAGCTGCCCTGTCTGTAAAATTTCCCACTACCTAAAGAGTAAATTAGCTGCCCTGTCTGTAAAATTTCCCACTACCTAAATGGTAAATTAGCTGCCCTGTCTGTAAAATTTCCCACTACCTAAATGGTAACTTAGCTGCCCTGTCTGTGAAATTTCCCACTACCTAAATGGTAACTTAGCTGCCCTGTCTGTGAAATTTCCCACTACCTAAATGGTAAATTAGCTGCCCTGTCTGTGAAGTATGCCACTTCCTGAAGAGTAAATTCGCCAACATGTCCGTGAAATATGCCACTACTGGACGGTAAATTCGCCAACATGTCCGTGAAATATGCCACTACTGGACGGTAAATTTGCCAATCTGTCCGTGAAATATGCCACTACTGGACGGTAAATTCGCCAACATGTCCGTGAAATATGCCACTACTGGACGGTAAATTTGCCAATATGTCCTTGAAATATGCCACTACTGGACGGTAAATTTGCCAATCTGTCCGTGAAATATGCCACTACTGGACGGTAAATTCGCCAATCTGTCCGTGAAATATGCCACTACTGGACGGTAAATTTGCCAATCTGTCCGTGAAATATGCCACTACTGGACGGTAAATTTGCCAATCTGTCCGTGAAATATGCCACTACTGGACGGTAAATTTGCCAATCTGTCCGTGAAATATGCCACTACTTTACGATAAATTTGCCAATCTGTCCGTGAAATATGCCACTACTGGACGGTAAATTCGCCAGATGCTATGATATTAGTTTTATACTAAGATATGCTGTCTTTAACTGATCTTTTTACTCAAAGATTGTATTCAATACGTAATAATATAAGAATATAAAAACATGGAAGAAAG
>JAWDGP010002547.1:102500-120000 GCA_033675545.1 Elysia crispata
AGGTTTAACATAAAGTTTTACAGTTAAAAGGTTTTCGTGCTAATGTTAAGAAAATACATAAAAAATGACCGACGCCATGAAGTTTGAGGGAACAGTCATTTTAATTACTTAGAACTAATAAAAAAAGCAACTTCAAGCACTGGTTAAGAAAATACGAAACTTGACGTAGACAAAATATGGTATGGGATTTTTAACAAAGAACGAATCTCTCTCTTATCTTTCTCTCTCTCTTTCTCTCTCTGTCTCTCTCGCTCTCTCTCTTTCCTATCATTCTACCTCCTCGTTTTCTTTTTCTTCATTTTGCTCCAAATTATTTTCTCATTCTCTAAATTTCTTTTCCTCTTTCCTTCCTCTATCTATTTATCTGTCTCTCACACCATTTCAAAATTTATGTTGAATTAAAGCTCTTAAATCTGGGGAAAGTAAACATTTTACATGAATAAGTAATTTACTTAACTGCTCTTCATAAAGTGTGGTTACTTCCACCTACTCGTCATTGGTATTCAAACCATTTACCCATTTTTCCCTACTCACACCATGAATCTCTCTATCTTCACTCCCTGTCCCATCGTCTATCTCTCTTTTTCTCCTTGTCCCATCGTCTATCTCTCTTTCTTCACTCCCTGTCCCATCGTCTATCTCTCTTTTTCTCCTTCTCCCAGACTCTATCTCTCTCTCTTCACTCCCTATTCCATCGTCTATCTCTCTTTCTACACTCCCTGTCCCATCGTCTATCTCTCTTTCTTCACTCCCTGTCCCATCCTCTATCTCTCCTTCTTCACTCCCTGTCCCATCGTCTATCTCTCTTTTTCTCCTTGTCCCAGCCTCTATCTCTCTTTCTTCACTCCCTGTCCCATCGTCTATCTCTCTCTTTTTCTCCTTCTCCCAGCCTCTATCTCTCTTTCTTCACTCCCTGTCCCATCGTCTATCTCTCTTTTTCTCCTTCTCCCAGCCTCTATCTCTCCTTCTTCACTCCCTGTCCCATCGTCTATCTCTCTTTTTCTCCTTCTCCCAGCCTCTATCTCTCTATCTTCACTCCCTGTCCCATCGTCTATCTCTCTTTTTCTTTTTGCCCCAGCCTCTATCTCTCTATCTTCACTCCCTGTCCCATCGTCTATCTCTCTTTTTCTCCTTCTCCCAGCCTCTATCTCTCCTTCTTCACTCCCTGTCCCATCGTCTATCTCTCTTTTTCTCCTTCTCCCAGCCTCTATCTCTCTATCTTCACTCCCTGTCCCATCGTCTATCTCTCTTTTTCTCCTTGCCCCAGCCTCTATCTCTCTATCTTAACTCCCTGTCCCATCGTCTATCTCTCTTTTTCTCCTTGCCCCAGCCTCTATCTCTCCTTCTTCACTCCCTGTCCCATCGTCTATCTCTCTTTTTCTCCTTGTCCCATCCTCTATCTCTCCTTCTTCACTCCCTGTCCCATCGTCTATCTCTCTTTTTCTCCCTGTCCCATCGTCTATCTCTCTTTTTCTCCTTGTCCCATCCTCTATCTCTCCTTCTTCACTCCCTGTCCCATCCTCTATCTCTCTTTTTCTCCCTGTCCCATCGTCTATCTCTCCTTCTTCACTCCCTGTCCCATCCTCTATCTCTCTTTTTCTCCTTGTCCCATCCTCTATCTCTCCTTCTTCACTCCCTGTCCCATCCTCTATCTCTCTTTTTCTCCCTGTCCCATCATCTATATCTCTTTCTTCACTCCCTGTCCCATCGTCTATCTCTCCTTCTTCACTCCCTGTCCCATCCTCTATCTCTCTTTTTCTCCTTGTCCCAGCCTCTATCTCTCTATCTTCACTCCCTGTCCCATCCTCTATCTCTCTATCTTCACTCCCAGTCCCATCCTCTATCTCTGCTTCTTCACTCCCTGTCCCATCCTCTATCTCTCTATCTTCACTCCCTGTCCCATCCTCTATCTCTCTATCTTCACTCCCTGTCCCATCCTCTATCTCTGCTTCTTCACTCCCTGTCCCATCGTCTATCTCTCTTTTTCTCCTGGTCCCATCCTCTATCTCTCTGTCATCACTCCCTGTCCCATCGTCTATCTCTCTTTTTCTCCTGGTCCCATCCTCTATCTCTCTGTCTTCACTCCCTGTCCCATCCTCTATCTCTCTATCTTCACTCCCTGTCCCAGCCTCTATCTCTCTATCTTCACTCCCTGTCCCATCCAATATCTCTCCTTCTTCACTCCCTGTCCCATCGTCTATCTCTCTTTTTCTCCTTGTCCCATCCTCTATCTCTCTATCTTCACTCCCTGTCCCATCGTCTATCTCTCTTTTTCTCCTTGCCCCAGCCTCTATCTCTCCTTCTTCACTCCCTGTCCCATCGTCTATCTCTCTTTTTCTCCTTGTCCCATCCTCTATCTCTCCTTCTTCACTCCCTGTCCCATCGTCTATCTCTCTTTTTCTCCTGGTCCCATCCTCTATCTCTCTGTCTTCACTCCCTGTCCCATCCTCTATCTCTCTATCTTCACTCCCTGTCCCATCCAATATCTCTCCTTCTTCACTCCCTGTCCCATCGTCTATCTCTCTTTTTCTCCTTGTCCCATCCTCTATCTCTCTATCTTCACTCCCTGTCCCAGCCTCTATCTCTCTATCTTCACTCCCTGTCCCATCCTCTATCTCTCCTTCTTCACTCCCTGTCCCATCGTCTATCTCTCTTTTTCTCCTTCTCCCAGCCTCTATCTCTCTATCTTCACTCCCTATTCCATCGTCTATCTCTCTTTCTTCACTCCCTGTCCCATCGTCTATCTCTCTTTCTTCACTCCCTGTCCCATCCTCTATCTCTCCTTCTTCACTCCCTGTTCCATCGTCTATCTCTCTTTTTCTCCTTGTCCCAGCCTCTATCTCTCTTTCTTCACTCCCTGTCCCATCGTCTATCTCTCTTTTTCTCCTTCTCCCAGCCTCTATCTCTCTTTCTTCACTCCCTGTCCCATCGTCTATCTCTCTTTTTCTCCTTCTCCCAGCCTCTATCTCTCCTTCTTCACTCCCTGTCCCATCGTCTATCTCTCTTTTTCTCCTTCTCCCAGCCTCTATCTCTCTATCTTCACTCCCAGTCCCATCGTCTATCTCTCTTTTTCTTTTTGCCCCAGCCTCTATCTCTCTATCTTCACTCCCTGTCCCATCGTCTATCTCTCTTTTTCTCCTTCTCCCAGCCTCTATCTCTCCTTCTTCACTCCCTGTCCCATCGTCTATCTCTCTTTTTCTCCTTCTCCCAGCCTCTATCTCTCTATCTTCACTCCCTGTCCCATCGTCTATCTCTCTTTTTCTCCTTGCCCCAGCCTCTATCTCTCTATCTTAACTCCCTGTCCCATCGTCTATCTCTCTTTTTCTCCTTGCCCCAGCCTCTATCTCTCCTTCTTCACTCCCTGTCCCATCGTCTATCTCTCTTTTTCTCCTTGTCCCATCCTCTATCTCTCCTTCTTCACTCCCTGTCCCATCGTCTATCTCTCTTTTTCTCCCTGTCCCATCGTCTATCTCTCTTTTTCTCCTTGTCCCATCCTCTATCTCTCCTTCTTCACTCCCTGTCCCATCCTCTATCTCTCTTTTTCTCCCTGTCCCATCGTCTATCTCTCCTTCTTCACTCCCTGTCCCATCCTCTATCTCTCTTTTTCTCCCTGTCCCATCGTCTATCTCTCTTTCTTCAATCCCTGTCCCATCGTCTATCTCTCCTTCTTCACTCCCTGTCCCATCCTCTATCTCTCTTTTTCTCCTTGTCCCAGCCTCTATCTCTCTATCTTCACTCCCAGTCCCATCCTCTATCTCTCCTTCTTCACTCCCTGTCCCATCCTCTATCTTTCTTTTTCTCCTGGTCCCATCCTCTATCTCTCTGTCTTCACTCCCTGTCCCATCCTCTATCTCTCTTTTTCTCCTTGCCCCAGCCTCTATCTCTCTTTCTTCACTCCCTATTCCATCGTCTATCTCTCTTTTTCTCCTGGTCCCATCCTCTATCTCTCTGTCTTCACTCCCTGTCCCATCGTCTATCTCTCTTTTTCTCCTTGCCCCAGCCTCTATCTCTCTTTCTTCACTCCCTATTCCATCGTCTAACTCTCTTTTTCTCCTTGTCCCATCCTCTATCTCTCCTTCTTCACTCCCTGTCCCATCCTCTATCTCTCTATCTTCACTCCCTGTCCCATCCTCTATCTCTCTATCTTCACTCCCTGTCCCATCCTCTATCTCTCTATCTTCACTCCCTGTCCCATCCTCTATCTCTCTATCTTCACTCCCTGTCCCATCCTCTATCTCTCTATCTTCACTCCCTGTCCCATCCTCTATCTCTCTATCTTCACTCCCTGTCCCATCGTCTATCTATCTTTTTGTCCTTGCCCCAGCCTCTATCTCTCTATCTTCACTCCCTGTCCCATCCTCTATCTCTCTATCTTCACTCCCTGTCCCATCCTCTATCTCTCTATCTTCACTCCCTGTCCCATCCTCTATCTCTCTATCTTCACTCCCTGTCCCATCGTCTATCTCTCTTTTTCTCCTTGTCCCATCCTCTATCTCTCCTTCTTCACTCCCTGTCCCATCGTCTATCTCTCTTTTTCTCCCTGTCCCATCGTCTATCTCTCTTTTTCTCCCTGCCTCAGCCTCTATCTCTCTTTCTTCAATCCCTGTTCCATCGTCTATCTCTCTTTTTCTCCCTGTCCCATCGTCTATCTCTCCTTTTTCAATCCCTGTCCCATCGTCTATCTCTCTTTTTCTCCTGGTCCCATCCTCTATCTCTCTATCTTCACTCCCTGTCCCAGCCTCTATCTCTCTATCTTCACTCCCTGTCCCATCGTCTATCTCTCTTTTTCTCCTTGTCCCATCCTCTATCTCTCCTTCTTCACTCCCTGTCCCATCGTCTATCTCTCTTTTTCTCCCTGTCCCATCGTCTATCTCTCTTTTTCTCCTTGTCCCATCCTCTATCTCTCCTTCTTCACTCCCTGTCCCATCCTCTATCTCTCTTTTTCTCCCTGTCCCATCGTCTATCTCTCTTTCTTCACTCCCTGTCCCATCGTCTATCTCTCTTTTTCTCCCTGTCCCATCCTCTATCTCTCCTTCTTCACTCCCTGTCCCATCCTCTATCTCTCTTTTTCTCCCTGTCCCATCGTCTATCTCTCTTTCTTCAATCCCTGTCCCATCGTCTATCTCTCTTTTTCTCCCTGTCCCATCGTCTATCTCTCCTTCTTCACTCCCTGTCCCATCCTCTATCTCTCTTTTTCTCCCTGTCCCATCGTCTATCTCTCTTTCTTCAATCCCTGTCCCATCGTCTATCTCTCTTTTTCTCCCTGTCCCATCGTCTATCTCTCCTTCTTCACTCCCTGTCCCATCGTCTATCTCTCTTTTTCTCCCTGTCCCATCCTCTATCTCTCTTTCTTCACTCCCTGTCCCATCGTCTATCTCTCTTTTTCTCCTTGCCTCAGCCTCTATCTCTCCTTCTTCACTCCCTGTCCCATCGTCTATCTCTCTTTTTCTCCTTGCCCCAGCCTCTATCTCTCTTTCTTCACTCCCTGTCCCATCGTCTATCTCTCTTTTTCTCCTTGTCCCATCCTCTATCTCTCCTTCTTCACTCCCTGTCCCATCGTCTATCTCTCTTTTTCTCCTTGCCCCAGCCTCTATCTCTCCTTCTTCACTCCCTATTCCATCGTCTCTCTCTCTTTTTATCTTTGCCCCAGCCTCTATCTCTCTTTCTTCACTCCCTGTCCCATCGTCTATCTCTCTTTTTCTCCTTGTCCCATCCTCTATCTCTCCTTCTTCACTCCTTGTCCCATCCTCTATCTCTTTTGTTCTCCTTGCCCCATCCTCTATCCCTCCTTCTTCACTCCCATTCCCATCGTCTATCTCTCTTTCTTCACTCCCATTCCCATCGTCTATCTCTCTTTTTATCTTTGCCCCAGCCTCTATCTCTCCTTCTTCACTCCTTGTCCCATCCTCTATCTCTTTTGTTCTCCTTGCCCCAGCCTCTATCCCTCCTTCCTTACTCCCATTCCCATCGTCTATCTCTCTTTCTTCACTCCCATTCCCATCGTCTATCTCTCTTTTTCTCCTTGCCCCAGCCTCCATCTCTCCTTCTTCACTCCTTGTCCCATCCTCTATCTCTTTTGTTCTCCTTGCCCCATCCTCTATCTCTTTTGTTCTCCTTGCCCCATCCTCTATCTCTTTTGTTCTCCTTGCCCCAGCCTCTATCTCTCTTTCTTCACTCCTTGTCTCATCCTCTATCTCTCTTTTTCTCCTGGTCCCATCCTCTATCTCTTTGTCTTCACTCCCTGTCCCATCGTCTATCTCTCTTTTTCTAGTGGTCCCATCCTCTATCTCTCTTTCTTCACTCCCTGTCCCATCGTCTATCTCTCTTTCTTCACTCCCTGTCCCATCCTCTATCTCTCTTTCTTCACTCCCTGTCCCATCCTCTATCTCTCTTTCTTCACTCCCTGTCCCATCGTCTATCTCTCTTTCTTCACTCCCTGTCCCATCCTCTATCTCTCTTTCTTCACTCCCTGTCCCATCGTCTATCTCTCTTTTTCTCCTTGTCCCAGCCTCTATCTCTTTTTCTTCACTCCCTGTCCCATCGTCTATCTCTCTATCTTCACTTTCTGTCCCATCCTCTATCTCTCTTTCTTCACTCCCTGTCCCATCGTCTATCTCTCTTTTTCTCCTTGCCCCACCCTCTATCTCTCTTTCTTCACTCCCTGTCCCATCGTCTATCTCTCTTTCTTCACTCCCTGTCCCATCGTCTATCTCTCTTTCTTCACTCCCTGTCCCATCCTCTATCTCTCTTTCTTCACTCCCTGTCCCATCCTCTATCTCTCTTTCTTCACTCCCTGTCCCATCCTCTATCTCTCTTTCTTCACTCCCTGTCCCATCCTCTATCTCTCTTTCTTCACTTCCTGTCCCATCCTCTATCTCTCTATCTTCACTTCCTGTCCCATCCTCTATCTCGCTATCTTCACTCCCTGTCCCATCCTCTATCTCTCTATCTTCACTCCCTGTCCCATCGTCTATCTCTCTATCTTCACTCCCTGTCCCATCCTCTATCTCTCTATCTTCACTCCCTGTCCCATCCTCTATCCCTCTTTTTGTCCTGTCCCATCGTCTATCTCTCCTTCTTTCCTGTCCCATCGTCTATCTCTCTATCTTCACTTTCTGCCCCAGCCTCTATCTTTCTTTCTTCACTCCCTGTCCCAGCCTCTATCTCTCTTTCTTCATTCCCTGTCCCATCGTCTATCTCTCTATTTTCATTCCCTGTCCCATCCTCTATCTTTCTATCTTCACTCCCTGTCCCATCGTCTATCTATCTTTTCCTCCTTGCCCCAGCCTCTATCTCTCTTTCTTCACTCCCTGTCCCATCGTCTATCTCTCTCTTCACTCCCTGTCCCATCGTCTATCTCTCTTTTTCTCCCTTGTCCCATCGTCTATCTTCACTCCCTGTCCGTCAGCCTCTATCTCTCTCTTGTCCCATCTCTATCTCTCCTTCTTCACTCCCTGTCCCATCGTCTATCTCTCCTATCATCTCACTCACTCCTTGTCCCATCTTCTATCTCTCTTTCTTCACTCCCTGTCCCATCCTCTATCTCTCTTTCTTCACTCCCTGTCCCATCCTCTATCTCTCTTTCTTCACTCCCTGTCCCATCGTCTATCTCTCTTTCTTCACTCCCTGTCCCATCCTCTATCTCTCTTTCTTCACTCCCTGTCCCATCTTCTATCTCTCTTTCTTCACTCCCTGTCCCATCTTCTATCTCTCTTTCTTCACTCCCTGTCCCATCGTCTATCTCTCTTTCTTCACTCCCTGTCCCATCCTCTATCTCTCTTTCTTCACTCCCTGTCCCATCGTCTATCTCTCTTTCTTCACTCCCTGTCCCATCCTCTATCTCTCTTTCTTCACTCCCTGTCCCATCCTCTATCTCTCTTTCTTCACTCCCTGTCCCATCCTCTATCTCTCTTTCTTCACTCCCTGTCCCATCCTCTATCTCTCTTTCTTCACTCCCTGTCCCATCCTCTATCTCTCTTTCTTCACTCCCTGTCCCATCTTTTATCTCTCTTTCTTCACTCCCTGTCCCATCCTCTATCTCTCTTTCTTCACTCCCTGTCCCATCGTCTATCTCTCTTTCTTCACTCCCTGTCCCATCCTCTATCTCTCTTTCTTCACTCCCTGTCCCATCGTCTATCTCTCTTTCTTCACTCCCTGTCCCATCGTCTATCTCTCTTTCTTCACTCCCTGTCCCATCCTCTATCTCTCTTTCTTCACTCCCTGTCCCATCGTCTATCTCTCTTTCTTCTCCCTGCCCCATCTTCTATCTCTTTTTCTTCACTCCCTGTCCCATCGTCTATCTCTCTTTTTCTCCCTGTCCCATCCTCTATCTCTCCTTCTTCACTCTCTGTCCCATCGTCTATCTCTCTTCTTCACTCCCAGTACCATAGTCTATCACTCCTTCTTAACACCCTGTCCCATCGTCTATCTCTCTTTCTTCACTCCCTGTCCCATCGTCTATCTCTCTTTCTTCACTCCCTGTCCCATCCTCTATCTCTCTTTCTTCACTCCCTGTCCCATCGTCTATCTCTCTATCTTCACTTCCTGTCCCATCGTCTATCTCTCTATCTTCACTTTCTGTCCCAGCCTCTATCTCTCTTTCTTCACTCCCTGTCCCATCCTCTATCTCTCTTTCTTCACTCCCTGTCCCATCGTCTATCTCTCTATCTTCACTCCCTGTCCCATCGTCTATCTCTCTATCTTCACTCCCTGTCCCATCATCTATCTCTCTTTCTTCACTCCCTGTCCCATCGTCTATCTCTCTTTCTTCACTCCCTGTCCCATCGTCTATCTCTCTTTTTCTCCTTGCCCCAGCCTCTATCTCTCTTTCTTCACTCCCTGTCCCATCGTCTATCTCTCTTTCTTCACTCCCTGTCCCATCCTCTATCTCTCCTTCTTCACTCCCTGTCCCAACGTCTATCTCTCTTTTTATCTTTGCCCCAGCCTCTATCTCTCCTTCGTCACTCCCTATTCCATCGTCTCTCTCTCTTTTTATCTTTGCCCCAGCCTCTATCTCTCTTTCTTCACTCCCTGTCCCATCGTCTATCTCTCTTTTTCTCCTTGCCCCAGCCTCTATCTCTCCTTCTTCACTCCTTGTCCCAGCCTCTATCTCTTTTGTTCTCCTTGCCCCATCCTCTATCCCTCCTTCTTCACTCCCATTCCCATCGTCTATCTCTCTTTCTTCACTCCCATTCCCATCGTCTATCTCTCTTTTTATCTTTGCCCCAGCCTCTATCTCTCCTTCTTCACTCCTTGTCCCATCCTCTATCTCTTTTGTTCTCCTTGCCCCAGCCTCTATCCCTCCTTCTTCACTCCCATTCCCATCGTCTATCTCTCTTTTTCTCCTTGCCCCAGCCTCCATCTCTCCTTCTTCACTCCTTGTCCCATCCTCTATCTCTTTTGTTCTCCTTGCCCCATCCTCTATCTCTTTTGTTCTCCTTGCCCCAGCCTCTATCTCTTTTGTTCTCCTTGCCCCAGCCTCTATCTCTCTTTCTTCACTCCTTGCCCCAGCCTCTATCTCTCTTTCTTCACTCCCATTCCCATCGTCTATCTCTTTTTTTCTCCTTGCCCCATCCTCTATCTCTCTTTCTTCACTCCCTGTCCCATCGTCTATCTCTCTTTCTTCACTCCCTGTCCCATCCTCTATCTCTCTTTCTTCACTCCCTGTCCCATCGTCTATCTCTCTTTCTTCACTCCCTGTCCCATCCTCTATCTCTCTTTCTTCACTCCCTGTCCCATCGTCTATCTCTCTTTCTTCACTCCCTGTCCCATCCTCTATCTCTCTTTCTTCACTCCCTGTCCCATCCTCTATCTCTCTTTCTTCACTCCCTGTCCCATCGTCTATCTCTCTTTCTTCACTCCCTGTCCCATCCTCTATCTCTCTTTCTTCACTCCCATTCCCATCGTCTATCTCTTTTTTTCTCCTTGCCCCAGCCTCTATCTCTCTTTCTTCACTCCCTGTCCCATCGTCTATCTCTCTTTCTTCACTCCCTGTCCCATCCTCTATCTCTCTTTCTTCACTCCCTGTCCCATCGTCTATCTCTCTTTCTTCACTCCCTGTCCCATCCTCTATCTCTCTTTCTTCACTCCCTGTCCCATCCTCTATCCCTCCTTCTTCACTCCCTGTCCCATCCTCTATCTCTCTTTCTTCACTCCCTGTCCCATCCTCTATCTCTCTTTCTTCACTCCCTGTCCCATCCTCTATCTCTCTTTCTTCACTCCCTGTCCCATCCTCTATCTCTCTTTCTTCACTCCCTGTCCCATCGTCTATCTCTCTTTTTCTCCCTGTCCCATCCTCTATCTCTCTTTCTTCACTCCCTGTCCCATCCTCTATCTCTCTTTTTCTCCCTGTCCCATCCTCTATCTCTCCTTCTTCACTCCCATTCCCATCGTCTATCTCTCTTTTTCTCCTTGCCCCAGCCTCTATCTCTCTTTCTTCACTCCCTGTCCCATCCTCTATCTCTCTTTCTTCACTCCCTGTCCCATCCTCTATCTCTCTTTTTCTCCTTGCCCCACCCTCTATCTCTCTTTTTCTCCTTGCCCCAGCCTCTATCTCTCTCCCTTGCTCACTCACTCGCTCACTCACTGCTGATGGGTGTGACCAGGCCAGATCCTCTTGTTACTCCAGGCGTGTGAGCAAATCACCTCTGAACGGGATACACGACTCGCACTCTGACCGGTACAAGCATCTCAGAACCTCAGCAGGACCGGTGCATGCTATGGCAACGCTCTTACTACTTTCCTGAACTTCAGTTTACTTCACGTTCCGTGTCAATAAATCAGCCAAACTAGACGCTCAATCGGTAAGATTTTTTAAGTAATACACAGTGCTTGAGAAAAAAATATTAACTGCGGTAAACACATAATTTCTGAATGCTAACTGATATTCTATTTATATATTTAAACAACTATCTAGCGTAGATGAACTTGCTTGAATCTCGAATGAGAAAAAAAAGAAACGATTAAGAATTAGTTATAACCATCATACTGTGGCAAGCTCAGGTTACCATTGGTCACTGAAATATATCTTAAATTAGAAGAAAGAAAAAAAGCTACTAACCAGTTTTATGTTTATATGTGACGGTTTTTCTTTGAAACAGAGACTCAATGTAGACTCCATATTACAACAAAAATTCAAATTATTATCATTTTTTTGTATCAGAAAAATTATAAAAATTTTTTCTGATTTTTTAGTTTTAAATTTTTAAAGAAACCTTATTTTTTCGTGCTGGAAACTTAAAAATAAGTTTGAACTTTTCATTTCACTCAACTCTTCTCCTACATCAGGCATATTACTCGGAGATGGACTCGCAGTTCATTTAAAACAATTTACAACCAGTACTTACCAGCTTTGCTCCCGAGATTTTACTCAGAAACCTTAATATTGTTGTCGAGAATTTATTTTTTTCTCTTTAAAGGAGAGAAAGATCAACAACTCAAGTCGCTAGATTATCAAGAGTAGTTTGTAACATGTAAGATATTTCTCTGGCTGTGTAGAATTCAGAGCAAGTATTTTGATCTCAAAATTGTGGCTTCAATTGTGTGTATATGCGCATTGATCTTATGGTCACTTTTCATTGCGGACGGCGATAAAAACGTATTGTATCCAAGTTCGACTTTAGATCACGTACCTCTTCTGCATCTTCTACAAGTTCCCAACGTGGGAATTGCAATCTTCACTTCTTCAACTTGTGTTTATATTTTTTTTTTCAAAGAAATGTATGTTTAAGGTAGGATTATAAAAATATTGATTTATAAAAATTGCAATGGATTAATTTTATGTAAAGACGTTTATGAGGGTACTTTTTATGCTAACAAAATATTAAAAGTGTATGCTCATGACTATCAAACTCATCTGAAATCCAACGGGTATTGAAAATCGTTTTTCTTGCACTCCCAATCTAAATATTCTTCCATATGAAAATATATAATTTTCTTAACGAGAAGTGTTCTATAAAAAGAACAAGACATTTCGATTTATTGATTACGAGTTGGAGCAAACAGATAGGAAACGGACTGATGTAATTAGAAATTTAATTCAACGGTAGGGCGAACATTGGAAGACAAAGAGTTAAAGAGCAATAGGACGTGACCTTTGTTTCAGAGAGGAGAGCAAGGAAAAAAATAGATCTTAAGAGAGAGAAAAAAAGATAACTAGACAGAGCGAGAAATATAGAAAGACTGATAGAGAGAAAGAAAGACAGACCAAGCAACAAGAAATATAGCGACATCACTTTTTCTTAATCAAAAGCTTATGCAAAAGGGAAAAAAATCGTTCTATTAGCCATGCTAGATCCTGATATCTTGTAAGACAAATGTCCCTGTATGACTTTAATCTATGGTATCAGATACGGTGGATGTCCACTCTCTCTCTCTCTCTCTCTCTCTCTCTCTCTCTCTCTCTCTCTCTCTCTCTCTCTCTCTCTCTGTCTCTCTGTCTGTCTGTCTGTCTGTCTCTCTCTCTCTCTCTCTCTCTCTCTCTCTCTCTCTCTCTCTCTCTCTCTCTCTCTCTCTCTCTCTCTCTCAGGTCAGCATTAAAACCTGACGGTAATGTTACTTTAGTTATCATGTGAAAAAAAAAACCTGCTCAATTCAATGTTTGTTGAAGGCAAGGTGGCAAGACGCCACCAAAGCTATTATAAGGTTACACTTTCGCAACTTAATCTGAAGTTTGAATTTTTTACATGCAAGAAATTAAATAACATGATTACCCTCCGAGCCTGTTAACTTTACCTGTCAAGTTAATACAACATTGATCGGTCTATCGGTCTGCTTGTTTGCTGTCTGTTAGTCTGTCTGTCTCTTTCTCTCTGAATTTCTCTCTCTTTCTCTCTCTCTCTCTCTCTCACTCTCTCTATCTCTTTCTTTCTCTCACGCCCTATAAGTCAATTGCTTTACTTCAAGTTTAAGCCTGGCAGAAATGTTCAGTAAATACTTTGCTTTGCTAGAATATTTTTTCCTCGATAAACCATATTTTTCCTAAAAATTTTGAATATAATCACTGAAATAGAGCATTTTTGCATGTTTGCTGAGTTTTAGAAAAATTGAACGACACTAAAATCTTTGTACACACCTACGCGAGAAATAATGAACAATGATTTGTCTTTAAGTTTAAAAATATCTTTAATGCCGAGACACAGTCTAACATCGATTTTCTCGGTATCTGACATGGCAACGCATTTATGTGAGTGACTAGATCTTGAATAGCTCAATTTTGTCAGATTGGAAGAAAAAAGATTTCGAAATGTATGACGCCTGCAGCGCTTCTAGGAGAAATTCCACGCTGTTGCTTTGAACTTATATTTTTTAAATACCTCAAATCAATATGTAAAATTGTGAGTGACATTAATTATGAGAAACATGGACAAGATTTTAATTTTCTTTGTTTTAAAGAAAGTTGTCTCATTTTTACAATGAGTGGGGAGATTATGAAACTGGATTATCTTCTGAAAAATACCAAAATTTTCTCGCTTGGAAAACTTTTCTCTGTCACTAAGTAATACTGTTCAACTCAGGGTAACTTAATGGTGGTAATAAATTTTTCGCACGAAAGAAACTACAAATATAAAATTCTGATTATCACGAATAAGAATCTGGCATTCTTTCGTTTCTTCCTTTTTCTGAACATGTACGAGTGTAGAGTGTTTATAATTATTTAGGAACTGTTAGTTTTTTGAGTCGAGTGAACATTCTAACGATGGAATAAAATTACTTTTTTTTTAATAAGGCCACTGAGTTTTCTGCATAAAAAATAAGTTCTGTCTCCGTATAAACTAGGGCTTGTTAAGGTTCACTTCTCTGAGATTCTGCCAGTAGATAGGCTAGGATTTGAACTCCAGGTCATTGGATTCTGGTTATTCTGTGCCATACCGATGTGACTTTATGAATAACAACTTCTACGTTTACTCATCTCGGTTTTAGCATTTGTTTATCTTTGTTTTGTGCTTTGTCTTAACCAATGAGGCGGGAAAAGTATTGAATAACAACACCCAGCCAAACCACAACCAAACCCAAAAAAAAATAATAACAAGAAAAACAACCATAGAAGTGAAGTAATATTAATCTTGCTCTTTCATGTTTTGATGTATTCCAGAATGCTCCTCAAATTAAGATTTTGTGTCCAAAATTGTCACATTATTTTTTTAAAGACATTGTAAACAGCACATACTTAACTACACTTATAATGGCACTGATTATTTGAAAATATCTCAACAACAGAACAAAGTGCAAGTTGTCAAATAGATTATCGGCCTCTCTTCGTGTATAATAATCATTTTTCAAATATTGACTTCTATTTTACAAACACCCCAGCAGTTAAGCCTAGAAGTTATCCGGTAGCACATCACCCAAACCCCGCACTCGTGACCCTCATACAAACACACACACACACACACACCGATATATGAAAAGGGCCAAGTTGCTTGTACGAGATTCGATAAGTAGACAATTTTAAACTGCAAAATCCAGGTTCTGCAGGATCAAACTTCAGGTATTGACAAACAAGCATTGATGAAAAACTTAATCCAACAGTAACGACTCAGATTCCTTTTAAAAGCTAAGGTTCGTTTATTTTAGCCGAAGATGTTATTGTTTTTTACATCATAAAAGTTACGTTTCTTGCAGAGAAATGTGTATCTAGATATATAGATAACACGGAAGATAATAAATAAAGATAATCAAACCGCACGTTCTTAATCATTACTCATTGTTTAGAAGAAAACTTTTCTGTTTTAATTGGCAGAAACATGAGTGAAATGCGGCCAATTTTCACCCGAGCTTATTCGATGTGACTATCTAGATATATAGATAACACGGAACGCCCTAGTTTTTCTACCAAATGTCCGTGTATTTGTGTGTTTGCATGAGTAATGGAGATTTGAATATTCTCTTTGTATTTAAACTCGACTGTGAGTTCTCACTTTTTTAGAGGAAAAAAGATATAACTCTCTTTGAAGTTAACGACAATTTTGCTATTTACTTCACCCGGAAGAAGTTTTTGTCTTGAGGCCACATCGACATTACATGGACCGGACTGATATCTTCTAAATACTCTCTCTCACGCAACGATCTCAACGTGTTTACAGCAAAAAAAAATTGTTTCACCGAAATTTAATTTTCCTCCCGCTATTTATAGTATAATTAGTAACCTTGCTTTTCTTTTATCCTCTCACGCCTGGCTTTAAAAAAAAAAGTGTTCATTGTGTTGTCAGTGCAGAGCGATGGTGCGCGTGTCTTTACTTGGTCTCCAAATCTTCAACGTGCAGTGACGTTGACGTTGTTTTGAACAAATCAACCTAGCCATCGTCTTCAGTGCAAAGAATCATGATAATTTTTACTAGCCATGTTCGCCTTTTTTAGAATGTCTTTCCATTTTGTACTCGGTCGTAGTGTATGATATCTTAAAATCAACCCCTGTCGTTTATTCTCTGTCTGTGGTTTCTCTCCCTCTGGTTTTCTGTCCCACTCTCTGCCTGGTCTCACCATCTATGTTTCCATTCCATCTCTTTCACTCCCTCTCTTTATTTCCTTTCTTTACCCTTCTCTTTTTCTCTATATTCCTCTCTTTCGCTGCCTTTATCCCAGTTTCCTACAGTCTTTTTTCAAAAATTGTATCTTTGGTATCGAAGATCTCATTTTTTTTTAGATTTGACTTTTGGGTTACGATGATCTCTGAGCCTGCAACGTTTGCTATTCGTGTCCAGGTCAAACCCGTCTAAAGAAAAGTATACGTCTCCGTGAGATAACAGTAAATACCATGACTTGTGTATGGGACCTGAGCCAGACATAAACCCAAAGCAGAAGCCAAACATCTTGATGAAATCACCTTTCAGTGCGCACAGACAATGCGCAGACACTGGCAATAATTATTACTTGATGGTCAGCCATGATCATACAGTTTTCTGATCCATCAAATGTATATGACCACGCGTAAACTACTCTTTAGACTCACATAAAAACATGAAGTACATGAAACAAAACAAATGTCTTTTTCCTCGGAGTATATTCTCTATATTACATCATTTGGTGCTTAGCATCATTTTATATCATCGAGGAAGATCTTTGAATATCGTGGGTAAGATATTTCCAACGAGGCAGACATTTGTTTAAATGTTTCATGGCTCCTTATTACAGCAGCTTAAAGCTTCTGGCATTTCTTTCTTTTAGTTTCCTTCAGTTTCTTATGGCTACCATTTGTTCATGGACCGATTTCGTCTTTTTTATTTATTTGCTTTTATGTTTTAAATATACCTCCCGGTGAACAAGCAAATAACTGTCAACATGATCGTAGAGGGGAAACAAGAAAAACCCATTCAACATTTCCCCTTTTGTTACTTTCTTTATCATCCCTCATGGTAAAGACTAATTGAAAGTGATATCTAGCAATTTTTTAATCTTTTTTTTTTAAATAAAAAAACAAAAAAAAAAAGCACTACGCACTGTGCTAATCCTTTTCTTTGTTTTTACGATGTATTAGTTGATGGGATGGGTTGATTAGGTCTTAAAATTGATAGGAAAAACTTTTCTTGTCTATCATAATCATAATCTTCGAATCAGGATGTAAACATTCTTAAACGCTTATAATTTTGTTTGCCCCTCTAAGAGTCGACAATAAAATAAATGTTCATCACCCAAAACAAAACTAAAACGGTTGAGAATAACAAAACTCATCAAGGACTTTGGAATAGGGCGAAAATTAAAATAGTTGCTAGTCTAACGTTTTTAAACCTTAAATCAGCTATGCCTCTTTGGAGCAAATTTTGATTTGGATATCGGAAGATTAATTCAACGCAAGAAGATGGTGAATGTTTTGATTGTAGGGAATAGCAGTCAAAAATGGCGGTCAAATCTTTGCATCGATTAACTTCGAGTTTTTTAAATGATGAATTTTCAGTATTCAGCCCTATATATGGCTATATGATCAAAGATGGAGAAAAATGAGGAGGCTTTTTTTTTGCGATTATATGTCTATTTACTCTTGCACAAAATATTCCAGCGACCAAGCTAAGATTGCTAAAGTAATGATTGAAGTAAAGATCAACAACCATCACGCATGATTGAGAGTATCTTGATTGTTTCTCCTAAGATGATCCAGCTCTCTCTCCGGGATGCGGCTGAAATCCTTTCTAGATGTTGGAATTTCTTAAGTAACAATATTACAAAATGACCAAAAAAATTATTCTTAGAGTATGATTCTGAAGCTTTGTTACACAAGGAAGATGCTTAAAATCCGGCTCGTAGATTCTTTTTGGTATAACAAAAGGTAGTGGGCGTTACTTCTAAAAATGTCACATTCTTTCAGTCTCTCGTGACAGAATTTAATGAAGTATTCGTCAAAACTGTCTTCGGACGAATTTCATCAACATAAGACAAACAAACAAGCAAGCAAACCAGCGACATCTGGTTATGAGCGTTTGGATGAGGTCAGGCTCAGCAGTGAGAGTCGAGTTTAATACACTGATGTGACAATCTGCAATTATACCTCTCTGTTCTCGTTAAAACA
>JAWDGP010002547.1:122500-162500 GCA_033675545.1 Elysia crispata
GTCTTGTTTTTCAGTTAAAGATAAAAGATATTTGGTTAGAGAAGAGCAGCAGACGGAGTCAAATCATTAAATAAATGTCGGTCAGGCTGGTGTTTCTTAAAATTAAATATTATGTAAAAAAAAGTCTCGTTTTCTTACGTTAGAGGGAAAAAAAGATAGAGGAATATAAATTAAAGAATGAATCTGAAAGAGGTGAAGAGAGAGAAAGACCAAGAAGAGAGAAAGGGGCAGAGTGACTGTGCATGTTTGTGCATGAGAGAGACAGAAGGAAAGCGAGGAATCTCATTACCAGCCACCAGAGTCGAGGTTCGAACCAAGGACTTCCGTACTGTCAGCAAGGCGCTCTATCGGCTGAGCTAACTAACAATCCACAAAAAACAAAATAAAAAAAACTAGATGTGGAATACGCGTGAATCTCTCTGTGTGCGCAACCCAAGCAGTAGAACGAGAGAACGTTTCTCAAAAATCCCGCTATGTACCGAAATTGTCTTGATGTCAAACAACAAAGATATTGGAGAGCTAAAAAAACTCGCTTTGTAATTTTTATTTTCAACAAATATCGAGTGAAACTCTCTCTCTCTCTCTCTCTCTCTCTCTCTCTCTCTCTCTCTCTCTCTCTCTCTCTCTCTCTCTCTCTCTCTCTCTCTCTCTCTCTCTCTCTCTCTCTCTCTCTCTCTCTCTCTCTCTCTCTCTCTCTCTCTCTCCCTCTCGTGCTCATCCTTACTCGTTTCTCACGCAAGGCTTGAAGTGCCCCCAGTCAAGATTCACAGGACAGAAAATACAGGACGTCGTTAAACTATTCAAAAGCCACAGCGATGTAAATGCATTTACTTTCAATGCCAAAAGGAAAAGAAAAAAAGAAGTTTGATTTTAGAATTGTTTTTAACGTAAGGAGACGTGATAAAATGTCACGATTTCAAACTGAGTGTTTCATAATAAAAAAAAATGTAAGTCTACAGCTTTTAATTTTTGTATAACCGTTTATATGATTTTTAAAATGTATAAAATAACATTGATTCGATAAAAGGTAAAAATATTTAAAATTTTCTAATTTTCTCTGCCTGCGCATCTAACCAGTCTGGGTTTTCCCCTGCGATCCTGTTAGGTGTTGATCATGTGACATTCTGCTGATTGTTTTCGCCGATCATCTGGAAGAAAAAAAAATCATGTAACTCAGATTTTAAAAAGTTTAGCCAAGGTGGATAATATTATAATTATGCCCTTTTTTAATTATAGATTTAATACAGAACGGGAGGGTATAACACATGGAACTTATAAAAAAAGGAAATAAAAATGATCAATGTTAGGGATGGAAAGCCGGCCAACGCTCGCTAGGATGAAGAAATAACGAAGTAAATAAAACCATCACATCTGTGTATTTAATTTGCTATGCACGGTCAGGGAAGCAGTACTGAAAGTGTCCTCAACCTTAACCAACATTGGGTGTCAATGATCTAGTTCTGAACGAGCTGCGTTTTACCTTTCCATTTCCTCTAACAGACAAATCCGCGATAAGAAATCGAGATGACATTTTGCGGTTCTAAACACAGGAAGTTCGTCTGACAGGGCTGGTTTTAGTACTCAGATCTTTTCTCTATTGTCAAATTAATCTAGGTCTGCTCCACTCCTTGAAAATAAATTCAAATACTTCATCAGTCACCTCTCTTTTCATCCTTTCCTTTATTATCATTATGATCCCTTTTTATTTTCTCCTTTTTAACATTCAATTGTTCAAAAAAAAATCAATAGAGAGATTTTCCTTGTTCTCTTCGACCATAAACTAACTTCCATGACCCACAACACTTTTTTTTCCAAACTTATGTAACCGCTTATCGACTACTTCAATCAAATTACTTCACCACAAGCCACAAGTTGTAATTATTGCGAGAGAAGTTGGTTTGTGCTTGGACTTCAAGATGAATTAACGTGAAAGGTCCCGCATCAAAATTTGCATGGAATCTCGTGAACAATGTTGCCATTTCCTATGGACTTTCTTTACAGACCTGAGAATTTGAAGTGCACAACTCGAATTTTCCATTAGAGGGTAAAAAGTTTCCGAATTCAATTCGCAATTTGTAATAATTTCAGTGGAAATGAAACAATTTATTATGTGTCCCAGAAATCATGAAATAGATCTTAAGTGTTTTTCGTGGTCTAGTTCTAATCAAGCGATGTAAAGCGCAAGAAGATGTTTCATCAAATTGATCCAATTAATTTTTCTACAGTATCATTTAAAAGTTGTCAAATAACTTCAACTATGCAAAAGATTTCAAAAACAATTTGATCTTTTTCGTGATTTTCATCCTAATTATTGAAACACGGTGCCCTAGTTTGCCTATTATAATTAGGATAAATAACTTTCATGGAGATGTGAAAAACTAGTTGATAGGATCTAGCAGCCACTCTTTAAATCTGTTTTACTCATGGCGGAAAAAAAGTGGGATGAGCACCCTAAAAAAACATTGTCAGTGAAAGCCAGAAAGAAGCGACGTTCGCATTTGTGCTTCTTCACTAAATCTAGTTAACGACTCAAACCTCAGATCGTAACAGGATTACCTCCCGTGGATCTAATCTAATAAGCAATCAATAGTAAACACGTCAGACAGTCTCTCCATCTTTCCGGCATACTCCTCCTCCTCCTCTCAACATCAAATGTGACTGGAGGAGGACATCTGTCCATCCCTCTTTACACTATAGAATCATGAACATTATCGTGATTCACATTCGTTCACTTCGTGAAATAAGATATCTTAGACTTTGAAGAAGAACAAGAAAATGAATCTAGTATCAAATCCGGTTCCAATTTCAAAGCAATAAAACTTTTTGCTTTTCAATTCGAATTTTTTTTCATTTTGATTTAGACTTTTCAATCTGGCTGGAAATATTATTCTTGGCGTTGATGCTGTGTATGTTGTTACAGTTGTTGTTGTAGTTGCTGCTATTATTATTATTATTATTATTATTATTATTATTATTATTATTATTATTATTATTATTATTATTATTATTATTATTATTATTATTATTATTATTATCATTACCATCATCATCCGCTTCGTCATCACCACCACCACCATCACCATCATGATTATTGGGATAGTAATAACTTTCATTTTCTTCTCCGTCTTTCTTTTACTTTTTTTTTATGGGAATCTAGATGGGGCGTGTTTTAGTGCTACCATTTCAGCAGTGAGAGAATTTGTAGAAATAAAATTGCTCAGAGCACTTTGTGTTATATTTTAGAAATATATTAGCAGTGACCAGAAAAACACATAAACACCTCATAACTTTTTCGTCCTTTTTTTTTACTTTTCTTTAAACAAAATTAAATTTTTGTTGCCTAAGAACCAGTAAAGAGATAATCATAATTAAGTGTGGGGCATTCCGATATCTCCGGTAACATCGCTCTCATGGGGCCCATTCTAGACAAAGACACTGGACGCTGCAGCAAGATCTATACTTTGATTGTATTAGTCATTGAGGGAATCTCGTCATTTATCATCACTAATTGGTTTGTACGCAGCAAATGAAAAAGTCGTTAGGATATGATAAATGAAACTATCGTGACACAAGACAAAAGAGCGATGCAACGATAGCTAATACGGAAAAACTCCGTAACGTATCGCGGGCTTGTTAAGACTCTGCCTTCTCTATTCCTCCCGCATATAGACCCACATACATTGAATACTGTGCGAATAGCAATAAATCTACAATCGGGTAAGGATATGAGGTGAGACCGATCCCTCACTGCCAAAAGGTGTATCAATCAATCACTCATTTAGCATGACCTTTTTTCCTCAAATTTATTTTTTTTTCGCCCTCCACCATTCTTCCTCTTCAATCATGATCAATCTTCAGGATGAGGGCGAGTAAACAATCATTGATTTCCTCATTTTTTCAATTTCATTTGTATTTTTTTTTTACTTTTATCTTTATCTCAGCTTTATGGGGATTAGTGGTTAATGTTGCGAATTATAATGAGAATTTTGCTGACAATTACTAGCTCAAGGTGATTTGCCATCAAAGAGACAATTTCTACTTCTCCCAGTTAGACTAACTACTTCTACACAAGTGGCTAGAAACAGATTTGAGCTGGGGCTCTTAAACATAGAAATGTGTTTTATAGATTTCTATTTTTAAATCTTTGAAAAAAAAATACCCTCGGCTATCAAAATGCTAGAGCAATTTATTCTCTTTCTCAACAGCACACATTTTTAAATTCATGTGGTAATACAAAATTTACTAAGTAAATATTCGAATTTCTTTCCACCTAACAAAAGGCATTTAAAAATTCACTGATAATGTGAATTTCATTTAATTGTCTGAGCCTTTCTTGGTCGAAAAAGCGAGAAAACTGTGTGATCATTAATTCATTCAAAATTTCATGTAAGAAAGCAATTGATATTGCGAGGACTCTGTTCAATCGATTTTAATAGCTCTTAGTCATCTGAGAATCTTGTCGTTTGAAAAAAAAAAAAGAAATAAATGTTTTTTTTTTTAATTTCCAGTTTCAGTGTACATCAAATTCCTTAATAGTCAAGACTTGTGAGGGAAACACACATGACGCAGTCAACACACATCCATTAATGAGGGCATTGTGTGCTGTACTCTAAGTTTACAACACAACTATGGATTCGCTACACAGTTCCCGGCAGTCAACAAGACGGTATGATGACGTCATGTCTACAGAGTCGCCTTTCAACACAACCGAGGGAGTTTACAACTATTACAAGGTCAGATTTTTTTTTCAGTCCACGTTCTTGAAATTTCCATCAATACCTTATACATACTTGGTGCGTTTCAGATAGTTCTTGCTTGATAGATTATGAAATCGAAATTTCCTAATATCTGTTTCGAGATGTCCCGTTATATTTGGTTCTTTATGTCCACTTATACCTAGTTTGTGATGATTACTTATGCCTAGTTTGTGATGATTACTTATACCTAGTTTGTGATGATTACTTATGCCTAGTTTGTGATGATTACTTATACCTAGTTTATGATGATTACTTATGCCTAGTTTGTGATGTCCCCTAATACCTGGTTTGTGATGTCTCCTTATGCCTGATATGTGATGTCCCCTTATATCTTGCTTATGTACCCTTGTATCTAGTTGATTGTGTTCCCTCATATCTTTTTTGTGGTGTTCCCGTATCTATGGTTTGCGATGTCCGTTTATATCTGGCTATTGAACCTCATTTCCAATGTACAGGGAATGGATGTGATCACAAAAAAATTTGATCCTGAGATTCAAACTGAACTGTGTGTGTTGTCCTCAGCATAATCAGTAAAAAATTGAATGGAAAAATAAATTATCTTAACAGTTATGGGAGATACAGGCAGAGATGACAAGATAGATATGTAGATTGACAGAAAGATACATAGATCACATGCCATTCATATTGATACACAGAGGGATGTATCCAAAGGTAGATTTGTGTGTGTGTGTGTGTGTATATATATGTACAAAGGTGAATCAAATATAAGCGATGAAAGCCTTGTTTATTGCGAAATTTGCATCATAATTATACAAAACTAACGTCTGATAACCAACACAAGCAAACTTTTATAAAAATTAAGTTTTCGATAAAGGGCCACTATGTTAAATAAGATAACGTTTAGGGCGATGGTTAGCTCATACATGCCCGTTGACGCGGTCTAGGAGGAATCAAACATGTCTTTCTCATGAACAAACACCGGCCTAGCCTTATGTTTCTCATTTGTTTAACTGGTAAATCTGAAATTGTTATTGGGAAACTTAGTTTATTTTTAAGAAGCCAGCACACATGCTCTAACAGAAAATTGAACAGTAGTTTTACAAAGAAAGAGGTAGAGAGAGTGAGGGAGCGAGCGAGAGAGAGAGAGAGAGAGAGAGAGAGAGAGAGAGAGAGAGAGAGAGAGAGAGAGAGAGAGTCCGACAGGCAGACAGAGGTAATTTAAGAGGCATATACATGCATCGATACAGATAAACAAGTAAGGGCAGAAAAAATATAAGGAAAAAATAGTTATTTGTGATTTTTTACAGAAAAGTGGCAATAGGTTCAAGGATTGATATTTCAATCAACATAATTTCCTTTCACTGTAACTTTTTTGCTCTTCAATTTGTAGATTTCTCTTCATTCATAATTTTTTTTTTTTTAATTCACACGTTATGGGCAATAAGAAACAAATGTCATAACGAGACTCTTATGACAAGTCTAGATCTCTATGTTTACATCGTTTTCTTTGAAGTTGTGAAATCTCAGCAGTGGCAGTCGAGCCTAGATCTTGAATTGCCTCTCCATTCTTGACGTTCGACATGTCTCCAGAATAACTCTCGCTATGTGGTATGGATCTTTCAATCAACTGACGAACGCACTTCGAGTTTACTATTTAGAGTAGATCACAATTTTCGAATATTGTTAGCCGTTCTTAATAATAATTATCCTCTTTGTTTCTCTTCCAAAACGTAATATCCATTCTACCCCACGCAGACACTTGATTTTGGACTGTCAACAAAATTGTCACTATTCATTTGAGAAGGCTTTTTGTCTCCTAGCTTTTAGAATATAACAATATTACCTTCACAACTCTTATTGGTTTTAAACTATGCCGCCTTGATGTAGATCAAGCCAGATAATTCACGGGTTTTTTTTCCCTGCCTCTTTCTCTGTGATCTTTGCATAAGCTAACCGATTTTTAAGAAAATCAAATTGTTCTCTTTAAAGCCCCTGTTTTGTTTGATTAGGCTATATCATTTTCGATCGTCTTAGGCTTTCCTATGTTATTTTTTCCATTCATTAGCGTCCAGAGAAAAAAGCACAGATACATAACGCTCCCTTTTTTTCGCCAGTCAGCTCCGCTAGTATGAAAAGATCTATGCAGATCTCAATTATACAAAATTCCTGGGCAGCTCAGGTCTAGATATGTCTGGTTTTGACAAATTGATCTTGAAATACGCAATGCACAGAGAAGAGGAGATAGAAAAAAAATATACGAAAGCAAAGTAAGAGAACGCAATTTTCCAAAAGCGTCAAAGACAGAAAGCATATTCTTCTTGAGCTAGAAGGAGGAAAGGAAAGAAGCAAGAAGGTGAAAAGTTCGAACAATGATGCTTTTATCTAGGAGTCGGGAGGGAAAAGTGTTCAAGAGGAAGATTCTTAGGAGGTATCTATTTTACGTAGGACGTAAGCTGCAGCAGCTATTCTTGGAGCAACTGCTGTTCCTCCCCTCTCCCTCTAGTGTCAACTCTCCAAGTTTGAATTCGGTGCCTCGAGTGGTTTACCTTGAGTCTTGGGAAGCAAGATCGAAATTTGCCCACTTTACACTAATTGGAAAATATCATTAGTGTCGAAAATGATGTCATTCAAATTTCGAGTATTAAGAGAGAAATAAGGACCCAACATATGTTGAGGTGAAATTTGTTTTTTTTTTTCAAAATGCCTTTCCAAATTTATTCTTGAAAACATTCATTCTTTTAAATATATAGAAATCAAAGAGAAAATAATTAAAATGAACGTTCTATGAGGGATGATATAAGTTTTTTAAATGACTGGAACTAATGTGATTATCTTTTTTTCTGTTTATAGTTGTGAAAAATGTCTGATATTATTTGCTGATATTGCAAGCTGAGCTGTGAATAGGGATTGTGGTTAAACCCCTGGGTCCATAGCTTAGATAACTACAAGATCGTAGTGGTTTTCTCTCCATACAGCTTTGCCTATTTATATGTTAAAACAACCATCCCCTGGGATATGTCCTCAGATGAGTCTATTACTGAAATGTATCGACTAATATCGGAGGTTTCAGTGAGGTCTGTGGACCTGGTCTAGCCCTCCTTGGGGGTAACAGGTTCGTCAGGTCAATGACACCAATAAGAGTCCGCCGAACCCCCTAATTGGCCACTTCGATTATGGGAAACCGGATGTTCAGCAAAGTACACCAATTCACAGTCGCCAATGAGTACCCCATTATCCGGTCTGTACTCTAACACATAACTTGGTTTCAGGGCTGGAAAGATATCGATAGAAGCTTTTCTCTTAGAATCGAAGTCCTGGAAGTTTTTTCCTATTTACCATGTGATATACAAGGACGAGCCACAAGGGTTTGAGCTATACGCGTGTGTGGGTGAGTCACCTACTTAGGTCTACCCTGCTTGGGGGAAATTTTGTATCTTAGAGGCTCTCTGGGATCCGAGTTGTCGACTTTTGTACACATTTGAATGGTGGTAAAGTCGGTAGGGTGTTTGACTACCAATTCAGAGGTTGGAAGTTCGAATCTCAGCCCAGGCCAAAAAAAATTTTTCAGCTCCCCTGTGTCCATCCAGCACTAAGTTGATATCTAGGCCTCTTTAGACTCGGTGAAATCAAAGGCATCGAGGAAAGCAATGGCAAACTGCCTCAAAATGTTGTATGTCAAGAACAATCAGGACTTTACTCTTGGTTCCCCTACGTTTAGATCGAGTAGGGGACTCACTTTGCCTAACACATGTTTCATCCTTGAAGTCATCATCACAGCCTTGGGTTAGGAAGAACTGCGCAGTGATAAGACACCGCGGCTTTTGCAAGTTCTAATTGGATGCAGACACTTAACTCTATTGGTTTCAAAGTATTAGCCACCGTACATCTTCGTGGAGATAGTATTAGCCATCGTACATCTTCGTGGAGATAGTATTAGCCACCGTACATCTTCGTGGAGATAGTATTAGCCACCGTACATCTTCGTGGAGATAGTATTAGCCACCGTACATCTTCGTGGAGATAGTATTAGCAACCGTACATCTTCGTGGAGATAGTATTTGCCACCGTACATCTCCGAGGAGATAGGCTATGTCAATCGTGTTTCACACAACGTGCTTGCATGTAGGACAAAGCAACGGTTTAACTTTGCTGGCCTTTTACATAGCAATTATAACTCTTTAAACAAAGCTATCAGATTTGAGTTTTACTTTTCTTTTTTCAGTTTTGAGGTTGGTTTGAGTTTGAAATGCGAAAATTTCAGAACCCGCACATAAACTCATTTATATTAAAACCAAAAATTACAGCACATACTGTAACCATTGTGTAAAACTGTCAGTATCTCATTTATCAGAATTATTACCATAAGATGGACTCACCGGAGACAACTACACTGCTTTCCTCACCAAAAGGAGAGCACGAGTTTTTGTGTATCATCTTGATTATCTCCCATTCCTGAAATCATAAACGTTGGCAATAAAAGGTAGCCAGTTACATCATTATTTGCAAATAGTTCCCGCCTTTATTACAATTCTTCTTTTGACAAATCCGCAGCAATTTCAATGGAGATATTATCAACTAAATTTTTTCCGTATCATTCAACATTACAACAGTTTTTACAGGCTGGTAATAACAGTTTGATATCATACATTTTAAAACAATTAAACCTAACAAACATGCTGACCATGAATATTGAGATGCTTTGATAAGGTATAAGGTATAATAAATTTGTTTTGAAAAAGGACGCCACAAAGCGTGTTAGGTGCTTTTCTCCTCAAAGAGCTTCTTAAGAGTCGAAGCTTGAGCTGTTGAAGAAGTTATGGCTTATTCGATTCTGAAGTACACACAAATTTAACGATTTTCTTCAATTTAACTTTAGTAAATCCATTTTAATTTGAATGCCCATTGGCCTCCTTGCTATGTCCTTACATAGTTCAAAGTTTTACAGTAGTCTGCCTTTCCCAGCCTTGTAAGAAAACAAATTGACTTCGGCTCGAAAACCACTATTGTCAATTCTAGCAAAGTTATTTTCTTCATTTAAAATATTTCATAGTGATCCAAGCCGAAATGTTGCATTACAGATGCTCAAGTTAACAATACAATTATAGATAATAAAAGAAATAGCCCGTTGGATGTTAAGAAACTATATAATATTATGCTAATTATCATGATTTACTTAATCTCTTTAAGTTTTCTTTTATTAAGTCGATCCTGATAAATGGTTGCAGCAGAATTTATAATTCGTCTTCTATCTATTACTGAGATAGCTAGTAGCAGCTACACTATTGTGTCTGCCATAATCAGCATGCAGCCAACATAAAACACATAAGCGTTACGCTTCAATTGATGCACATATATACATAACTATGTGAGGGTGGGTGTGGACTTACAAAAAGATGCACACACAACAAGCATATATTTAACCCCCGTAAGTAGTGCACGGTACATCCAAATTTTCCGGTTTTGCCCGAGCCTTTTCCCCGGACCCAAACACTCATCGTATTCATCGCCAATAATGATGTTGTTGATGATTCTAGAGTGTTAAACATACCTTAGCTCCTACCAGGCTCGCAAAGTGGGAAAAAAAATACGTAAGAAATTCCTTAGTATAGAAATGTGGAGAGGGAAAAATCAACTCATTTAAAAGAATATGATTGATTTAATGTTTATGCTAGTTGAGGATACCAATGAAAGCAGTTCAATTGGTTCATCTGGACCCAGGATACCTGAGCAAGACTGGCAGCTCCACTTTATCAACGCACGAAAAGCCAGGAGAGTTGACAGATAATAGATAAACTGAAAAGCCACTAAATGAATTTGGCCTAAGGCACCTTTACAAAATCAAAATATAGACTGTTGGAAAAGGTTGGAGGAAGAATATTGATAGAAATAAGTACAGCCGCGCAGTTGTCACAAGAAGTCAGAGGACACTACTGAAAACAGAATGCATTGTCGGGCTTTGAAAAAACTCGTACAGCTAGATAAAACAATAGACAAGTCGGCTCATAGCAAATAGGAGACAAAGACAAACTGTTAGCTGTTAGGTTTCTGGCGAGCCAAATAAGAATTTAGATGTTAAGTTTGGTCGTGTCATTTTCAAGTTTCGCTGGATATTAAACAGAGCATCTTGTAACGACAGTTTCCATTTCCCAAAGCCTGATTTAATATTTAATTATCAACATTGAAAGACTGGCAAAATTAGCACAAAAAAAATCCATTTGACTTTTTTGTAAAATCATGTAGGCCTACCAGAAAAAGCAAATAGTTGGCTTAAAATGTACTCACAAAGTTAAAGAAAATCACCAGTTTATTGAGTGAAAAATGCCCAAGACGGGCCTTGTAGGGGAAAAGGCAGCGAGGAGATCAACCTTTAAGGCGTAAATCCATGCATCTTGATTACACTCAGGCAGGGCTTTTAGGGTGAGGGAAGGGACAAACCTTTAGCGGGGCAGGGCTTGGAAGTGAATTTCTCTTCCTTCTAAACTGTTCCATGCCATCGCTTTGAAAGCTTTCAAGAGCAATAGTTCTCGAACTTTATAAAATATCCCCCAAAAATGAACTTTTTGACAACTTATTATTAAACGAATCTAAATTTAAATGGTAAGGTTATCCAGAAATCTGCTGTGGCATTTATAGTGGGATCGGTGATACATAGTGAAGCGCCACTATCTTTACGTAGGTAGCAAATACAGAGTTAGTGTATAATAAAGCGAAAAATTTATGTCTTGTTCAAAATAATTTATTTGAAGATCGGAAAAAAAATAGTTGACGGTACTAAGATAGCTACCAAGAAATGGAAATTAGCCACCTTAATGAGTTATTCATCGTTTGCTTGTTTAATTATTGACCCATCGATTCTTTGATTCATCGGTTGATGTTCAGCCCATTTCCCCACATGACATTTAAAAAGTCCAGGAAAGGAAGAAACATAAATTTATCGCCTAAGCGGAGAAGGGGTTTGGCAATAAATTTCAAAACATGCATAGCAGCCTTGTTGAAATACCGATAATCAAATATCATTACTTGTCGCGGTAACGATTGCGTTGAACTTGATGCAAATTCTCTCTCTCTCTCTCTCTCTCTCTCTCTCTCTCTCTCTCTCTCTCTCTCTCTCTCTCTCTCTCTCTCTCTCTCTGTCTCTCTGTCTCTCTGTCTCTGTCTCTCTCTCTCTATCTATCTATCTCTCTCTCTGTCTCTCTCTCTCTGTCTCTCTCTCTCTCTGTCTCTCTCTCTTTTTCTGTCTCTCTCTCTTTCTCTCTCTCTGTCTCTGTCTGTTTGTCTGCCTGTCTGTCTGTCTCTCTTTTTCTGTCTCTCTCTCTTTCTCTCTCTCTGTCTCTGTCTGTTTGTCTGTCTGTCTGTCTGTCTGTCTGTCTCTCTCTCTCTCTCTCTCTCTCTCTCTCTCTCTCTCTCTCTCTCTCTCTCTCTCTCTATTACACACACAAACGAACTAACACATACCAGGCAGCCAAAGATAAAATGTGATTTGATCGCATCGCTGACATAAAAGCAACGATGTCAAAAAGAAAAAATCAAACATAAAATTCTTTAAAAGATTGCTTTTAAAATAAAGCCGTTGTATTTTCTGAATTACTTTATTGTTCCAAGCCCTGCAATAGAAGAAAAGCTTTGATTTTCTAATCTTTTCCTTCAACAAATCTTGGCATTGATCATTTCATTCATCATTGAAGATGTCTTGTCTAATGGATTCCCAGTTAATACGATCTCTTGCCAACATTTAATAGAAATGGGATGAAAAATGTGATTTCGTTGCTGGTTCTAACCGATCTAAGACCAATTATTGAAACCAGGCTTTGTTATCTCCAAACCGCTCCATCTAGTACCTTATGGAGTGAGTTTAACTCACAGCACATAAAAAGAGGAAGATTATCTATAGTTCATACTAATTATTTTTAACGCACTGGTGGCAATCCTGAATTTGAGCGACCAACTACGGTAGATTGCTAAGAGCCAGTTACTAAGTGTTGCTTAGGAGACTGAGTTTGTGTTTTTTTTTTTTCTATTTCTCCTCTGAGAATGAATGTAATACGAATCGGTATTTTTCTATACTTTGATTTTATTTTCTTATCTTTCTCCTCCCCCCCCCCCCCTCTCTCTCTCTCTCTCTCTCTCTCTCTCTCTCTCTCTCTCTCTCTCTCTCTCTCTCTCTCTCTCTCTCTCTCTCTATTTCTTCCTCATTCCTTTCATTTTCTTTATTACTCTCTCTTATTTTTTTATCAATCTTTCTTTCTCATTATTTAGCTGTGTTTCTCAATTTTTCTCTCAATATTAGTTATTATCTCCATTGATATTTTTCAGTAGGTTGCCACAGAAATACATACTTGTATGGGAATCAATGTTGATACAAAAATTGTAGTATTAAATATTATAATTAGCAGTTTTACTGAAGTTGATAATCAAATGACCTTTAAAAGGAGAATTTAATCCGTCATTTTTTTTAAATAGAGGAATGAATAAATACACAGTGTTTCTATTAGAATATTAGATTCTACATTAGATAAAATAAAAGATTTTAGCGTTTTATTTAGTTTTAGTACATTTTGCTCAACAATCCGACAGGTACAAGTTGTGTTCGGAACATAGCCATTTA
This sequence comes from Elysia crispata, assembly GCA_033675545.1. Classification (NCBI taxonomy): domain Eukaryota; kingdom Metazoa; phylum Mollusca; class Gastropoda; family Plakobranchidae; genus Elysia; species Elysia crispata. Next base: position 135,824 of record JAWDGP010002547.1, read on the forward strand.
CTATTAATTCCTTCATCATATACACCATTCTATCTTCACATTTTTTACAGAAAAAAACAAAACAAAACAATGATCACTATAAAAGAAATCCGCCACAGCACTAAGACCATGACGCTGGTTTTTCAGTGCTATTCCGCTTGAGGGGCCCCGACCTGGTCAGAGTGTGTTTCACACATGCGCGCCCCTAGCTGTAGGAACCATTAGCAGATTAGTCCGGCCAATCCTTCCGGTCAGAGACTGCCGGGATTGTTGATGTCTATAGCCGTAACACTGCTCAGTGCTCTGTTCGCTGGAGCTTCCTGTGTTAGAGAGTATGTCTGTGCTCTCGAACATTCTGGAGGCGTCTGTTTACGGTGCGCATTTTGATTGGCTTTAATTTATTTCACTTTCATGACGTGTCCATGATAGACTTTCGATTTTCGATGACTTTCAAGAATACTTCTTACCTTTTTTTAGATCTATATGTATTTTTATAATGATCTTGCCATGTACATCAAGTGGCTGAGCGTCCAAGTCCTAGAGGATATCTTGAAAAATTCTGCGAAAGATTAGTTCTCATTGAGATGTTTAAAAAGAAGTCTGAATTTAACTTATCTTAAAGTCTCTTTAATTTTACTTTTCCTCGAGTTCTTGTTTCTATAATTCTTTCTCCTGCACATGCTGTAAAATCACTCTCCCTATTTGACAACCGACCCAACCAGCCTGACGTCATACCTCGGCCTCACTTTGCAGAGCAACAAACTACTACACTCAAATCGGGTGAAAACCCACGACTTGGCGGTGTCGGTGAATGGTTAAGTTTGATTAAAAGCAGAAGAAAAGGATAAACTTATGTCTTAAATAATTTGGATGGAAACCAGGAGGTTCTTTTAAAAAGAAACGCAGAGAGTAGTTTTGGACGCAATATGGAGACATATACCATTTGGGAAAAGAATAAAACTGAGGTTGTATGAGATTACGTGAGATAAAACAACGTGATCGAAGCTTGGTTCAATGGCCTTTGAGTTTACCTTATTTGAAGCTAGCGATAGTTTTACACTAGATAGAATCTTTGTGAGACTCGTTGGGTGGGAACAGTTTCATACCAATTTCCCCCCTAGATTAATTTGTGGTGTGCTGATTCAGTCAACCTTTAGAATACCAATTAACCCAGCATTAATGCAAAAAAATGCCTTAGAACTAAAATGACAATACATGAAAAAAAACAACTTAAAGTTATTTTTTTATACCCATTGTAGCTTTGCATGACCGAGAGTTTTTTTTTTTTTTTTTTTTTGCTCCCTGGTTCATAACAAAGCTACTTTCGTTTCGAATCATTATTAGTCAAATTATGGTTTTTTTTTTATTTATTTCATCACACATTCTTTGTGCATTTGTCCTTGTCGATTACGCTTTGTTGATTAAAACTTGCCTCGCTCCACCAACCCTATAGAGAAGATTCAGGCACCGAGAAACGCCATCAACTTGACGACAAAAGCGCCCACAGCTAGACAGATAAATGGCTCGCCGAGCCTTTAAAGGTTAAGTGCCCCTAGTAGGTCGATTGCGGTGCGCCATTTCACGCATTCATAGAAAAGTTTAAAAGTTCCGAAATAGTGGTCCGTCACTATCAGAGAGAAATAAAAAAAATCTTCAATGGCGACACTAAGATTCGAGCTCTAAGAAGATTACAAACCTTCCTTTCACGGCTCATTCTTCGGAGAAGAAGAATTAACTCTTCAGTTCGCTTTGCGCGAATAATTTTAAGTCGAATAAAATACTGATATGAGAGGTTCAATATTATCCACTTACTGATTGCTCATAAAACTTCGTGATCGCTTTGTCTGTTGGAAGACCATTAGCTGCAGGAAAAATCTTTTTTGACCTATACATTTACCGTTGGCTTTTTTTTTTAATTTAGAGCGAGTCTAAGACTTAAGAAATTAGGTCGAAAGCGACCATAACGTCTTGATTGGATTAGTTTTCTGCTTTGAACAATTATGAATGAGTCCGTGGAACTAGGTACATCTTGCATTAAAGTTCGAACAACTGTTCACACTTAACATAGAGATCCATTACTTCTGCAGTTACGTCTACATGATACTAATCGAAAAAAAGAAAATTGAAAAATGCTGAGAAAAAGTCATCTATGTGTCGTCAATGAAAATAGAAATGTGTTCTGATTTAATTACTGCTTGCTAGATATAATCAACTTGATGCAAAGAAATATGAGATTTTTCTGCCGTAAGCCCTGCCTTGCAACACAAAATCATCTTAACGCACCTATAATATTTAGCTTCTAAGTGAATCAAACAAATGCATGAAAGTAGTTAAAGCGGTCTTTAACTGCAAAGGAACTAAAAAAGAAGAAATAAAATGATTTTATTATCGTTTTTATCTGGAAATTCAAGAGTAAAACTATTCATCCTATAATGCTATAAATACACCAGATCTATCAAAGTTATCTAAACCAGTATTAGTAGGGACAGTGATAGTTAATCATGTGGATGCGTTTCTTTCGTTTCGATTAGATTAAAAAAAAAAACAACAAACCAACAATATCCCAACATCTTTCACGTTCGACTACTTTTTTTAATTTCACAAATGTGTAAGTTAATTACCAAATAAGTAGGGACTGAAACAGAAATCTGCACCTCTTGACATGTTAAGAAATCATTGTAAAAAATTCAGTGTCAGTAGAACCCGAGCTTTGTTTACGTTGATCTTTTTGTTTTTTCGTTACTTAATATAATACAACGATTTTTTATTCACATATGGCCCACTTTTGTTGCACATGAGTTTACGTCATTTTTTTGTTGCGTGGATTAGCTCAATGCAAAAAGCTTCTATTCATACATGGCCTACTTTTGCTGCAGCTATGTTTCTAATGATCTTTTTGTTACGTGGCTTAGTATAATGAAACAATTTTCTATAAACATATGGCCTACTTTTACTGCAGCTATTTTTATATTCATCTTTTTGATGGGTGACTTGACATAATGCAACAATTCATTTTTCTTTACGCATACGGCCTACTTTTGCTGCAGCAGTGTTGGGGAAGTGAAAAAATGCAAAAAAAAAAGATCTGTTTACATTTCTAATGTCAATGACAATGATAAATATTCATTAGTTTATGTTATTTATTTTTAACTAAAACACAACCCAAATACTGCCAGGTTGGGTAAACGAGTTAAACATCAGCATTCGTGCGAGAGTTTATGTATATATATATATATATATATATATATATATATATATATGTATATATATATATACAAATTATATATATCTTGGGCAGTTGGACGTTGCGTGGGCTGTAGACACGTCGACGTCCTTTTATTTATAAAGATCCGTCGGAGAATGTTTTACATTAACCCACTGGCGCTCGTCTTCCATTTTTTCCACACTCGTGTAGACAGTTTTAGCCATAGTAGTTTTTTTTTTTTTTTTTTTTTGAAAAGCCAAACTGTTTAAATTCACCTGTGGGTTAGTCTCAGTTCTTAAATTGTTTGTTTATTTTACTTTAAAATTTCTCATAAAATTATTCGGACGCAATTACTTTGATCGAACGAAAATTCGCTTTTGATCACAGACATCAGAGCTGTTGTAATAAACGAACATTTCAAATAAACTCGGAACTTAACAATTCGCGCAAGAATATTGAAAATTCTTTACGCACTGCCGTTGAATTATTTGAAAGCTTCTTTTACGACCGAAGTAAATAGAGATTTCAAAGATTTCTCTTTCACCTTTGTTGGAGCAAAGTACAATCTTTACAGTGGAACGATTCTTAAAGTGCTAAGCATTGTTTTCAACAAAAACTGACAGTAGCAGTAAAACGAATTTAATTTTCTGTTGCACTGTTCTCATTAGCTTTATAACTATAAAAATTTTAATTTAGTGAAAATTATACGAAAGTAGATTAAATTAAATTTAAAAAGAAAATAATTACATTGTAGACTTCTGTCTAACTTTTTTCCAGTTCTCTTTCATTCACGAAATTACAAACTCGAACCATATTTTTTTTTCATCTGTTCAATCTTATGTTTGCCAAAGCAAAACTTGTATTATAAGCAAGAAATGGCTCCAGAATGCAGTTCGGTCGGAATATAAATCTACATATTCCATAGCCTACATCACCACGGAAAAGAATTTTAAGTGCAATTATTCCCAGTTGCACTCTTTGTTTTTGCTAGGAAATAAATCACAGAGGCAGCTCCTAATGCTCACAGAGCTGCGGATTCAAGTCAGGACAAAAACAATTATAAATCGGGTAAGAGGAGAAGAAAGAGAGTTTTACTGCTACCATAGTAGTTCTCTCGCTGTCTACATGCTTGTAAGTGTTACACCGACTTTACGACTTTCAATGAGATAGCGTTACTCTTTCCTTAATCTTGTTATAAATCTTAATAGATCTATATGTCCGTCGCAAATTGTAATGTAATTCTAGAAATACTTACACTTTCTCGTTTCTTACTTAGTCATTCTTAAGGTGTTTATAGGGTCCAGATATGTAATTTCCCTTTACTCATCAACTGGTGTCAACCTACTTTTTATTTCTACATTTTTTTTTAAATTCCACATTATATGAAAGTCTTTGATAATGTTTTATGTTATAACGTTAACGTTTTTTTCTTAAATTTGCCGCCGTCTCCTTTGAAGAAATTGCATGATGATTGTAACAATGGTCAGAGATATTTTCATACATGTAAGACCAATATTTGAATAAATGCCAGTTTGTAGGGCTATGATTGAGAAATATCGATGGGTGAACGGAGAAATCATTAGATAAAAAAAAAACAACTGCTACATCGGGTGTTCAAATTTGCACAATAAAAATACAAAAAAAAAAACAACAAATACTTTGACACACTGGAAACTGCCTTAGATAGCTTAAACGCTCGACAGAAAAATATGCACTGAGTATGAATTCAGATGATAATCTAGTTAAACATTTTTTCATCTTGCAATGGAACTTGAAGAACAAAATAGAAAGCAAAGTCATGCTGCTAAATACACCATCTCATTTCCATCCAGGTCTCAGAGTTTCCAGAGTTGGGGAGCTGAGAAAGTTTTCTCTTGTTTCTGTTGGAAACATGGAATCCAGGTAGTTGTCTGGGTTTGTCAGTTAATGTGTGGAAGAGGATTGGTTGTTTGGGTTGCCCTAATTTCGAAAGACGGCCTTAGATTCTTGTCACGGCCCTTCCACAAAGCTCTCATTGATTGATTCACACTTACCGCAGCGATTTACCCTGTCGCAAATACGACACATTTAGACATAGTTTAAAACACTGGACATATTTTAAAAGAGACCCCGTTTTTACTGAGAACTCGAAATTTACATTCATATTTTCAAATGATTTTTTTTCTTCGATATGATTATTGAACCCATACACCGTAATTCTTATCAGTTCAGCTTTTCGGTCACGGCATTTCATAAATACATATATCATCTCTCATTGAAAACCTTTTCATTAATTTATCTTTCGACCTCTCGATAATTATTTTTAATTATTTATCTATCTATCAATCAATTGATCCGTCTGTCTATCTCTGTCTATGTCTCTCTGTCTCTCTATTTCTCTCTCTCTCTCTCTCTCTCTCTCTCTCTCTCTCTCTCTCTCTTTATATATATATATATATATATATATATATATATATATATATATATATTGAATCGAGTGAGATTCAAACGTTTTTCCCTATTTTCCGTCTTACTCAAACTATCCTGCGAACCAGTTATCTTTCGAGTAAATTAACTTACGAAGGCATCGATATAAAGTTCAATTTACAATCGGTTAAAATAGAGCTGTAAAATTGAATAATAATAATTAATACTAATGCAATTATGTATATCATAACAATATTAATATTTCTACAACTATTGATACTACTACTGCTATAATAACTCATAATAATAATAAGAATAAGAATAAGAATAAGAATAAGAATAAGAACAACAACAACAACAATAATAATAATAGTAGTAGTAATACTAATAATAATAATAATAATAATAATAATAATAATAATAATAATAATAATAATAATAATAATAATAATAATAATAATAATAATAATAATAATAATATCAACAACACAATAGTTAATTCAGTTTTGCCGAAAAGAATTGGCTCAATTTTTTTTTAAGAATCATCAAAAGACAAGACTTCTGGCAATACGGTGCTGTTGGAACTTCCCACGATTATCAAGCTAATTTAAAGTCCCATTAACCATAATAGACTTCGATCATTTTACACTGAGGAATTACAGTTTTATGAAATGAGTTCTCTGAATTTTTCATTTTTAAAACGTTTTGATCTAATTATTTAAGAAAAAACTGCCTGTTGTGAAAAAAAAAAAAATAAAAAAGGCAAGCGTTTTCGCGTAAATTTGAATAAAAAAATTCTTTACATCAGCGACTGAATGTTTTCGAAGGAGATCAATCAATGGATGTGACAAAGAATTGTAGACAAAAGCATGAATGTAGGAGGAATTCTCGTGCATGGTGCACGGAGATATTTTCAGCAGATTTTATCTTTTTTTTTTACCAGACGGAAAGCGTTGTTAACCTTTCTTCTCTAACCAATCAGTAATCAGGTTTGACAAGTGAGGAACTCTTTTTATGATTTCAAATGTTGATTTGGGCCGTCCTGTCTTCGCGTGATGTAATAAGTCTGTTGCAATGAGTGCTGTGGTGGCTGTAACATGACTTGACGCCAGGAGAAGAGAGCAATTTTCACCTCTCATATAAAATCCTGGGCATCAAATTAAGTTGCACGCTAGGACACAGAAGCAGAGAATGAGGTACCCACAATTTAATTTATCCCGTTCTTTATTTCACCCGTGCCCAAACGGTGGGAGCTACTAAACACATTTCACTCATTTCCCTGTTAAAAGGCCCGTCAGGTAACTTAGAGGCGCAAATAACGGAAAGAATGGCTCGATAAAAAAAAAGAAAAATTCTGCGGTTATCTCGTGTGTAACGAGAGCTATCAGCAGTTATCATTATAAATTATTCTGGTATATGAATAAGTTTCTGAAAAATTCTTACTGGTTCGTCGTAAAATGCTAGATTACAAAGATATTTATATCGGCTAAGATTGGTGGGATACTTTGTTTATGCAGATATATGGATTAATATTTCTCATCTTAACCGAGAACATTTGATAGAGATGTTGCAAATGTAATATCGAAGTAGTCAAAGACACTGTCGCACATAACGTGCATGGAACAAAGATTTTTGTTTCAATAATATAATGCTTTGGTATATTAGTTTGTCAGTGGCCTTGTACCGTACATTGACTACAAAAAGCAAATGTGTATTCACATGCGTCTAAAGAAAAAAAAATTAGAGATATTTGTATTTTAGCGACTCACAAAGATGACGGTTAAATCTTTTGCTACTGATGTACTACATAACAAACCAGGCTCCATATTCGTTTAGTCATCGACAAGTTTGAGGGTCTGTGAAGGAAATGAAAGTTCATGTGAGAAAACTTTCTAGATTTTCCAGTTTTAATACTTATTGCTTTAATTGTAGTTCCGTAGCAGAATCGATTCAAATGAAGCACTTTTTCTTGAGAGGTAAACCATACGAGATAGAGCGCAAATCCTAAAAGTACACGCTTCTTCTGAAGGTTGGAAAGGGAAACCTTTTAGCTTTGTCGTCGTGGCAAAAGCAGAGAGAGCCCTATCATGGTCTCAACACTACTTTAAGGATGTTCTACTATTTAGACATATATTCCCTGAGTTACGTTGCTCTGTTGCCTTTCTAGCTATCCTTTATTCTTTTTTTATTTTTTTATTTTTCTTGTTGACGTTCGGGAGTTGTCATGCTACTCGATTTTTCTTGTCTTATTCTGTTTTTTTTTCTTTTTCTAGTTGTGTGTATGTCTTTTTTGTGTAGAAGTATTCCTCTTTAGTTTTTTCCTTTGAAATTGTAGGGGTCATTTACTTCTTTGAACTAGGAAAAAATAACACTGTGTTCATATGTGTGGGCAGAAATGGGGTGGTTTTGAGGTGGCGAATATAGAGCACTTTTATTCTATTTTTTGGTAAGCCTTTCCTATAATGTAGCATTTGAAACTCTTGAGGCACACAGTATTAAGTGGGACTGTGATTGAGTTCCTGCATTTTTCTCTGGAGTTCTGGGTTTCCCCATAATGATGGCGCGTTTCATCTTTTCTCGATTCGATTTTGTTTCCTGAATTTCGCAAAGAGAGGGAACAAATCTGTAGAAAAAAAAATTCGAGTAAATTTGATTCTTATGTAAGATTTCTGAAAGATTAAACGCATAGTTTTCACTTTTTTTTTAAATTTTTTTAATTTTTTTTTTATATTTTTTTTTTTTTTAATTTTTTTTTTAAGGGGAAGAAAAGGGGGGAGGGGGGGCTTTCGAGGTTTAAAAAAAATGAAACCCGAGAAAATAGGATGGAAGAAGAACTTGTGGGATGCTGACAACATGAGGAGAGGGGGGAAGCTGCTAGGCCAGATAAATGATCCTGGTTGGATTTGATTAACCAAGGCTGGTTACATTTTTTCTTTCTTTCTTGAATGTAGTGGGTTTTCCCCAATGTTAAATTTTTTTCTGTTACATAAACATAAAGGAGTTGTTTCAAGCCAAACAGAAAATTAGGTTTCTGCTACTAGTGGTTAATAGGACAGTAAATGGTTTATTAGAATACTTTGTCAGGCTTGGAGAGGGAGAAAGATAGTCATAAGGAAAGACAGCGGGGCGGAGAAAATGAGAGAAAGAACGAGAGAGAGAGAGAGAGAGAGAGAGAGAGAGAGAGAGAGAGAGAGAGAGAGAGAGAGAGCAATATAGAGGGAGACAAATAGTCAAACAGAGAGGAATACGGATAGCGGAACAGTGACCGAGATACAGAAGATAAAAAAGGAAGTAAGATAGAGACAAATTGACGTATGTTGTGAATGTTTCACAAAATTCTCGCATATTCGTCTCTATCTCTAACATCAATGGAAAACTAACTGTCAACATAACAACATAACAACATAACAACATAACAACATAACAACATAACAACCCCCTCTTTCCATCTCCTCTTCTCCGTCCCGAATTGTTCAGGAGGAGCAGATGACTTTCCTCTATATCCTCCTGGTCCTGATCCTGGTGGGCAACAGTCTGGTTGTGCTGGCCATCACACTGACCAAGTCACGCAAGTCCAGGATGCACATCTTTATCTTGAACCTGGCTATAGCTGGTGAGTCTCTTCCTTGTCTCAGTGTACTCAGTCTAGAGGTATAAGGAGAAGGGTGAGAAGAGGTTAGGAGGGAGGACCACAAGCTGGAGAATGTGTCCATTGTTCCAGACTACCCAGTCTATACACATAAAGAGAAAGGAGAGATAAGTTTTGGAGGGGAAGGTGGGAAAGAGAGGTTAGTAAAATGAACAATCATCTGCATCATCATCTTGAACCTGGTCATATCTTGTGAATCTGTTCATTGACTAAGACCACTCAGTGTAAATACATAAGGAGGAGGGAGAGAAGAGTTTGAGAGGGTTGAGCACAGTGCACTGTCTTCATCTTGAACCAGGCCACAGCTGGTGAGTCTGTTCATGTATGTCTTAGAGTACTCAGTCTACAAACATAAGGACAGGGAAGGGATGGGGTTGGGAGGGGGGGAATAGGGGTAAGGTTAGCAAAATGCACAATCCTCATCTTGAACCAGGCCGTAGTTGGTGAGTCTGTTCATTGTTCAGACTGTTCAGTCCAGAGATATAAGAAGAAGTGTGTAGGAAGAGGGGGGAGGAGGGGGGGGGGAGGTTAGCACAATGCACAATCCTCATCTTGAACCAGGCCGTAGTTGGTGAGTCTGTTCATTGTTCAGACTGTTCAGTCCAGAGATATAAGAAGAAGTGTGTAGGAAGAGGGGGAAGGAGGGGTGAGGGAGGTTAGCACAATGCACAATCTTTATCTAGAACCTGGCCATATCTGGTGACTCTTTGGATTGCCTTAGTCGATAAGTCTAGAGAAAAAAAAAGAAGAACAATGGTTGGGGATTATGGTATAATAAACTTCATCTTGAGCCTATCTATAGCCGGTGAGTCAAGTGTCTTACTCCAGATAGACTTGGTTCTTATGAATGGAATTTTATCAAATGAAATACAATGCGCACGATCTCCTTAAACAATAGGCTCCTTTTGTCATTACAGCAAACAGGGTCTTCACGATCAATACATACATTGTTTTACAAGTTACATTATGCTATTAGTTTATTGAAGCATATTTTTCTCTGTCAGTAGAGCATTTGCCGTTATAAAACATTATTATTTGACTTTTTAAATTTTTTAATATCTTAATTCGTAATGCATAATTTTTTTATCGAAAGTTTTAGATTATATACATGCTTTTTATCGACTCAGATTAAATTTTGTTTCCTTTGCTCCCCTTGAAATAAGCCCTTTTTTTAGCTTCATGCTTTTTGTCGAATTAATCACTCGACATAATAAAAATCTGGCAAGTTGCGCTATGTCCCATAGAAGGTTGGAACAATTTGACAAGGAAATTAATTTTCGCGAAAGATTATCACAAAAGTTGCTAACATTTTTAGCCCTTGCGGACAACTAAAAAATGACAAGTTATTTTTTTCCTTGAAAACAAATACGAATTTTTCCAGTTACACTCTGTGTCCTTGACGATTCTTTGAATGACTCGACAAGTTAGATAAGCAAGCTACCATAATCGCAGCATTCAGTTCCCACATCCGTCACTGGTTATTCCATCGTTGCAAACAAGTCGTAAATACTTGAGTATTAGAGAGCGCTCAGTTCCATTCCGTTTATTTGCTCTTCAAAAAGTTGGGTCGAAGTTTAACTTCATATAACCCGAGTATCGGAGATTCGACTCAGGACTTGAAGTGAAGTTTGTAGTTAATGAATATTATCACACCCGGGACCTTTAGCACTTTGAAACCAGATTTTGAGTAAACAAATACTTTGATAAAAAATGCATTTTGCACTTTTGCAATATTTGTGCAAGTAATATAGATCGTGGCTTTGCCTGATTCACTTGAATTTCATAAAATCTAGAACGTTTCGGACACAGAGTGGTGCTTAATGCAAAATACTAATATTCCATATGCGAGTTACAGTTTGTCACACGAATTTTGTAATAGCCTCTTCAAATTTTACACAAAGATTCTGTTTGGTTTAAAAAAAACCTCATGCTAATATAAGGACAGTTAATCAATGAAGCTTTTAACTTTTAGCTCTTATCCTGTTATCAATATTATGATGATTATTCAAAATGCAATTTAAATGGTTTTTTTTTCTGCTGGTCGAAGCACTTAATGGCCCTAGAACCTGTTGAGACCATGCCTGATTGATTAAACTGCGTGTATGTGAAGAGTTTTCAGACCATGCTCAGGTCGAGCTTAGCTTTAGTTTCACAGCTTTATATTGTAAAACATTCACAAAAGTCCTCCATTTCGAGAGCTGATTCCACTGACGCACTCAATGAACTTTACATGTGTCCGTACACCATTAACCAACCGGTTGAACCATCTGAAGCAGAAGAGTTCGCAACACTGAAGTAATCTTCTGCTTGCTGTTTATGGTTCTGAAATTCTTAGCAGAGGGACAAAGTGTCTTATAAGAATCTATAGACGATGCATATCAAGTTAATGCAGAATTCAGATATTTATTACCGACTCTTTTGAAGCAAATCGTCAAAATGCTTGGGAACAGAAACCTTATTAAAGCATAAGAGTGCAGAAAGTATATGACTATTAATTTGGTTCTATAGGGATACCTTTAAAAAAAAAAAAAAGAAAGAAAGAGGAGCCCACTCGACCATTATACCAAAGCAGACAGACCTCAGAGCATGTTTTGCAAAATCTCTCCCACGCAGCGTTGATACACATAGAGGCATAAGAGAGTCATTCAGGAACTCACCGCGATCATAAGCGCAGCTTAAGAAGAGAAGAACTCCTGAAAGCAATACGTTGATATTCACAACAGAGGGAGGCGCTAAGTCATGACTCGGAAGGTCGGTCAAGACAACAAACCAGAGAAAATACTTTCTAGATGGTTGTGATGACTGGTTCACTGATTCAAAATTTTTTCATGAAGAATCAGAAAGGAAGCAACAAGTTTTAGTCACCTTCAAATGGGTTGCACTCCGCTGAAGACTTCTACTTGGCAATGTATAAATGAAACCTGTTATGTTGTCAACAATAACATTGAACCTGACATGGGAAAGTTTACTTTTTCTAGAATGTTTCAAAATACCAATCTCTCACTTCCAGGTTGAGTCAATTACTTAAGTAATAATCCGCTGTTGATGGTCAGTTCGTGAAATTTAATGTGCATGGCAGAACTTAAAAAAAAACTTTTTTTTTAATGACACAGTCGGAAATGCTCCTTTCTCCAAAAAGATCGAATAATTTTTAGCCAAACATCATGTCGACAACTGTAGATTTACGCTGCTTTGTAGTCTATAAAAGATTACGATGACAGGAACAGTTTGAAAATTGGGCTTTCAAAAAACTTCTTAGTATATGTCCTCCCCTTGACAAGTGACTTCATTGGGTGTTTCTTGTGTAATTGGTGGGACTAGTGATACCAATATATCTTACAAAAAACAGGCAGTTTTCAATTGGAGGGAAGAAGATGTCAAGAATGATGAAATTATTAAAGTTGCCAGAATTGGATAGGGAAAAGGCGTGGTGGGTTGTGTGTATGTAAGAAATGGATAGATATATAGGAAAATAGGGAAATCTAGACAAAGAGAGAGAGAGAGAGAGAGAGAGAGAGAGAGAGAGAGAGAGAGAGAGAGAGAGAGAGAGAGAGAGAGAGAGAGAGAGAGAGAGAGAGAGAGAGAGAGAGAGAGGGAGAAAGGAAAAAGACAAGAAAATGGAGGGTGAGAGGGGGGAGAGGTTAATAAAAGATACATCATAAAGAGAATTTAGGTTCAATTTTATTTCACTCGGTAAAAATACTTTATTTGATTTGCTTTCGAATACATGGACTTGTTTCCAAATTAAGATATGACACAACAAATGTCAATAACGAAAAGAAAGATGACGATGTCTGAATTCTATTTTAATTATACCATTCTTTCTTTTTAGAGACTATGAGTAGATAACAAGAGACCCGCATCTATTTTTTCATAGAAGAACACTATGACAGTGATAAACTTCAATTAAAAAAAAAAAATCAAAATAGAAAGTGTCCGTGCAAATGGTCTGATTTTTTCAATGTAGTTATTGAATGAAAGGAATGTGCTCTATTGTTGCGTTGATTTCTAGGTCTACTTTTAGAAGTTCTGACATCCTAAATGAGTGGGTGTGTTTCAGAGATGTAATACAACTTCTGAAATCCCAAATCAAAAAGGTTAAAATAAGCTTATTACCATCTCAAGTTTGTTCTTCTCTTGTTCAACGCAATAAAAGCTCAATATTAAACTTTCATAAGAAGAATTATCTAGTTATTCGCAATTTTTATGTTAAGCGAAAAATATATTATTTTTTCCTAAAGTTGATGAATAGAACATTAGGAAATTCAAAAATAGCCACCAAGCTCGTCACTCAATTATTCATAAAGTGTTTACTTTCTATCATATAACGACAAAAAAAGTACCTTTGAAATGTTCAAGTTTTCAAGATGCTCTGTCTGACAGACAGAATAAAATCAGGCGGTTCTGGCAAATTGCAAATTTGAAAGTTTCATTATCTTTAAAATTCATAATTAGTTGATTATTCTACAAAATAGCCTGTTTATCTGCCGCATCTAAGAAAAATTTAAATCTTAAAGCACATGTAAATAAAAAAAAGTCACGAAGAGAAGCCTGTGGATTTTTTAACGAATTGCCTGTTTGAAGAATAGAGAATTTCATGATGATTCCAACTGCGAACAGTTTTTCATGCCCTCGAATATCACAAATTTGCTAAGTCCTTTAATATAGAATGTTTTACCACTAGGTTTATCAAAAGGCTAGAAGCTGTCTAGCAATGGAAGTAGTAGTAGTAGTAGTAGTAGTAGTAGTAGTAGTAGTAGTAGTAGTAGTAGTAGTAGTAGTAGTAGTAGTAGTAGTAGTAGTAGTAGTAGTAGTAGTAGTAGTAGTAGTAGTAGTAGCAGCAGCAGCAGCAGCAGCAGCAGCAGAAGCAGCAGCAGCAGCAGCAGCAGTAGCAGTAGTAGTAGTAGTAGTAGTAGTAGTAGTAGTAGTAGTAGTAGTAGTAGTAGTAGTAGTAGTAGTAGTAGTAGTAGGAGGAGGAGGAGGAGGAGGAGCAGAAGTAAAAGAAGTAATACTCTTTAAAACTATTTACAATAAAATTAAAAAGTATATTTTGTATATGCTCACAATACCATTCTTGTATGCTTATATATTTTACAAATTCATACCATAAGATTGCCGTAATTACTTTTTCTTTCTGTTATCTCTCTAATTTTATTCACTTTTATTCTTATCTCTCAACTCTCTGTCTCTGTCTCTCTATCTCTCTCTCTTTCTCTCTCTCTTTCAATCTCCTTTTCTGTTTCTAGATTTTGTGGAAGCATATTTCATTAAACAGTACAAAACGAGTCTCACAAAATGCAATGCTGGCAGAAACATGCGAGATACTTTCATCGGTGTCAAAGTAGTAGAACTGGATTATAGAGAACAAAACCTGAGCTGAAGGGAATTACCTGGAAATAACTAATAACGACAGGTCAGACATAGTGAAATTCCTTGGGCCGTTAGCATCGGTTGCCAAGTCGAGACTATGCCTCGTCTGAAGGTTGGCTCGGATGTCACCTGATGTTGTGGATGATGGATATTGCGGACAAATATTTGAAGACGATTGTGTCATCAGTTGGTAGACAAGGAAGATATTTACTCTAGAGACTTGGTGGTCGTAAATTGTACCAACAAATGGTTCTGAGAAAGCTTTGTGAAACGGTAAACCCTAAACACCTATGAATACAGCTAAATTAAAGATAGATCATAAATAATTTAATGCTTTTGGCCTGTTATATATTATAGCTCGAGAATAACATTTATAGTGATTGTGATATCCTGTATACATTTCTCCACTCGTATGTACGTTTTTGTATTTTCTGTGCAATTAGTTAAAAAAACAAAACGGTATCAACCAATTATTCCAGCCTATATTTCACGGTCATTTTCGATTCTTAACATTCTAGCTAAGCTTGACTCAATAGAACAACTGATGCGTGCAGTCTCCGCTATCATTTATTCTACATTCGGTATTAGAAGGAATATGTAGACATGGATTACACGTGTGGGTGGGTTACACGCTGGCAGCCCTGCCCTGTCCACGATTTGTGGCTATTCCGCTTACCGTGTTTTGGAGATGAGAAAGACAGAAGCTTCTTGGAGAGTAAAATGCAATGTTTTCGTCAAACCTCTCCTATAGCAGAGAAATTAACCTCTCTCTTAAAGTCTTTGTTAAGATATTTTCTTCTTTTTCTTCTTTTTTATCTGTTTTCTGTTTTTGTTTTTTTGTTTTTTTGTTTTAGATAGAAACTGTTTGCTGCGACATTTATAGCCTTATTTCGAAATTATTTTCGCCAAAACACATTCAAAATCTTTCAATGGGTTTTCGCGTGAAGTTTTGATTTCAATTCTAAAGTCTAATAATTATTAAATTTAATTATTTATTTCTTATCTAAAAAAAAAAGAGATGTTCGAATCATTATTTCGAAGGTTCTGGAATTTACCGTAAAAATGTTTTGTTGCTCTCTTTTTGTAAATTAATTATGAATCATTTTTAATGGTGTGCCAGTTTAATTAACATAAAAAAAAAAAGTTTTTACTCCTCTTCGAGACTGAAACAGCTGTTGAAAGCATGGGGCATAATTTTTTTTTGTGAATTATTTTTAAATGTTTGTCTGCTATTGAGAGTTTCATCTTCAAGAATGACAGTGGCGGCACATAGAAAAGTAAAGATTATATTGAAAAGATAACTATAACTATAATCCTTGCAGGTACCATTATGAATGAAAAAAAAAAAAGACTTGTAAATACAATATCACTCCGTAATAAATGGCTATACAACTGCATAGATGCTGATCTAGTTCAGTAAATCTTTATTGCTTTCAGATTGTTATGACTGGCTGTTCTCATCGATGCTATTTTTTCACAGAAAGTCATTTATTCATTTCTACTTTTGAACAGAATTTTACGAGAGAGAAGACTACCTTCGATGTCTGTCCATTTTTATGAGTTTAAGTTCCCCACCCCCCCTCCCAATCTTCAAGATCGATGAGAGTTGAAACAGTAAATAGCAATACGTGATGTGGGTTTAGATCTCGTTCACATTTTTAACAAAACAGAATGAAAGAGCTAAGTCATCATGTAAACTCAATGATTATCTTAATCTTTACCAGCCATATTACAACTACACTTATTACTTGCATTATTATACTTATTGCTATTACGAATATCACTATAAGGGAGGCTACTTTTTCTACTGTAGCTGTTACTACTGCTGCTGCTGCTGCTGCTGCTCCTCCTCCTCCTCCTACTACTACTACTACTACTACTACTACTACTACTACTACTACTACTACTACTACTACTACTACTACTACTACTACTACTACTACTACTACTACGACTACGACTACGACTACTACTACAACTACGAATACGACTACGACTACGACTACTACTACTACTACTACTACTACTACTACTACTACTACTACTACTACTACTACTACTACTACTACTACTACTACTACTACTACTATGCTATTGCAATATTTACTACCGCTCTATTAGTGTCGTGTTATTTTTTTATTACTGCTCTCTCAGAAATTCTTATTATTTCTAACTTAAACAACCAGATTGACAAAATTCAACCGTAAATCGCATTATGGCGATATTTATTGAAATGAAATTGTTTACCTAATAAAAGTGTAAAAACTTTTAAAATAAGAAACAAATAGTATCTCACGCAATGCCATGGCTATGACTTTCTCGCCCTTGCCGAAATCATTACCATTGAAAGTAGACAAATCTATGTGATTATCATCGAGGAGTAAACAGCAAACCTCTGTCCTTTGTGTTAGACTGCTATTTGTCTCAGTCAACACTACAAATGCTGTGCCTTGATATAGTATCCATTGCGAAGCACTTCTTTCTCTAGGGAGACGATTATTTACTCGTCTATAGGTCTGTAAAACTAAAACAAATCTGATTGTATCGCTATCAACAAGCAATACAAAGAGAAAATACTGGTAAGCCTAAACAAATCTTTTTATTTTTTAATCTTTGACTGCTAAGGAAAGGGAAAAAAAATCTTTTATGTAATGCTTTACTTCCACACAAAGTTGTATAACGTTGGCCACTACATGTGTGAAGTAAATAGTTCTTGTAACATTAGTAAGAAGAAATTCGCGAGACAGTATTTCTAGAATCACATTTCTGTATTCTAGACATTCTTAGATACCTCTAGACTTTTTGTTACGCATGCATGGAGATAAAAATTGATTTGTTTATTAATTTATATCGTCCTGCAGTTGTTGAAACATTACGTGCGCATATTGGAGATCTTATAAAGAAGTAGATATTTTGTAATTGAGAGACGTTGAAATAATTTTCTGGCAGTTGTTTTTTCCTTGTATTATTTTTTAAATTACTACTGCAGGGGTAGAGAGAGAAAAGTGAGGTATTTAATTATAAAAATTTATGGCTATAGTAGAAACATCTCCTAAGTCTTTTATGACACCTCTCTCACTCCTTTCTTGTCTCTTCTATGTCTCCGTCTTTGCCCGTATCTCTCTCTCTCTCTCTCTCTCTCTCTCTCTCTCTCTCTCTCTCTCTCTCTCTCTCTCTCTCTCTCTCTCTCTCTCTCTCTCTCTCTCTCTCTCTCTCTCTTATCATCTCACTCTCTTTCTATGCCTCTCAGTATTTAACTTTCATTTTACCTCTTTCTGATTGTTATAAATGGATATTAGCTAAATGAACTTTATTTCTGAAAGTAGTAAGCCGTTGTGTCCTTTTCCCCAAGATTTAGAGCCAGCAAGGCAATTTTGACATCAAGACATTCTTTATTCTTCTCATACACAACTTTTGTTTTTAAATAGAAATAAATGAAACAAATAGAAACATTCAATTGCATACCATTCAAATATTACTATTCTTTGTTTTGTCTACACTGTTTAGTTGAAAAAAAAAATCAGCGTTGCATTTTTTATTGCTTCTTATGAAACAAGCACAAGCACATGTTTTAAACATAATTGCACAGTACATGATTTTAATTTTAATTTTTAATTGCATTAATTTTGTTCTGTGGTTTTGACACAGATTAAGCAAGTTATTTCAAAACCAGATGACAAATGAGGAGCATCTGCTTTTTAGCTGGTTTGCTCTCTGAATTTTTTCAAGTCTAACCCCAATGATAAGAACAATAGAAACATGGCCTGAGGCATAACACAATTGTCCTGTTGCTTTTAAAAAAAGACAAGAAGACTTCTTTAGGCAGCGGCAACTCATTATTTTGTATAAAACAACAGAAAAACTTTCCGTTTCAAGTTTTAATGTATAAAGTGTATATCATAGCGGAAAGGTAGAATTCAATAAATCAAATATATTTCACAATCGGGCATAAAAGTTCTCGAAAAAAAGAAGGAAACAAAAAAAAAATGTTTGGAGAAGAGAACTAAAACGATAAACGGCCGTGTGAAATATCACTCCGTAAAGGTCAAGTTTTGTTTAGTCCCACTGAAACCAGCGGATCAATGAAGGATTTAGAATTATGACATCCTTAGCAAACCAGAGACCACTACAATAAAACGCTAAGCCACAAACTGGACTGTCCGGGAGAGACGTAACAGCAAATCTTGTGATGTTGCAAGTTACGAAACATAGGAAATTTTTTTCCTAAAACTTGTCATATGGATTTAAAAAAAAGAATCTGCTAAATGAATACATTTTTATCAAAATGTGCTAAGTAAGGGTAAAAACAAGACATTTTCACAATTTTTTACATTTCAGCTATGTTTTTCTGTTGCTCGATGGAGGCGTTTAAGGTGATTTTGACATTTACTGAGATCAATTGTTTTTAGCAATACAACAAAAACTGTAATAACTAAAAAGCTATATTTTCTCATGGTTCTTGTTGTTGTCTTCTTCTTCTTCTTCTTCTTCTTTTTCTTCTTCTTCTTCTTCTTCTTCTTCTTCTTCTTCTTCTTCTTCTTCTTCTTCTTCTTCTTCTTCTTCTTGTTCTTGTTCTTGTTCTTGTTCTTCTTCTTCTTCTTCTTCTTCTTCTTCTTCTTCTTCTTCTTCTTCTTCTTCTTCTTCTTCTTCTTCTTCTTCTTCTTTTTCTTGTTCTTGTTCTTGTTCTTTTTCTTCTTCTCGTTCTTCTTCTTGTTCTTCTTGTTCTTGTTCTTCTTCTTCTTCTTCTTCTTCTTCGTCTTCTTCTTCTTTTTCTCCTTCTTGTTCTTTTCCTTGTTCTTGTTCTAATTCTACTTCTTCTTGTTCATTTCCTTCTTCTCATTATTATGTTTATATTTTTATTATCATTATTACTATAATTATTATTATTATTATTATTATTATTATTATTATTATTATTATTATTATTATTATTATTATTATTATTATTATTATTATTATTATTATTATTATTATTATTATTATTATTATTATTATTATTATTATTATTATTATTATTATTATTATTATTATTATTATTATTATTATTATTATTATTATTATTATTATTATTATTATTATTATTATTATTATTATTATTATTATTATTATTATTATTATTATTATTATCATTATTAGTGAGATAATAAGGCACTGCTTCAGCATGTGAGAAGTCAATATGCAGCCTACTTTGCTTCTCTCCCCTGGTGTGTTTAACTAAAGCGATTACTATTAGTTATGACAAGCATATTTTAAGTGGAAGAAGGGCGGTTATATGGTTTGACATTTTCCACGTCATGGATGTCCGTAGGTGTATCAAGATGTTATTTATATCTGGAACAGACTTGTAAGGATGAAGTAAAAAAGATACCGTATTAAAAGTATATAATTTTTCATGTTCAGCATCATTTGTCTTGCCTGATCTGTTTTTGCAAAAACTTAATGTGTTCATGAAGATTTTATCCGTACGAAATGTATACAATCATTCTGTTGGTGCTGTCTGATGGACGGTTACACAAACTTAATGTGTTCATGAAGATTTTATCCGTACGAAATGTATACAATCATTCTGTTGGTGCTGTCTGATCGACGGTTACACAAACGCGGTAAATTTCTCTGGAAATTCCTCAGTCTGCTTTTCTTTAATTTTTCTTGCTTTGCAAACACAAAGCTATGCGACATTCCTGTCGAAGTAACTAAGATTATTCATTTTTCCCTGTTTTTTGTTTGGGACGATTCTGAAGTTCTTTCGGTTATTTTGTATAAAGTAAAAAAAATATTTTTTTTTTACTTTATACAAATTTTTATAACTCTTGCCAGTCAATTTTAAGGCAATGTATGTGACAATATTTAAAGTCGACTTTTTCTGTGAAAGCTGAACATAATCAACGTTCATTCTAAAATCTAATTTTTTTTTAATCCTTTTTGAGATCGCCCACTCTGGCTTCATAAACCTGCCTAACCGGATTTTCTAGCTGTATATCTTTTTTGGACCTATATGTCAATACCTGATTTAAGGATAGTTAAAATGTTTTATGTTTTAAATTAAATGTCTTTCTACTAACTATTCCGATAAATCCAGAAGATGAACAGTGCTTCAGATTAAAGATAAGAATCCAAATTAAAAAATCTAGTCAAGGGTGTGGAATGCGAAAAAAGTTTTATAAAATGATGTAACGTCTTATTCCTAACGAACCACTCCGAAGTCTTTTGCTTAGCATCTCCAACTCAACTTAACTTGCATAATAACTTTAACATGGCTTTTGAGACCGTATTTTATAGATAATATATCACGTGAATTGTTTCAGGCTGTAATTATCACTCATTTAGATTGACGCTGGGTTTGTTTCGTGTTCTGATTGCAAAACTTGCCATCTTGACTTACTTGCTTTAAGGGTACTTACATGCTTAATTTGTACTTACGCCAACTATGAGAGATTCCATAAAAATTCCGATTTAAGCATTAATTTTGTAGAATCAAAAATAAAACAAAACATAAAAGTGACCCTGGTAAACTCTATGAAAATCGATTTTGGCGTCTTAAGCCTCCAAACAACAAGTTGATAATAGCAGGCGATATTGACACTGTACCGAAGCTATATCTCGGATAGAGAATTTTCTGTGCACAATAAATGGAAAGAAACCTTAAAGGTTGAGATAAAAAGAAATGCTGCTCGAGGAGGTTGTCAGTTTCCAGGCAATGTAATTGGAAATTAAATTATAACGCAAAAACAAGAGTGAAGGACAGACAAGCGGAGAGCCGGAATAAAAAGCAGACTTGCAATGGTTGAGACTCAGAGAGACATGATTGGAGAAAGAGGTTTTTAAAGGGAGACAAAGAAGGACAGAAAATGAGACAGAGATAGACACACAGGGAGATTGCGAAATTAGAATAGAGAGAAAGAAAAAGACAGAAGAGAGAGAGAGAGAGAGAGAGAGAGAGAGAGAGAGAGATAAAGAAAGAGAGATGGTGTGACTCAAGTGATTCCAAAAGCACACAAATTAAATCACAAAACAGGATATCATTAGTTAAAAAAACAATAAGAAAACATCCATAATTGATGAAAGATCTAGCTTTAAAAATATTATCAAGTAAGAGAAAAGTAATAAGATTAGGGTCTTGGTATGCACTGGAGTAGAAATATGTAAAAAAAAACAAAAAAAAAACTTTGAACTAGGGAGAATCAAGTCTGTTGAGTTATGGCCCTTTTCAGTTCTTTGCCGAATTATTAAAAATAGATGGGGCTCCGTGCATCGACTTGGCATGTTCTATATAACGCTCTTGGATAAATCTAGAGCAGAAGAACTATTTTTTTTTGTTTTTTTTTTTTTTGTTTTTTACGTAAAGACCAGCAGAGCGCCTGTAGAATATTCGATTAGTCGTTAGGATACGATTACTTCATCCTGTGACTCTGAAACACTTCGCGCTCACATAACAACCACACTCGTGACACGGATTCTAAATTTCTACAACTATTTTTTTCACTTGACGCCAGTAACCAACTCTCTTCCGTTTCCTCTAATGTTTTTACCTCCACTCCGCAGTGAATGACGTCACCGTGTAACCATAAAGTCGACTTTCACAATCTGTATCTAAACTTCTTTCTTTTTTCATCGTTTTACTTTGTGTCCTGGTGACTGTAAGCTAGTCTTTGTCACAGAGTAACAGGTTCATCTCATAAATGCTTAAACTGATATATATTCTGTGTGTGTCTCTCTGTCTCTATAATGGAGACACATGGTTAGAACAGCACAAAACTATTGTTACCAAAATGCAATGCTGGCAGAAACATGCGAGATACTTTCATCGGTGTCAAAGTAGTAGAACTGGGTAATAGAGAACAAAACCTGAGCTAAAGGGAATTACCTGGAAATAACTAATAACGACAGGTCAGACATAGTGAAATTCCTTGGGCCGTTAGCATCGGTTGCCAAGTCGAGACTATGCCTCGTCTGAAGGTTGGCTCGGATGTCACCTGATGTTGTAGATGATGGATATTGCGGACAAATATTTGAAGACGATTGTGTCATCAGTTGGTAGACCGTGAAGATATTCTCTAGAGATTTGGTGGTCGTAAATTGTACCAACATATGGTTCTGAGAAAGCTTTGTGAGACGGTAAGCCCAAACTATAATTGAATACAACTAATTTGAATTAGGTTTATAAAAAAGTAATGCTTTGGCCTGTAAAAGATATAGCTCCGAGAACAACATTTATAGTGGTCGTGATATCCTGTATACATTTGTCTACTCGCATGTATGTTTTTGTATGTTTCTGTGCGATTAATTTAAAAAAAACGGCATAAACCAATAAATTATTAATCCAGCCTATATTTCATGTCCATTTTCGTTTCATAACATTCTAACTAGCCTTGACTCTCTAGTATAATCGGTTCATTAACTCTCTGCTCTCATTTCCTCGAAATCAGTTTTTAGAAAGTATTTTATATGGATATGATTTACACATATGGTAGAGTCAAATACTTCCAGTCCTGCCATGTCCACGATTTATGCTTTTGCCGCTTACTGTATTTATGGAAATAAAAAAAAGATAGAAACTTTTTAAAGAGTAAAATAGAAGGAAGAGGAAGAAGATAGTTGCATTTCTACAATACTTTCATGAAACCTGTCATTGGATAGAATTTTCAACTTCTCTGATTAGCGCTTTGTGAAAATATTATTTTCTTTTTTAAGCTGTGTTCTTTTGGGTCTTTTTCTGTTTGTATTTTTTTTACGGTGGAAGACTGATTCTTACATTTACAGTTTTTTTTTAATTTTTTTTTCGCCAAAATACATTCTAAACCTTTCAACAGGTTTCCGCGTTATGTTTTTATCACAATTCTGAAGTTTAAGATTTATTACATTTAATTATTTATTTCTTATCTGAAAATAGAAATATTCGAATAATCATGTCAAAGATTCCAGATTTAACGGTAAAATTGCTCTCATACTCTCTTTATGTAAATGAATTACGAACCATTTTTACTAGTGTACCAGTTTAGAGAGTATAAAAAGTTTTTACTGCTTTTCAAGACTGAAAAAATAACAGCTCTGAAAACGATTTGAGGACATTTCTATGATTTTTTTTTATTTTGAGTAATTTGAAATGTTTGGCTGATATTGACAATATCAAAGTTAAGAATGCTGTGAAAGCACTTGATGACATTTTTTTTTTGTTTTTTTTTTTTCTGGGTAATTTTAAAATGTTTTTCTACTATTAAGAAATTAAAAGTATAGCAAAAAACAAAATAAGGATTATATTAAAAAGTTGACCATGATAAAAACCGTCTTACATATAATTATGGTAAAAAAAAAATAACCACTTGTGAATACAACATCACTCCGAAATCAAAACTATACAACTGCAAAGATGCCGGTCTAGATTAGTAAATCTTTTTTTACAGATTCTTCTGGTCTGTTCACATTAGTGCTACTTCTTTACGAGAAATCATTTATTATCATTTATTTTACTCTTTTTATGAACAGATTTTTACGAGACAGAAGACTACCTCCAGTGTTTTTTTCGGATTTTATGAGGTTACTTTTCCCCGCATAAGATCGATGGGGGTTACAAGCGCGAATAGTGACACGTGATGTGAGTTCCGACGACGTTCAAAAAAATGAGAGGGCTGGAATAAAGTTAAAGACAGAAAGAAGAAAAGAATAATGTATACATATATATGAGCTAAGTGATAAAGTATGCTCGCAGATTATTATAATGTTTACCAGCCATACTTCAAGTACTCTTATTATTTTTACTTTTATACATTTGCTATGACGAATATCACTATAATTGCTACTACTATACCTGTTGCTATTGCCTCTGCTACTGCTGCTGCTACTACTACAACTACTACTGATACCAATACTACAACAACTACTATTACTACTGCTATAACTACTACGCCTACTACCACTACTACTACTACTACTACTACTACTACTACTACTACTACTACTACTACTACTACTACTACTACTACTACTACTACTACTACTACTACTACTACTACTACTACTACTGCTACTACTGCTCCTGCTGCTGCTGCTGCTGCTGCTGCTGCTACTACTACTACTGTTACTACTACTACTACTACTACTACTACTACTACCACTACTACTACTACTACTACTACTACTACTACTACTACTACTACTACTACTACTACTACTACTACTACTACTACTACTACTACTACTACTACTACTACTACTACTACTACTACTACTACTACTACTACTACTACTACTACTACTACTACTACTACTACTACTACTACTACTACTACTACTACTACTACTACTACTACTACTACTACTACTACTACTACTACTACTACTACTACTACTACTACTACCACTACTACTCCTACTGCTACTACTCGTTTTTTTGCTGCTGTTTATGCTGCTGCTCCTATGGCCCGTTACTATTCTTTTACTGTCGTGTTATTTTTTTTTTTGTATCTCTTCTCTACCAGAACTGCATGGTTTTTTTTGTTTTCCTTAAACAACCGGATTGACCAAATTCTCTGATACATATCAATTTGCCGATCAATAATGAATTTAAACTGTTTACCTATTACAATGAGATAACATTTAATATCAGAAAGACGAATTTCACGCCGGAATCTATGTGATTATCATCGACAAGTAAACAGCGAACCTCTGCCCTTTGTGCTAGACTTCTATTTGTCTCAGTCAACACCACAAATACTGTGCCCTGATTTAGTATCCACGGCGAGACACTCTCTCCCCCTGGGAACCGATTATTAACTCGTCTGTAGGTCTGTAAAACGAAAACAGATCTAAACGTATCGCAATCTACAAAAAGTAAAAAGAAAAAAAAAACGCTTGTAAGCAAAAATAATTTTTTATATCTTTGCCTGCATAGGAAAAGAAAAAGAAAGCGTTGCTTTTACTTTGAATGAATAGTGCATAGGAGACTAGCTTGGTCAAGTAAATAGTTCATTAAAAATTTGGAAATAGAAATTCCTGAAACAGTATTTCTACAATTACACTTCTGTAAACTAAAAATACTTAGAATCGTTCAGATTATTTTAATACCTGAATGAAGATACTTGATGATTTATTTTATTAATTTTCTTCGACCCGCAGTTGCTTAAACATTACGTTGACACATTTCAGATCTTATAACGTATTAGATCTTCTGTAGTTTGTAGTTGTTAAAAAAGAATTTCCTAGCAGTTTTTTTTCCTTTTGGTTCCTTTGAGCTAGTACTGAATTTAGTACTACACGTGTAAAGAAAGAAAAATGAGGTGATCAATTCGTAAAATGTATGGATGTAATAATAACATCGAACAGTCGTTTAAGACACATTTCTCTCTTTTTCTTTTCTGCTATGTTTACCTGTCTCTGTCTTTGTTTCTGATTCTCTCTCTCTCTCTCTCTCTCTCTCTCTCTCTCTCTCTCTCTCTCTCTCTCTCTCTCTCTCTCTCTCTCTCTCTCTCTCTCTCTCCTCTTTATTTTCTTCCTCCGCCCATTTCTCTTTAAAGTTCTTTTAAATATTCTCTCTCTGTCTTTCTTATTTTCTCCTTCGATACTCCTACTTATTCATTGTTTCTTTGTTCATCCTTTTTGTCTGTCTATCTGTCTGTAAAGCTGTCTATGATTCT
Source organism: Elysia crispata (assembly GCA_033675545.1). NCBI lineage: Eukaryota > Metazoa > Mollusca > Gastropoda > Plakobranchidae > Elysia > Elysia crispata. Next base: position 162,063 of record JAWDGP010002547.1, read on the forward strand.
GGCGCATCATCTTTAAGTGCCTTTTCTGGTTCTTTTTTTTTTTGTAATTTTTTTTCACATTCTTTGCTATTTTTGTCTGTGCTTCTTTCTCCCTCTGTATCGTTAACACTCAACTATTTTTTTATTACGATCTCTCGTTTCTCTTGTTTGTTTGCCTATATATCTGTCTTTCGGTCTGCTTGTATCTCTCTTTTCTTTCTCTCGTTTCTTCTGTTTCTTTGTCTCTATATTTCTCTTTCATTCTGATGTTATCTCTCTGTATCTCTTTTTTCTCCAAATCTTTTTGTGAATGTCGTTCTAATTTTTTTTTTAAACCTTTTTCAAACTTTATCTGGCTCTCTCTCTCTCTCTCTCTCTCTCTCTCTCTCTCTCTCTCTCTCTCTCTCTCTCTCTCTCTCCCTCTCTCTCTTTCTCTCTCTCTCTCTGTCTCTCAGTACT
>JAWDGP010002547.1:167500-197500 GCA_033675545.1 Elysia crispata
ATCAACCCGTTGTGAAACTAACAGAGATTTTCGTTAAAGTTATAATTCTGTAGAAACTTTCGAAACGAGCAAGCCTAAGATACAAATTGAACTTAACATCTACTTTGCTTTCATTTTTCGGAAACGTCAATGTAAGAATTAAGAATATAAAAAACCAATAAGTGAGTCAAAAAGACACACACAGACAGGGCTGTGACAAGGGTGCAAGGGCTGTGACTAAATTTTATGCTTTTGTCCATCTTGAGTGACCCTAGAGGTGGCATGGTTTACAAACCAAAAATATGAAAAGCAATCTCAATTAAGCGGTACAATTCATATCTACATCTAGCTGGGGTCTTGTATTTAAGAGCAAGGATATTTTTTTCATATGTTAATTGTAATGAAACATTAAAGAAAAAACCCCATAATATTTCAATCACGCATCTTCATCTAGGTCAGGTCTGTTGTTATTATAAAAGGAAGGAAACAACTTGTTTTCCAGTCTCGGAATGTAAATGAAACGAGCAAGTTACTTTTCCCCTCTCTGGTGACACGAACCTCTTTTACTGACGCGGGCAGTCCCTCCATGACTTACGTAAGGACCAGCGGAGCGCCTGTAGAATATTCGATTGGTCGTTAGGATACCATTATTTCATCCTCTGACTCGCAAACACATCTCGCTCACATTACAACCACACTCGTGACACGGATTCTAAACATCTACACTTGATTTTCTTCACTTCACGCCAGTAACCAACTCTCCCCCTTTTCCTGTAAATCTTTTACCTCTATTTCGCAGTGAATGATGTCACCGTGTAATCAAAAAGTCGACTTTCACAATCTGTATCTAATCTTCTTTCTTTTTTCATCGTTTTTACTTTGTGTCCTTGTGACTGTAACTTAATGAGGTTTCGATCTTACAGTAGGATGGGGTAGGTGGAGGCGAAAAGGAAAAAGGAAAAAGGTTACCGGAAAAACTGGGCCAATAATGATAGACGAGATAGCCCAACCTACGCCGCGTATGTAATTTTTGTAAGCCTCCAGTCCATTCTGCTTCACGCGCCGCCAGGTCGAGAATATAAAGCAATGGATGTACTCCAGCTATAAAGTACTCGATTTTGTAAGACTCGGATTGTATCGGTTCAGCGGGTCGGTAATCCATTACCGAAGCAGAATGGAGAGAGTAATGTCTACATAGGGCCTCGGTGCCAGGGAACAGACCAGACAAGCTGCTAAGGAATGATTTCTTACGGGATGGTAAATGACCGGCATGGTTTGCTACAGACGTTTACTTTGCTTGATAGCCAGGAGATAACGTGGTCAGACGTCAAAAGAATTAGTTTGTCTATTTTACACCAAGGTCAAACGAAAAAAAAATATCTTTACAATGTTTTCAGATTTCATGTCAGCTGATTTTTGTTACAAAGTGACAGGTTCATCTCAAAAATGCTAAAACTGATATATATATCAGCGTATTAAGCTGATGGGCTGATAGGTTAGATGATTGATAAACAAAAGAAAAACCTACGACCATACAGCAAATCTAAAAATGAGGGATCTACCAAATTGGTTTGTTATTGATAACCAGATTATGTTTAAACAACAAAGACAGCGACCTAAACTTACGATAACACAGGTTCGCAAAATAAGCATAGAGATATTTAGTTCAGAATAATACGATTTGTGAAACCAGCATCAAAGTAGTTACTTATTTCAAATGCACCATTTTTTTACCATCACAGATGGAAGTACTTAAATTTGTTTTATGATTTTCAATACTTTCTATGCTTACTATATCGTTACTTTTAGGGTCTTATCTATGATGTGTCTTTTGGAGGGCGAAAACTAACCCGTGTTTAAACAATTTATGGAAATGGAAAAATTGCTAACCAAAACCAAAACGACTGGTAACTGAAAACGGTCGAAAAAATGATGTGCGCTGTATAAACAAAAGTTTCCAAAATTATGTGGTGAGTCCGACGGCAGACAAATACGAATAGGAAAGAGGGACTGGTGGAACCCCAGGAAGAGTAAGAACCCCCTTCTGATATAACTTCTGTTTAAGTAAGAACGGTTAATGATTATTTGCTGCCAGCCCTCTGGCTCTATACTCCTATGATGCATTGGTTTGGGGAGGCGATGCTCTTTATTCATTTTCTTTCCGCTACGTTATCGTTTGTTTCCTTTACCAACAGACGCTGATTGAGATAGCTTAAACGTTGTACTCTAATGTGGAGAGTAAGATAAACATGGAAAAGCTGATAAAATGTCTAGCCAAACTGTCTGACTAATCCTACAACATATTTTAGGATTGTTTTTACGGTAGACTTATTTGCCCTTTGCCAAGCAACGATTTCTCAAAATAATAAAATAGCAGCAAAATTGAATAATTGTCAATTTTTTAGGAAGTTTTCTTCCTGTTTTTTTTTTTTTTACAGTTCTTATCCTATTCTGATATTTCTTTTCTCACAACTTCCAAAAAAATCTGAACAAGAAAGTTTATCCCTCTTTCGATCTTCCGCAAAATTGTACTGATTCAAATTGTTAAGACTTTTATGTGCAGTTAAGGGTTCTCTGTTGACAACAAACATAAACATCATCCATTTAGTGAAGTCTCCGCAAAGATGTAGAACTAGAGTAGGTGGTTGCCTAGTAGAAAGCCTATCCAGACATAAAATAGCACTTAGGTTCGAACCTCGTCCTTATTATTTCCTTAATAAACGGAACCGCGCACTACCGCTTTAATTTTGATGCTTGAAAAATCAAGAAACGGCATGAAAAACATACTAATTTTTCAAATTACAAACTAATTTGCCGCGGTGTTGGAACAAAAAATAACCTGACTGTTGACAAGTTTGACTCAATGGGTACTTCAATCATTTCACTTCTTCACCATATCTCTGTTGAAGTTGTTAAAGATCTTCACCGTGTCGGATGTCGTCACCGATAAACTTTCATCAAACACCTTTATTGTTCCGGTCTTACTTTCATGTGTCGCCCCTCTACGGTATTATTGTTGGGCTGTTTATCACATATGATTATCAAGTGGTGGTTGTAGTAGTAGTAGTAGTAGTAGTAGTAGTAGTAGTAGTAGTAGTAGTAGTAGTAGTAGTAGTAGTAGTAGTAGTAGTAGTAGTAGTAGTAGTAGTAGTAGTAGTAGTAGTAGTAGTAGTAGTAGTAGTAGTATTAGTAGTAGTAGTAGTAGTAGTAGTAGTAGTAGTAGTAGTAGTAGTAGTAGTAGTAGTAGTAGGAGGAGGAGGAGGAGGAGGAGTAGTGGTAGCAGTGATAGTAATAGTGATAGTAGTAGTAGTGATAGTAGTAGTAGTAGTAGTAGTAGTAGTAGTAGTAGTAAAAGAAGAATGAGAAGTAGAAGTAGGAGGAGTAGTAGTATTAGTAGTACTAGTTGTAGTAGTAGCAGTAGCAGTAGTAGTAAGTAGTAGTAGTAGTAGTAGTAGTAGTAGTAGTAGTAGTAGTAGTAGTAGTAGTAGTAGTAGTAGTAGTAGTAGTAGTGATAGTTTTCGTAGTAGTAGTAGTAGTAGTAGTAGTAGTTGTAGTAGTAGTAGTAGTGATAGTAGTAGTAGTAGTAGTAGTAGTAGTAGTAGTAGTAGTAGTAGTAGTAGTAGTAGTAGTAGTAGTAGTAGTAGTAGTAGCAATAGTAGTAGTAAAAGTAATTGTTTAGGTAGTGAGAATAGATATATTCCCAGTAATAGTAGTGTGGTGGTAATAGATCTGTATTAGTCATAGTAGGGGATGACGAGCTGGAGGAGATGGATAAGATATTGTAGCAGTGGTACTTCAAGCTCGATATAAAGATTCAGTTTTCCATCCCCATGAGCTAAATATTGAATCCTTTATGTTTTGTCAATATTTCGATTCTCGAAGAAACTTCGAAAACATATATAAGTGTAGGAACAGTTGCAGCTATTCAAATGTCAACAAAAGCGCTAAGATGATCAGTAAAAGTTATTTAATAAGGAAAGGCACACAAATGAATTAAACCGTTCATCCCCTCACACCATACAAACACACCCGCAATCTCACCAGTGTTTAGCCGCGTGAAACAAAGACTGAATGATGCCATCTTTCTCTTCAATTTGGAAAGCCTTCCATTTATCTACTTTGATTGTTGAACTATCGTTCGACTAAGTTACCGTACTTCGTATCGTTTGAAAATTTTGTCTGTGTTTGACATAAATCCAGTATTCTGCTCCGCATTAAATGTCAGAAATTTCTCCTGAATCTAACCAGAAATGTTTAAGGATTATCTTAAAATTTTACAAAAGTGTAAAAATGTTCCATCAGTATTGTTGAATTTTTGACAGTTATTTCCTAACAAGCTTTTAGCTTTTGCCCTTCCAGGTAGCAGTTTAAATCTTTTCCATTAGTGGATCGAAGTTGGTTTTGCAATCAGAAAAGAGTCTGTGTTAAGTTATGTCGTTCTCATTATAACCTTCAGACGCTAAAGCAGACATATTGGCAATGCCCTTCATAAGCTTTAGCAACGTCCTTAATGTATTGGTATTGAAGCTACCCTAATTAGACCGTCCCTTCAATTGTCAGACGCGTTTCAAACTGGATAATAGAGAGAAAATGACTTTATGTCACTTCTCTAAAGATGTCTAGTTACTAGTTCTATAGAAATCAACACTTCATTGACATTTAACCAAAAAATAAAAAATAAAAAAAAAACAAGCGGTCGCAAGTGTATTTAAAATATTTATGGGATATGACAATATTGTCCTAAATGATCGGTGTTTGGAGTCACTATTTGATCTAACATCAGCGGCTGATCTGACGGCATCAAACCTAATCCCTACTGTTCTTATGTCATTTGGGACTGCCCGGAGCATCATAATCTACAGCGCCACAAAGGAGGACCAGTAAAAAGTGCCGACAATTGGTGACAAGTGATAAATCCTCTTTGTATAAGAAATCACTTTTCACTTCTCCTCGCTGACTATATCATTAAAAGACTAAAGTTCCAGAGACTCACAACACCAGTCTATAAAGTATTCTAACGTCCATAGCAGAAATTCGGATCGCTCATGTAATGTGGAAAGTAGGAAATCCTCCATATTTTTTTAATGCCTTTATATAATATCATTCTTGTAATGTCACATTAAAAAAAAAATACCGCCCAAAGAATCATTGCGTGCGCAAGGATTTGATTCCATCTTTTTCAATTGATAACATTCTCGTTTATTAGGGTTTTTTTTTTTTTTTTTGAGAATCTTGAAAAGTTTAAGGGTCATCCTTTCACATCGAGTATAAGGGTTGTTAGGTTAGATGTGACCTTAACACTTTATGTCCTAGTCCAGGAGGAAACGAAGATGATCTTTGCCTTCTACGATCAACAGGATTAGTTGTGTAAAGTTCCACTAGCTTTGTAGTTATAATCAAGGCATCTGAAGGGCAAAGAGCGGGAGTCGAAACAAATTGAAACAATGCGCGACCAAGCCTCGCTGTGATATTTTTCCTCAGTGAAATAATTGTTTGGGTGCAACTAACAAGGGCAGAAGCAGACAATATGAAAAGTTCTGGTAATAAACAACCAGAAAACACCAGGGACCTGGCAATATGGGTTCAGAGCCGCTTTAGCTTTTTTATCAAGGGGTTAGTTTTAAAAACCTTTCAATAACATAACGGTTTTCCTACTCAACAACGCTTTAAAAAAAAAATAAATACCACTTTGAGTGGTTTGGCTGTTAAGCTGCAAAGAGAGGTACAATGTTTAGAACAATTAACCAAAGATTTAAATGTGAGATGACAAATCATTTTCACCTTTTATTATTCTAATAAATCAAATTCCTTGAAGATGTCTCCCAAAACTATTATTTTACCAGCCTGATGCAAATTATTCACGTAAAACTATGTAAGATTTATGTTTTTGGACCAGTTTTATGTTTCTTCCGTTAGATCCTTTTTAATTAGACGGGAGGGTGAGACTGTTTTTTTTTTTTTTTTATCAACTGCTGTGTGTTGGATAGCTACATAGCCCTTTTTCTGATTGAGATAAATATGTTGGGTACTGAGCTTTTCCTTTATGAATTTATCAATCTGAACCACACATGAGTTTACTTGAAGAACAAATGTAATAACTACAAAACTAACAATCTGCAGCACACACACCTCTCTGTTTCTGTCTCTCAATTCCATTACATGTGTCTCTCTATACCTCCTCTCACTGTTTATCCGCCTTTTGCTCTCTCTCTCTCTCTCTCTCTCTCTCGCACTCTCTCTCTCTCTCTCTCTCTCTCTCTCTCTCTCTCTATTTCTCCCTTGACCACACTCTCAATTTACTCCTCCGAACAATCTAATCTTTTTCAAAACATACAAATATACTTGGTTATTCCCCTTACTGCTCGACATTTGATGCACACTCATGGAATTATTTCTAGAAATGATTAATCTTCCGTGGAAGCCAATTTTTACTCTTCGTCCCATTCCCCACCCTCTCTCTCTCTCTCTCTCTCTCTCTCTCTCTCTCTCTCTCTCTCTCTCTCTCTCTCTCTCTCTCTCTCTCTTTGTGTAATACATGAAGTGAAGGAGAATAAATGGATGTGGCCAATCTATCTCACTCTTCTCTCGAAATTTAATTATGCGGGATTTCCGCAAAGATGCGGGCTGGCAGAAAATTTGTTGCACATGTCAATATAACTTTTCATTAATCTTATTTTTGTGAGCTTTTTTTTCCTAATCAAATCTATTAAAATAATTATAATTAATAGATAGCTTTTATGATAAAAGATAAATCACCTTAAACTTTTACAATTTTTTTACGTGCACCATTTTCCTTTCAGAATGTTGCCCTAAACGAAAAACATGTTATATCTGTATTATAGTAGGCTGCAGAAGGACAAGGGAGTTAAATTAACTATGAGACGCATTTTAGTTCGAGTTTCAGATTATAGTATTTTAGGTGAAGCATAGAGACAAGTAATGAACAAAGTAGTCAAATAATTGGATGTACTGGATTTGAGCAAAAAAAAACAACCGTCAATTATGGAACACTTCTTTGTCAGAAAAAAAATCATTCTGATGTATTTGGGCAGGCATTCCTCTACTAAGCTGAACTTATAAGAAATGAAGGGCTCAAATACATCCTCTTACATTTTAAATCAACTTGGTAAGTTTGGAACCTCATCATACATTGCATTTGAATTTTCACCATATGAACAAAAAGCAGGAGTTGTATGCTTTAAGGATAACAAAAAACTGTTTTACATTAAAAACTTGCTCCCTGGTTCAGCTACAAGTAGAGTGTAACTTCTTAACCCAGATATGCTCACGGATTCACTCTTTAACGAATACATGCTCTAGACTTGTCAAAAAAACCAAAAGCTTCAGGTTGAAACGACAATTTTACACGGACACCTTGGTCCTTTGCCTTATTTATTTTGTTGGCTTTTCCTTCTTTACCGAAGAGAGATGTGAAATTAATTTGCAAAGTCTGTTAAGACCGCAGGTCATCTTTTGTGAGAAACTAATAAAGTAAGACCATCTACAATTGGCTCTGTTTCCTACTAAAAACAGAAAGAGTTTGACATTACACAGTTAAATACATTGGTCAACTTTTGACGAGGTTATGTATATCATGTTGTCTTGATTAATGTAATTATTTTCTGCTTGACCTGCCGGTACATTCCATCAACAGATTACAACAGGATCCAAAACCAGGCAGCCACAAAAGTTTTAATCGCTAAGCTTCTTGACCACCTAAAACTTGTTCTAAAAATCCTGCATCGACTTCTCGTTAAGACGAGTAAACATTTCAAAGAATGCTATCCGATGTCAAAATCGAAGCACTGTCATGATGTTACAGAGCCACAAGTAATATCCCCAAACGTTCTTTAAGATCAAGCAGAGACGGTGCACGTTCTTCCTCAAAGTAATTTGTCCCTAAGCAGGAGAGCCTTATCAGCCAATGGCCATACTTGATGGAAAAGCCAAAAATTATTGCTAAACTTAAACCTTGCGACTCAGTTGGTTTTTTTAAGCGGCTTTTTAATACCCGTCTTTTTCAGAGCTAAGATATATTTTTTTAATTTTTATAATAATGTCTAATATTTTTCAATTTATGTCCAAAAAAGTTTTCGAATGAAACTGATGCAGCAAATAAAGTTATCAATCCACTTATAAAGTCCAATGATGTATTCAGGAATCTAACTAAATATTATCCTTCAGTCCACCTCTAAAGTCGAATGATATATTCAGGAATCCAACCACATGTTATCCTTCAATCCACCTCTAAAGTCGAATGATGTATTCAGGAATCCAACCACAGGTTATCCTTTAATCCTCCGCTACAGTCTTATGATGTATTTAGGAATCCATTTAGTGGTTATCCATCAATCCTCCACTAAAGTCTTACGATGTATTTAGGAATCTATTTAGTTGTTATCCATCAATCCTCGACTAAAGTCTTATGATGTATTTAGGAATCTATTTAGTGGTTATACATTAATCTATCACCAAAGTCTTATGATGTATTTAAGAATTTATTAAGTGGTTATCATTAATCTATCACAAAAGTCTTATGATATATTTCAGAGTCCATTTAGTGATTATCCATCAATCTCACATCTATCACGAAAGCTTAGTAATGTATTTAAGAATATATTTAGTAGTTATCCACCAGTCTATCATTAGAGCTTTTTTAATATTAGTTCAACTTGGCTAACTGGCATCACAAACATTCTAGATGAAACATAATATAAACATCTGTGCGAAGCTTTACCAAAGTTCGAAATTTAGAAGATTCAGTTCAAAATTTATATAGTTTACCCGCTTACCTTAATATAAGGTGTCCATATTTATTCTGGAAAAAATGCTAACTTTCACTTAGCTTCGAGTGTTACTTAATTTAAACATCGATCATCTTTGAATGTCTTCTTGCCCTCCTTCATTATATTCTTCTTCTTCTTCTTCTTCTTCTTCTTCTTCTTCTTCTTCTTCTTCTTCTTCTTCTTCTTCTTCTTCTTCTTCTTCTTCTTCTTCTTCTTCTTCTTCTTCTTCTTCTTCTTCTTCTTCTTCCTTATTTCCTCCTCCTTCTCCTCTTCTACCATTTTTTTATTATTCCTGAACGGGGCTCAGTTTTGTGCGCGGAATATAGTTTCTCAAGTATAATTGAAGATTTCGCGTATTGTTGTGGATATTTATCGAATATTTCACGATGTTTTTTTTAGCTTATTTTTATAACACGACTGGCATATATAGTGCATGAGCAATAAAAAACTTTTGGTAGCCATGCAAGTCCCATGCGGGCACCAGCTGCGGTGAGTAAAACGACACGGGCGTAAAGTGTTGCGACAAATGGCTGTCAGGCTGACAAGGACTACCTTGGAAAAACACTGTTGCTACCCGAGGGAATTCTCAAAACATTTGGCAGATCTCCTAGACATCAATAATTCAGGGCAAGTCATTTTCTCAAAAAAGTTTATGTTCAGCAAGAATGCATTGCGCAGATCATTAAGATTGCGCTTACAGTCCGACGGTTTTCTGTGTCTGTTTTCAGCAGGTAGTGGCCAACTCATAAAAAAAAAAATTTTGAATATTTTATGAGTTATTGTTGGGCTCAGCGATCTGTGAAAAAAAAAAGACAATGCGCCCTTAAAATGAAGTTTGATGTGCGTCATCAACAGTTATGACTGGAAGCGTCAGAAGCTGTTAAAAATTGTCGGGTTTCATGGTTTTTATCTGTGAACAGAATAACGTTTTCAGCTCAAAATTGCAATTGTCCATTCCGCAATAATACCTTGAAAGAAGAGGAGGGAAGTGAAGGAAAATGAGAAACAGAGACAGAGAGAGGGGAATGGATAGCGATAGAGGCACACATGAATAAATAAACTCGTTTTATTACCCTGAAAAGAAAGAGGTTGAGAAAGCTAGACGGAGTGAGAAAGGACATGGGGGAGGGTAGAAGGTATCAGGAGCAAGAGACATTAGGAGGAGAGTTTAAGATTCTAGCTTGCGAGAGAATAAAGAAACTAAAGAAATGAGAGAGAGTGAGAGAGTGAGAGAGTGAGAGAGTGAGAGAGTGAGAGAGTGATAGAGTGAGAGAGTGAGAGAGTGATAAGTGAGAGAGTGAGAGAGTGAGAGAGTGAGAGAGTGAGAGAGTGATAGCATGGGCAAAAAATATTAGAGAACTGGAATGGTGAAGGAATTGGCAAATGTAAGAAGAGAGAAAAACTTGGGGATAAATTGAGTGAGAGAGAGTTAGACATGGGAAAGCACACAGAGAAAGAGGAAGATAGAGAAAGAATAAAAAAAAATGGATAGAGAGAAGAAAATCCAAATAGGAAGCAAAACCACCACACTTGGTGGATAACTTGGTTATTATAAAGGACCTAAAGGGACCGTGTGTCTATAATTGTATAATACAAGGTATAAAAGGAAATAGGTACCCAACTTTATAACTGCGGTAGAAGAAAGGAATAACATATCTATAGATTTAACATTTAAACGTTTCACTTTGTAAGATTCGTTAGTAATGATATAAAATCGTGCTTTCCGTTCAACATTCAAAAACCCAAGCAGAACCAATGCACATTTTATGTTTTCTTTTCTTGCCATAAATTTCACACCAATATACATTCTTGCAGACGCAGAACTTACGTACTCACTCTATGACCCCCCCCCCCTCTCTCTCTCTCTCTCTCTCTCTCTCTCTCTCTCTCTCTCTCTCTCTTTCTCTCTCTATCCCTATCTATCTTTCTAGAACTTCATAAGAATAGCGAATCAGAACTGTCTCTATTGTCCTCAGTCTTTTACACACGCTGATCTTTGGTAGCTAAGCATTTGTTATTTTATTCTATTATTTCTACAACAACTGCTACTACTACTACTACTAATACTACTACTTCTACCACTACTACTACTACTACTACTACTACTACTACTACTACTACTACTACTACTACTACTACTACTACTACTACTACTACTACTACTACTACTACTACTACTACTACTACTACTACTACTACTACTACTACCATTACTACTACTACTATCGTCTAGCTTTTACGAAATTAGGTGTGTTTATAGATCTGTGTGATTGGAAAGGTTGCTTGGTCATTGATGTTGATATTATGGGGTTCTAGTATCTGTAATGTGTAAATCTAGAATGTTTCTTTTTTTGTAGCCCTATCATGCCTGCTATGAGTAAATAGTCTATTGGTGTGGTTTTTGCGTGGCTGATGTTGTGCCCGGGCAGGTGAAAATGTTTGGCGTCGCCTCTATCGTTGTTAATGTTGAACCTGTGTGTGTGAAACCGTTTGCGTAGTGTTTGCTATTTGCTGCATAGGCTGCATGTAATGAAATAGATGACTTTGTGTGAGGGGCATGAGAGGTTGTGTAGAATGTTGTATGTAGAGGAAATTTAGATTAATAAAAGAATAAAAGAATAAAAGTGGGTTGACTAGACCTATTCTTATCTACAGCATGTGGCAATATTTTACCTCTGTTCCTCTAAAAGGATTAGATTTTCACTCTCGCTCATTGGAATTTGAGCCAAAAACTTATTACATTTTCTTATTAAATTTAGGATTAACAAAAAAAAAATATATATATATATATATATTATATATATATATTTATATATATATAGACTTGAGCAATACTATAAATCGAATCATAGATTCTTTTTCTTTATGACAAATGCATGTGTCAAAAGCAAAGTATCCAAACAAAAAACTATTTTTTTTTTCGATCTTGTTGTCTTTCCTTCAACTTCCCTACTGTGTATCTCTCTCTTTTGGTTTATTTTTTTCTATAGCTCACCACCCATTAAGAGTATCTTTGTGTCTCCACCTTTGAATGAAAATCTTCAACCTTTACCTTTGTCTTATCTCTCTCTCTCTCTCTCTCTCTCTCTCTCTCTCTCTCTCTCTCTCTCTCTCTCTCTCTCTCTCTCTCTCTCTCTCTCTCTCTCTCTCTCTCTCTCTTTCTCTCTCTCTCTATCTATCTCTCTCTCTTTCTCTTCCTCTCCCAATCTCACTCTCCCTCTCTCTATCTCGCTCTCACTCACTCACACCTTTCTCTACATCCCTTTTGTACACCATACAAATCTTTAATTTTGCTCTATTTATATTTCTTTATCCGACTCTCTCTGTCTTTCTCATGTTTATTCTCTTATTTTTAGATCTTTTAGAAATATATGGTTCACTTTGTTATACAGATCTACGGGAAAGAATTTTTTTTACAGAGATCTCACCTCTTTCTCTTATCGAAAGAAAAGCAAAGTTTGAATACAAAAAAATCATTTCAATTTGTTTTTCTCATAATTATTTGCTTTGTCTCATCTCATAAGAAATAACAACAATTCTCCATATGACATAATATGTGCACCGAGTCTGCAGAATATGGGGTCACTTCTAACGATAGAAAAAGAAAACTGGACAATCACGTGATTTCCTAGGATCACATTTTATTTGTGTGAAATAGAAATAATCGTTATGAGCTAAATAGGATAAAAATAGCCATTGCCTATGGGTTTGTTTCTCTACAATTTTGCCTTTCTGCTTCCTGGACAGTATTGAAATTTAGACATTTTTTACTTTTCTATTCGTAAAAGAGCGCGGCTCTTCATCCAATCAAGTTATTTAGAAAATAAATTGAAATTAAACTCTCGCCCTGAGGATAATTATTATTTTCAGCACGGCCTCCAATGTGCAATTATTTTTTATCTTCAAACCCAATAAAAAATTTATTTCTTCTGCGCTTTGATGGCCTTGTCTGTATCAATAATAACCGCATCCAACTTTACGATTTCGTTTAATTCAGACGAAAATTATTCTTGCTCCCCAAATGAATTCCATTTGTGAACTTTCCAGCAATTTTTTTTCTTTGTCTTTTGTTTGCTTGTTTTGTTTCTTTAGAAGCTAAGAGTGCAAAATGCTGGTTGGAATGAGAATGACGCTCACACGTTTATCTAAAACTCTCCACTCCAAAGTTCTTTAGACGCTGTACATGTTTGTTGTTCGATTTATATTTCAAGAAATCATATTCTATTTAAAATATAAAAACTTGCAGAAAATTACACACGAATATAGAGCTCCCGGAAAAATGGCATAAGTTGCTAACTGATGATTGGACCTGTCTAAAGGTAAAAGTGAATCCTTCACATTTTGCCCATCCCTCACCCTCACCTTGGCTGTGTCTAACACCACCCCGCCCCCGACCCCTGATCCACCAGATCTGTCTGCAGGCCTGGTGAACGTGCTGACCGACATTGTGTGGAAGAACACCATCTCGTGGTACGCGGGTAACGGCGGGTGTAAGGTGATACGCTACGCCCAAGTTGTCGTCACGTACGCATCGACGTACGCCCTGGTGGCGCTCAGTCTGGACCGTCTCAACGCCATAGCCAGGCCGCTCAGCTTCAGCAGTGACCGTAAGTCTGGACAGTGGTCAAGTCTTTAGCGGCAACTGCTGTCTAGTTTTATCAACAGTAGTCAAGCCTATTCGCACAAGACATAATCTTGTTCTAGTGGTCGAAGTGAAATCTATTTGGACATTGGTCAAGTCTTGTTATGTACTTCGTTCTCTCTCTTAGGGAGACACTCAAATATCATGCTTTTTAAAGAGTCAATGCTAAATAAAGGTGAAGATATTGGACAGTTCAGTCGGTGCAACAATATGGAAGTCCCGCACTCGACTCTGAAATCGATTAATTTTTTTATGTCAGTTTCCATATCCTGGGCTTGGCTAAAAGCTATCAACTCCATCTATGATGTTTTAAGTAATTGTTGAGAATACAGAGTTAATTTCAGTGAAACAACGCGGGTTGACTTGGAGGTAAACCTTAAGTAAGGCTTTTAGACTGGCGATCAATCCAGCAAGGATATGTATTACTGATTACCTGACTCTGGATAGATGCGATTTCTTTGCACAAAAACAAAGTAAATACATGAATGAAATAAGAATATTGAGCAGGAATCGTTATCCAATAAACTGTATATATATATATGAAAGTTATGCATCATCCAAACACAGCTGTAGAACAGATCAGAGAAGTCTATAAAATAGGTGTCATTCCACTACTCGTTCGGTTACTACATAGAGGACTGCAGAATTTTAGATGCTTACGAAAGGAAAAAAAAATCCTGCCCGAATAATAAGCTTCTTTGCATGAATCGAGGTGTGTACAAATAAAGCCAAGCATATCTTTATTTCTGTCCTTTCTTTGTCCAGGAACTCGTATCAGAGTGCTGCTTGGCTTGGCCTGGGGCTGCTCGGTGGTGTTCGCCTTACCCATGCCGTTCATCAACAACCTCACACTGGTAGAGGGCAGGTGGCAGTGCTGGATCGAGTTCTCAGAGGCCTGGGTCTGGAAGGTAAGTCCAGTCACTCTAGTGGTGGGTGGAGTTTTCAGAGGCCTGGGTCTGGAAGGTAAGGCCAGTCTCTCTGGTGGTGGGTGGAGTTCTCAGAGGCCTGGGTCTGGAAGGTAAGTCCAGTCTCTCTGGTAGTGGGTGGAGTTCTCAGAGGCCTGGGTCTGGAAGGTAAGTCCAGTCTCTCTGGTGGTGGGTGGAGTTCTCAGAGGCCTGGGTCTGGAAGGTAAGTCCAGTGTCTCTGGTGGTGGGTGGAGTTCTCAGAGGCCTGGGTCTGGAAGGTAAGTCCAGTCTCTCTGGTGGTGGGTGGAGTTCTCAGAAGCCTGGGTCTGGAAGGTAAGGCCGGTGCCTCTAGTGGTGAGTGGAGTTCTCAGAGGCCTGGGTCTGGAAGGTAAGTCCAGTCACTTTAGTGGTGGGTGGAGTTCTCAGAAGCCTGGGTCTGGAAGGTAAGGCCGGTGCCTCTAGTGGTGGGTGGAGTTCTCAGAGGCCTGGGTCTGGAAGGTAAGGCCAGTCTCTCTGGTGGTGGGTGGAGTTCTCAGAAGCCTGGGTCTGGAAGGTAAGGCCAGTAACTCTAGTGGTGGGTGGAGTTCTCAGAGGCCTGGGTCTGGAAGGTAAGGCCGGTCTCTCTGGTGGTGGGTGGAGTTCTCAGAAGCCTGGGTCTGGAAGGTAAGTCCAGTCTCTCTAGTGGTGGGTGGAGTTCTCAGAAGCCTGGGTCTGGAAGGTAAGGCCGGTGCCTATAGTGGTGGGTGGAGTTCTCAGAGGCCTGGGTCTACAAGGTAAGGCCAGTAACTCTAGTGGTGGGTGGAGTTCTCAGAGGCCTGGGTCTGGAAGGTAAGGCCAGTAACTCTAGTACATGATCGAGTTCTCAAAGATCTGGGTCTAGAAGTAAGGCAGTTACTCTAAAGATGGGTTTATTTCTCGGAGGCCTGGGTCTGGAGGGTAAGGCCAGTCACTCTAGTATATGATCGAGTTCTCAAAGGCCTGGGTCTAGAAGTAAGGGCAGTTACACTAAAGATGGATCGATTTTTCGGAGGCCTTGGTCTACAGGGTAAGGGCAGTTACTCTAGAGATGGGTCGAATTCCAGAGGCCTGGGTGTGAAAGCAAGGGCAGTTAGTCTAGTAATAATTCAAGTGCATAGAGGCCTGGGTCTGGCTGGAAGGTTAGGCCAGGCAACATAGTCCTAAATCGAGTCGTCAGAGGCTGGATCTGTAAGGTAAGGGCAGTTACTCTAGTGGCGGATCGAATCTTTAGAGGCCTGGGTCTTGAAGGTAAGGCCAGTTAGCAAATTGCTGGATATAGTTAGGTAAAGGCAGTCACTCTAGTGATAGATAGAGATGGAGCTCTCAAAGGCTTGGCCCTGAAAGTTAGTGGCAGCTGCTGCACCGCCAGATCGATTTCTCAGAAGCTTTGGTCTGGAAGGTAAGGACAAGTTACTTTAGCTGAAGCGTGTTCTGAGAGACCTGGTACTGGATGGTAAGGCCAGTTATTTTCCCATTTTTTTAGCAGGTGGTGCAAAATTAAAATGGAATCGAAAGTGAATCAAATAGAAGATTGGTTCCCTTAAGTTATTCAGGTTTCATACCATGCTCATCAGCTGTGTGGAGGAAGCAGGAGGAATATAACGTATCGATTTTAAGATTTCATCTTCAACAGAGACTTGAACACGAATTGTAAACTACAACCAGATTTCAAGAAGCGTTTGCATCTTTATTAATCACGTGTACTGCTTGTAAGGAGTACAACTCTCATCATATTTTCAATAGCTAGGGATGTTCGTAGTGGGATGAAACATACTTCAAATTAAAAAATAGAGAAAATTAAAAAAGCACTATTATTGTGGTACAATGCTGAACCCATATCTTAGTTTTAGTATTTCGCTTTATATTCCATGGTGCGGTTTGTTCAACAAGAAAGTCGTTTCACTGCTTTTAAGTATCATTTATTGATTTAACTTTTTACTTATTTGCAATCACCATAAATATTTTCTTTTCAATTTGCTATTTTGCTTTTTTACGATGTTAACTTTTACAATATTTTACTTTAGTCTTTGGTCTGTTATTTTTTAAGTGTTTTTACGTTTAACCTACATGTCTTAATCTTATCCTAGAAGGCCTTAAATGAGATTTAAGAATTTTTTTTTACTTGATGTTTTTGAAGTATGCATAAAAAAATCCATTAAATCCAATACTACGTGGCTCTCAAAACAACATACTTACAAAAAAATACTTGGAAACGGTGTGGTGAGGTAAACAGGCACGGAGACTTCGAGGCTAGAAGTGAAATATTTGTGAGAAGTCATTTTTTTTTTCTCTTTAACTTTTTTTTGAATATTTTTCCCTTTACATTTCTTGGAAAACTTGGAACCTTTCTTCAAAGTTTGCTCCCCAAAAAGAGTTAGATGTGAGATACAACACCAAAAATAGCAGGACATATTATAATACATTAATCTGTGGCTTTAAGAGAAACAGAAACAGATAAATAAGGAAGAAATAATTTTTCCGAGAATGTTGTGTTTCATGGGCGAATTTTATTCCTTCACTAGACTGGAAAAGGTGTGGAGAATGTCGGGTAGCATCTCTCAGTGTGCGAATGCTTGGTTTAATGATTATACGACCCGGCTTAAATCTTTAACAGAGGTTTATTGTGTTGAACATAAAAAATATAATAAATTATATATTTTTGTTCATAGCCACAGTTTGGGTGCCACTTTTTTCCAACCACAAAGATATCTGAACTCGTATGCAAAGCCCTAAGCCGCAGATTCTGCCCGCTCTGTTATCATTATAGTAATCGTTATTGCTTCTGCCTTTTTATCTTTTCATCTATCTACGTAAGACCCGCGACGGTTGTGACTTAGAAATCGATCGCTGGCCCGTAATTCTAGAGAATGTATGCATTCAGGAAGTTATGAGTCGCATATATTGGCAATAACAAATACCATGACCGACTTGCTCTGCCTGGTACATTTTTATACAGCAATATCGTGTGAATTCACTGCGCTCCTGCGCGTGATATCTTTTCACTCATGTCGTGACGTCACTGTGCTCCTCTACGTGATATCTTTTCACTTATGTCATGTGTTCCCCTACGTGATATCTTTTCACACATGTCGTGACGTTACTGTGTTCCTCTACGTGATATCTTTTCACTCATGTCGTGACGTCACTGTGCTCCTCTACGTGATATCTTTTCACTTATGTCATGTGTTCCCCTGCGTGATATCTTTTCACTCATGTCGTGACGTTACTGTGTTCTTCTGCGTGATATCTTTTCACTTATGTCATGTGTTCCCCTGCGTGATATCTTTTCACTCATGTCGTGACGTCACTGTACTCCTCTACGTGATATCTTTTCACTTATGTCATGTGTTCCCCTGCGTGATATCTTTTCACACATGTCGTGACGTTACTGTGTTCCTCTACGTGATATCTTTTCACTCATGTCGTGACGTCACTGTGCTCCTCTACGTGATATCTTTTCACTTATGTCATGTGTTCCCCTGCGTGATATCTTTTCACTCATGTCGTGACGTTACTGTGTTCTTCTGCGTGATATCTTTTCACTTATGTCATGTGTTCCCCTGCGTGATATCTTTTCACTCATGTCGTGACGTCACTGTACTCCTCTACGTGATATCTTTTCACTTATGTCATGTGTTCCCCTGCGTGATATCTTTTCACACATGTCGTGACGTCACTGTGTTCTTCTGCGTGATATCTTTTCACTCATGTCATGTGTTCTCCTGCGTGATATCTTTTCACTCATGTCATGTGTTCTCCTGCGTGATATCTTTTCACTCATGTCATGTGTTCCTCTGCGTGCTATCTTTTCACTCATGTCATGTGTTCCCCTGCGTGATATCGTTTCACTCATGTTGTGACGTCACTGTGCTCCTCTACGTGATATCTTTTCACTCATGTCGTGACGTCACTGTGCTCCTCTACGTGATATCTTTTCACTTATGTCATGTGTTCCCCTGCGTGATATCTTTTCACTTATGTCATGTGTTTCTCTGCGTGATATCTTTTCACTCATGTCATGTGTTCCCCTGCGTGATATCTTTTCACTCATGTCGTGACGTCACTGTACTCCTCTACGTGATATCTTTTCACTTATGTCATGTGTTCCCCTGCGTGATATCTTTTCACACATGTCGTGACGTCACTGTGTTCTTCTGCGTGATATCTTTTCACTCATGTCATGTGTTCCTCTGCGTGCTATCTTTTCACTCATGTCATGTGTTTCCCTGCGTGATATCTTTTCACTCATGTCATGTGTTCCTCTGCGTGCTATCTTTTCACTCATGTCATGTGTTCCCCTGCGTGATATCTTTTCACTCATGTCATGTGTTCCTCTGCGTGCTATCTTTTCACTCATGTCATGTGTTCCTCTGCGTGCTATCTTTTCACTCATGTCATGTGTTCCCCTGCGTGATATCTTTTCACACATGTCGTGACGTCACTGTGCTCCTCTACGTGATATCTTTTCACTCATGTCATGACGTCACTGTGTTCCTCTACGTGATATCTTTTCACTCATGTCGTGACGTCACTGTGCTCCTCTACGTGATATCTTTTCACACATGTCGTGACGTCACTGTGTTCTTCTGCGTGATATCTTTTCACTCATGTCATGTGTTCCCCTGCGTGATATCTTTTCACTCATGTCATGTGTTCCTCTGCGTGCTATCTTTTCACTCATGTCATGTGTTCCCCTGCGTGATATCTTTTCACTCATGTCATGTGTTCCTCTGCGTGCTATCTTTTCACTCATGTCATGTGTTCCCCTGCGTGATATTTTTTCACTCATGTCGTGACGTCACTGTGCTCCTCTACGTGATATCTTTTCACTTATGTCATGTGTTCCCCTGCGTGATATCTTTTCACTCATCTCGTGACGTCACTGTGTTCCTCTACGTGATATCTTTTCACTCATGTGATGTGTTCCCCTGCGTGATATCTTTTCACACATGTCGTGACGTCATTGTGTTCCTCTGCGTGCTATCTTTTCACACATGTCGTGACTTCATTGTGTTCCTCTGCGTGCTATCTTTTCACACATGTCGTGACGTCATTGTGTTCCTCTGCGTGCTATCTTTTCACTCATGTCATGTGTTCCTCTGCGTGCTATCTTTTCATTCATGTCGTGACGTCACTGTGTTCCTCTGCGTGATATCTTTTCACTCATGTGGTGTGATGTTACTGCATCTATTCCCGCGAAATCTTACTTTTATACTCATGAAATGATGATAAGGCCCAGGCTTTTTGATAAATCAGAGGAATCCTTATTTTAAAGTCCGAAAAGAGACTGCGAAAAAAAGCTTAAAGTAGCCACATGCGACATGCAAAAAAAAATCACCATCTCTAATCTATAAAGATTTCCTGTTTAACAGAAATTGTGTATCTTCATTTGGGGCCCAGAGTGTTTTTCAGCAATCTTTTTTCCTGAAGAAAAATCTACCGTTTTAATTAGGTCAACTTTATGAAGATCATCATACACCTGCTTAAAAAAAAAGTTAAAATGCGCTACTGGTCATGACAAAATTTAAATTACCTTTTTTTTTCAATTTTAAGCCACTTGCACAGTGTGAAATGCGCCAATTTTTGCAGTCTTAGGGTTCATGCTTCAAACCAGAGCCTAACTTCTAATAAATGGCAAACTTTACAAACTCTGAGCAGGGAAAATTTTTGGTGCGTGCTGTGAATACACGCGTCTGTATCAAGCATATCGCCTTTCGTTCTTTATTCATCTTGTAAACATATCAAAGTTAACGTGCCTTCGAAGAACTCCAAACTGTTTAATTTAAATACCTGCTTTTATAATATTTATGTCTCATAAAAAAGGCATATGTTGGAGATTTTATCCAGTTTCCTAATCATGGTGTAGAAATTATGCTGCATGAAAAATGGACCTTAAAGACAGTTTGGCAGTTATTCGAAGGTCTATATAAATACAATCTATTTTTACTTTCAGACGATAAGCACGTTATAGAAATCAACTAGACTGGTATTTTAATTAGGTACTAAAAACTCGAGTTTTTTCAGAGATGGAAATATTGGCTATGGCATGATAACTAGATGTGTTCTAAAAGCGGTTTTGAAAGAAAAGAAGGTAACATTAAAAATCGTATATGTTTTTTGCATACTAACAACGCAGGGAATTCAATATAAAAAAAAACAACAACAACAAAGCAACTACTTTTGTCTTTACACTAGTGATCTTTTGAAAATAAACTTACAGCCATACGGATACTGACTGACATAGTTCAAGGCAAAACAGTAGGAACATATAAATCCGAATCTAGTTTATATAAATCACGGTTACATTTACTTTTATATCACTGAAGTGTACAATTGAAAAGCAAAAGGTCAGCAGACTTTACCTGTGGGCTAAACCAGATGTTAGAGGTAAGGATTCAAATCTTACTCGTTATGAGAAACAAAATGGACATTGTGATAGCAAATATAATAGAGAGTGTTGGAAGGCCGTGTAGTTCAGTGAAGAGAAACTCTGCACTTATAAGTAAGAGGGCTGGATTCGGTTCATATCCTGAAATGAGAGTGGTTGAATCTAAACCATTCTTGGCTTGGTGGAAAGCTGCTGTCCCTATACACGAGACTTCGAAAACTAATTTAGGAATACGAAAGCATTGGCCTTTAAAATTGAAATGAAATGATGAGACATCTAAAATTAGAAAACTTCGTTCTTATACATGTACCAGCTTCACCGATATCTCTTTTTTTTTAAAGATCAAATTGTACTTCGTCTGCAAATTGTCTGTTGTGTTGTACAGCCCTACCAGTCTAGCTATTTCGTCGTCCTTGTGAGTGTCATTTAAGCACAAGAAAAGAACTTAAATACAGCCAGTCTATTTGCTGCCAATTTTAGTCCGTCCTGCCAAAATCACTTAATCCCAGTCATTGAGACAGCTTTGTCTCTCCCTAAGGGTTGCCCAAGGAGGACGTGAACAGCTTTCCTTGATGTCGTTAGGAGCTCTAACCAGCTAAACTAGATCACGGCTACACGAGATGCTTTTTCTTGTCAGTAATGGAGGGCGGAATTAATTTATTTGGTAATTCTGATCCGCCCCACATATTCTGCTCTAGAAATCCTTACAAACTTGCTGGAATTCCAATTTCGGTGGGCTTATTCTACACAGACGAAAAGAACATAAATTTTGAGTGAACTTGGAAGATTTGGGTTCACGTTTTAATTTTATACTTTAATGTTTAATTTTCATTTAAAATGCACGTGTATTGCATCAAAAATGTAATGTTCACATGGGGAGGTAAGAAATAGAATATTGCAAGATATCTTCAGCGCAAAATCAAAGAAACATAAAGGAAATAAAACGTTCAAATATAAAGAAAAAAGAAAAAAGAGAGAGAGAAGCGAGAGTGAGAAAAAGAGAGAGAGAGAGAGGCAAAAAGAGAGAGAGAGAAAAGAGAGAGAGAGAGAGAGAGAGAGAGAGAGAGAGAAAGAGAGAGAAAAGAGAGAGAGAGATATAGAGATAGTCAGTTTCCAATTGAAGTTATCAAAACGGAAATGTCGTATGAAGAACCGCAAGCTATGTCCCTGATAAATGTCGTTACAATGCAATTAGAGGCAATCAGAAATAGAAAGATCAAAGTGCAAGGCCAACTGGGGAAACAAATTTAGAAAGGAATTCTAAGAAACTGGAAGTAGGAGAAACAGAGAGAAACAGAGGAATGGTCAGAGAGAGAGAGAGAGAGAGAGAGAGAGAGAGAGAGAGTGAGATATATATATATATATATATATATATATATATATATATAGAGAGAGAGAGAGAGAGAGAGAGAGAGAGAGAGAGAGAGAGAGTGAAAAAAAAAGGGGGGGAGGGTTCCGATATATGTTCTCGCACATAAGAGCAAGAAAGAAAAAAAAATGAGGATTGGGGGTTTGTGGGATGGTGGCGATAAGAAAGACTAAATTTTTATCAACGGAAAGAAAAGTTCGATCCCAGATACAGTAAGAACATCCATGGCCACTCGCCGGTATCCGAAACTCTATTTAAAAAAAAGACTTCGAGCGCCATGAAATTATCAAGTTTAATTTAAACTCTCGCAGATTTTGACTTGCGATGGCCCTCTCGAAAATCAACTTGGCGTTGCTCTTGTTTTTCATGGAAAGGCGTACAGGGAAAGAAGCATAATCATTGCTGAGTGGGAAAAAAATAGATATAGATAAAGCATTTTCATACATCAAACAAACCCTTTTTAGCCCGGGTAAATCCAAATTTGAAATTCTCAAGAGGTGGCCACCGTTGAAGCTTATTGAGGAGATCCCATTATCTCCAGCAATGAAATTATTCTACTAAGTGTCCTAGATATTTTCAACTCGAACTAGATCATTCCTCCATAAAGACGTGGACTGTAACCATATTTTCTTGTTTCCTTTCAATCCGGGGTGGAGCGATAACTTTTTAATGATGTTTTTAAAGCCCAAGCTAAAATCCAATAAACAAATAATGGCTAGAAAGGAAACAAATCTAATGGCGTCTCACACTCGCTTTCAGCAGCTGGTGTCACAAGGAGAATCATCCTCTTGGCAGGGGTTTTGTGCCTGCATCAAAAGATTCGCACAATAAATCTCATCTACCGTCTAGACATAGTTTTTGTCTGGCTTTGTGTGGCATATCAATTTAGCAAGCCAGTTTTCTTTTCTTTAGCGTCCTTTTCTTTGAATGAAAGAAGTGGAATAAGATGTTGCTTATTATTTTTTTACTTAGTTTTATGATTCTTTGGAAAAAAACTGTTTCATTAACATGCCTTTTTCAAGCTTGATTACGATGGTACAAAGAAAAGTATAAGCTTTGAAAAACGTTACGTCAAGGCCTTTGAACTTAATGACTGTGTCTCGATTGCCTATGTGTATTACTCCAAAATAATCATTTTCATAAAGGTTTGGAAAGAGTACGGTTTTGTATGAATTAAGGAGAATATTAATGATAAGGATATGTCTAAAAGTTGCTTTTAATGTCATTAAAAAAGCAAATTTTTTTTTTTTTTTTTTTTTTTTTTTCGTTTCTTTTTTCCCCCGATATTATTTCTCTCAAATAAGTGGCGCTGCAATGCATTCGTTGTTAAACAAAACATGAAATTTGAAAAAAAGTTAGCCTCAACCATTTAAAAAATTAATTTATTCATTTATACAAAGGACTTAAGAGGGGAAAAAACTGAGCGAATATGATTTTCATCAACGGCTGCATTTCTTTTATTGCCTTCCGGCGTTGCAGAGCTTGGTCTCACAACTTTCGTGACACCCTCTTAAATACACCAGACACCAGTTTGAACACGTTAGCAATGTTTAGCCGATGCACGGTGGAAAGCGAATTCAGATTTCAATGCAACGTATCATAATCTATGATTCTGGTCGATGAAAGATGGTTATTCCACACTGAATATTCCCCTTTGTGCTCATCTATTTTGTTTCTGTCAGCTGTACATGACCATCATCGCCGTGGTGCTGTTCTTCATCCCAGCCATTATTATCGCCGTCTGCTACAGCATCATTGTCATAATCATCTGGACCAAGACGTCTGGGGGCAGCCACACCAGGGAGGGCGCTACACAACATGTCAAAAATGGTAAGTATCGATCTGGCTCAGGGTTTCGGACAGCACGGAAAATTTTTTAATAATAATAATAATAATAATAATAATAATAATAGTAATAATAATAATGATGATGATGATGATGATGATGATGATGATGATGATGATGATGATGATGATGATGATGATGATGATGATGATGATGATGATGATGATGATGATAATAATAATAATAATAATGATGATGATGATGATGATGATGATGATGATGATGATGATGATGATGATGATGATGATGATGATCATTATAATAATAATAATGATGATGATGATGATGATGATGATGATGATGATGATAATAATAATAATAATAATAATAATAATAATAATAATAATAATAATAATAATGATGATGATGATGATAATAATAATAATAATAATAATAATAATAATAATAATAATAATAATAATAATAATAATAATAATAATAATAATAATAATAATAGTAACAATACTATTAAATCAAAAGTTTTTCTTTACATATTTCCAAGAACTCTTTAGCGACAGCTGTATCATACCGTATCACTGAATCAACTTTCATGCTAAATTTTGCCTTTGTAATTATTTGTAAGTGTGCGTATGTGTGTGAGTATGTGTGGGAGGGGGGAGTAATGTGTCGATTTCAGCAATACGGCTTTGCAATTATTCTTAAAATTAGATTTTTACTTAATAAGGTAATTCTGCTAGGTTTTATCAATAGCAATGTCTGAAACCAATATACAGATTGATCACAGTTAATCGAATTTTAAAAATTTCATCTCGTGTTGGTTACAACGAAACCTATTCTGTCTGTAGGGTGGCTCAGGATGGAACTCCATCGCCTTTCTTCAGTAAACCAATCATTCACGTGAAATCTTTGTAATAATGTTAGGCCTAGGTCTTCTCAGATACCTCTGATTAATGATTTTCCTTGGCTGTTTGACCCTTTTCATTCTAACTGCGTTTTCCTTCAATCCCTGGGCCGTGTGATGATTCATAGAAAAGAGGTCTATTTTGCTAAATCCATTCACGCCTCCCATATTCACAGAATTGCGGACCCATTTCTCCTTAAAAATGTTGATTGGTTTGTACAAACGAAGGCAAAATCAACTTGAATCTACGCCAATCGAATCTAGATAATTTTAAATTGTATTGCTTTATAATGTTCCCAATACGATCTCTTTAAATTTTTTCCGCGGTGCTTGTTCAAAATTTTGGCGCTAATTCAGTTTTTATTGTGATTTATTTATGATTGGAGTTTTGATGGGTGAAAATGATGATTTTTTTTTAAACGAATCATACAAGCAAAACCTTAGAATTCATCCCCGTAAATCTCTATAAAACTGAGACACTTAATGTTGGAGCGCCCAGGCTGTATATAAAAACCCATGAGAAAATCACTTCTGCTAAGCGTAAATTTTCGGACAAAAATAAAGTTTAATAAAGCACAGCTCTGAATAATTCTTTAAAAAATGTTTTCTAGCGAAAATTGTCTTGCTGCTTTTTTTTTGTTTTTGTTGTTGTTGTTGTTGTTGTTGTTTTAAAGGAAAATAAAGCTGCCGTGAAAGTTTTCTTGTAGAAAACTCTTTAGGCTGCTAGGCTGCTGATGCAATTAGCTATAGAAACTCCATGTTTACGCAAGAGAAAAAAAAATAGATTTATTATGGTCCGGGACTTGGGTTTTCCAATCAGTTCTGATTGGAGTGTAATTTGACGCCTTCAGATAATCTTCATCTCTGGAAACAAGAAATATAGTGTATCCGCATTCTCGGCTTAAGAGTGCTTCATCAATGATGATAAATGTTAGGTTAGCTCAGATAATCAGGGGAGAGAATGCAACCACAGAGAGGGCGTTAAAAAGTCGAGAGAATTAAGAAAATAAATAGATCGAATGGGAAAGGAGTATCGTTGGCGCTGAAATGAAAAACACAGAAAGATAGAGAAAGAATAGCAGAAAAAAAAACGTAGGAATATTGGAAACATTCGGTGACATATGATACACAAAGGAAGAGATAGAGAGACGGAATAAGTCAGGAGTGACGAAAAGAGCAGAGAAAAATGGGAGCATAATAAGTGAAATAGAAGCGTGGTTAATAAGGAAAGAAAAGGAGCCACAAAGCTCAGACTAGAAAGCAGTTCACCGACATGCAAGCAGTCTTGGTTCAGTCCCTGGTCGGATCTCATGTGACAAGCTGCTTCCCTGACTTAAGAGAGCGACCGTTTTTTACGTACAATATGCTTTTTGAGGGTTAGGGATTTTAAAGAACTCCTATAGAAAGTAAAAAAGAGAGACGGTAAAACAGACAGATAAGGAGACAAAAGCAAGATGAGTAGATACTTTTAATCAGGGAATATGTCAATTAGTCCCACACTTCTCCCAGCGATTTTCTCAAATTGTCCTGCAGGCAAGTTTCGTGTTCCACACCACCTGCACGGATAGGACTTCATGTTTCCTCTTCCCCAACATCTAGCCAGAGCTTTAGTTTTGATATGAAAAATGGTTTGGATCACCGTGTTGTGGAGAAGCAATGTGAAAAAAACAAACAAGCTAATCATGACCTTCATGCATTTTCTAAAACTAGTTACTTTTTTTTTACCAGTTGTAAACAACCTCAAACATCCAAACTTTGATATTTCTTGTGCCCCTTTTTTCTTTGCTCTCCTTTTACACTCACACAGACGCACAGACACAAGAGTTTATAAACCCCGTACATTTTAGCTCGTTATTTGCTCTCACCACACTCTCTAAATAAACTACTTGGTTTAAACTTTGACCCCTCTATGTCTCTTTACCCTCCTCCACTAACCAATCAAATTCTCTAATGTTTTCCTTTTCCCTCCCCTCCACCAGCCAAAGCTTAAAGTCTTGTTTTGATTTATAACTCGATCTTTCGCAAAACATCCTAATCTTAAGCATCGTGAGGTATAATAAAGCCAGCCAGACGACGAGTAGGAGTCCAACAGAGATATATCGTCTTCCTCTCTTCCCCCTACAGTAACTGTGCTGAAGGAGATAACTCCAGTTGATTAATGGGTACCCTTTCCCAGGTCCCCGCGCCTTGCCTCTGGTTTAGCCCTGAATGCAAATTACTATGGATGATTTTGGCCTGCTGGAATATCGTAAATAATGTTTAGAATCACGACTTTACAAGACCATCTAGGGAGATAGTGGGCCGGGGATTATGGGATCGCAAGTGAGTCTCAACTCTGAGCATAGCGAATAAGACTAGAAGAAGAGCAACAGTGTTTAGTATGTACAACATCAAATAAAGACTATAAGAAGAGCAACAGTGATAAGTATGTACAACATCAAATCAACGTATTTTTTTTATTGTTCTGTGGAACCCATTCAAGCGTTTTTAACCATTTTGATTTGATAAAATACAGAAGTTGTATACAGTGATAAAGATTTTTCCACCTTTCTAAGACGAATATTAGGCCAATAAATGGACTAAAAACTAGTGCAAAGATTGTTTTCAATTTTCTTTCCTAATTCTCCATCTATAAGATTTAAAAAATCAGATGCTAATAACATTCCATATATAAAACCAAAATTGAGGAAAAAAAAACAACAAAAAACATTGTTTTTATTTTCAGTCTTTGTTAAATACAAAATTAATATGGTTTTGAGGCTGTTTACCCATTACAAATATGATAGTGATGGTGTTTATGGTACACCTAAAGTTCATTTTAAGTATTTTGTTACTTTCTTTTAAGCTTTTTTTTTTTGCATGACAGAATCCAACGATGTAATCCACATTTTAAATCATACTGTAGCTGTATGAAGCACACATTCATGGTTTCAGATGTGACCAACAGTAATTTCTTTCATGTTGCAAGTAGAAAACGATAAAAAAAATTGTAAAAAACAACGTAAATCATATTTTGGATTGAATATTAAAAACAATCGAGTTTCTACCAGTCAATCGAGTCAGTACCAGTTTCTGTCTCGATCTTCCACTCGGCGACCATTCATTCCGAAAAATGCTTTATAGCATCTTTACAGTGCACACACACATACACACACACGTATATATATGTATATATATATATATATATATATATATATATATATATATATATATATATATATATTTGTATTAAAATTTTTATGATATTGTTTAATTTATTGGAAAGATTTAAAGATGATATAACTTTAACGATTAATTTTTTTAGAGTTGGGGACTGTATATATTAAGTATAAAGTCAATTCTGCCAACAATTTTTTTTTCGGATTTGGAACGTAAAGAGAAACGCCCAGTTTTACCAGTTACATTTAAAACAAAGCAAATACTTTCTTTATTACCTGTAAGTAGACAAGAGTATAAACAAATATGTCTGTAAAATCAAATAAATTTTATAATACCGTTTTATATCACCATTTTCCTCACATTTACCACACAAATTGTTTGTTTAAACAAATGTTGTTTTTTTTTTTTTTTTTTTCCTATGGTTAGGTTAAGGCTTTGAGATTGATCAGTCAAACACGGTGGGAAAAGAATGAAACGCCAAAATCATGTAACGAGACACTTATAGATTTTCTGTCAAGATTTTATCAAGATGAAACTCTTTCTGTACCCCTTACTGGATGTCATTCCCTGAGCTCAATTTTTTTTATTTTCAAATGACAAAATAAAACCATTCTTAGGCTACAATTTGCTATTGAGATCTCATTAATCTCTGCATGTCCATGTATATACATATATATATATATATATATATATATATATATATATATATATATATACATATACATATATATATATATATATATATATATATATATATATATATATATATATATATATATATATATATATATATATATATATATATATGAAGAACTAAAAGTAATTCTTAATTGAACTTCAAAAAGTAAATCCATTTTTTTTTCAGTTCAATATCAAACTAACATGCCTGTAAAATCTCATATCTCGACAGACTTACACATTATAAACCCACAGCGGTATCTATTGAAGAACAAGAAATGATCATAATGTATCGAACTTTGATAAGCTCATTTATTGTTTGATCCACTGATTGAAAGAATTGCTCAATGCAATCTGATTGATTTTTTTGTCTTGCTTGCTTTGCTAATGGTTGATTTCTTTGATCCTCGGCAGATTGATTGTTTGGATAGCAGGATGATCAATTTAATCACTTTGTTGCTGAATAATAAAATCTATTTATCGCTATAATACCTGTGACATAAATCTTGTGGACGTCAAGTGTTTAGAAGTCAGAACATGTATAGTTCTATGGTTCAAACTATTTGATAGTAGACAATGTTTCCACCAATAAAACAACAAATTGTCAACCTCTAACCATTTCTCTAACCACTCTGTCTCTCCCATATCCATCTTTTCCTTCCAGGAAGCCAGATCTACGTGGCAGCCAACAACTGCAGGTTCCGGGAGGGCGCTGCAAGCTCTGGAGGAGTTATCCCCCGTGCCAAGATGAAAACCATCAAGATGACGCTGGTCATTGTGCTGGGTGAGTGACGCTTATCAAGTCCTAGACCAGACTGGTATTAAGCTGGAGAATATTAGATCGAACCTTTCAGAAAAATTAAAAGAATTATAATTACCGTTGGAAATTGTCCATATCCCGCCTCTTATTAGGATGTCTGAAGCGGCACAACGTGTTCTTTCCACAACTTTGTCCCGCGCTATATCTCCAGGGCATCATATCGAATTAGCTTAGGATGGCTGGGTTAGGAAAAGCTAAATAAAACAAGAAGAACATAATCCAGCATGCTCTGGTATGGCTAGCTCAGTAAATAGTTCGTCTGTCCATTGTCATCCTAAGAAATGATTTAAGATCTTCTCCTCTTCTCTCTATCTTTTAATGGATTTTTTGTTTGCACAGAGTGAGGTGGACATAAGGATAGACACACGTTAATTAAATCAACCGAGGGTCACTGTGATCTTCATGTCGTCGATTATGTGGAGCTTATACTATGTTTTCTTTCTTTCTCTCTCTCCCCACTCTATCTGTCTATCTATCTACCTATCTATCTATCTCGATCTAACAAATTCCCTATCTCGTTTTATTTAACAATGTCACTCATTTTATCT
>JAWDGP010002547.1:200000-207500 GCA_033675545.1 Elysia crispata
TACCAACCTCTTCAGTAATAAGCACTTTGCTGGTTCTGATTTGTAATGCAGATGGAAAGATTTTAGTGTGATCTGAAGCATTGCTCAGATTTCCCAGGATCAGTTAACTTATCAAACCTTCAAGAGATAATTTTGCCATTGCTGGACCTCTTAAACTTGTGCTTCGCATTGACCAGATCTAAGCACGGAATACTACAGCCCGAAGTACGCCTTTGGTGATATGTTTGATGATTTGATGATTCTGATTTTATCACAATTTGACCACTAAATATGTGTTTACACAAATGGTCAGCTTTTGAAAAGTTTGCCTGAGCAGACAGATCTTAGATTAGGGTGACATTCACGACGGATCTATCAAGGGACCTTGGATTATCCCAACTATTTCTCTGTTTCAAGCGTCGGGATAGAAACTTCGGCCAGAAATCTACATGCCGTCTCGCTGTTCGAATCCCGGGCGATGGGTGGGTGGGTTGGAATCGTGTTGTGTTCAGCCCCCTCCCTGCCCTGGCAGGCTTGGTTGAGGCTAGAGCAATCTTTAGACCTACCAGGCAGAGGTGTTTTACCTGGCTACTTATCGGGGAAAATCAAACACTGCATAGGTTTTCCTCAACACTGACGATCCGTTTCGTGAGAGACAGGTTGCGCTTGCAACCAACCTTACAATATCGTTAGCTTGAAAAAAAAAACCAATAATGATATGGCAGGTTCTAGATGCTCGAACATTGCTTAAAAATGATTTAAATGTTGAAAGTTCATAACTCTTCGAGTTGGAAAAAACATCTTTAAATTGTTGAGAAAACCAGATATTATAAGGCCTAAAGAAAAAAAATAGTATTTGCCTCTTTTTATATCTTATTACATACTAATTAACATGTACAATCTATAAAAAACAGAACTTTTCATGGTTTCAACTTGACTGGAATGGATCCGCTAAGAATTTGGTGCTCAAAGCTGAAAACTTTTTTAGGTCTATGTATTTGAAATAAATTTTGTAGGAAAATAGCAAGAACTTGTCAGCTAGGGAAAATTTTCGAATATTTACTGTTTTTGTTTCTTTTTATTTGACCTCATAATATATTCCATCCGTCAGTTTTAACTTTAATCCTTTAGGCAAAAAGGTTAAAATTGTCCATAAATGAAGAGAAGAAAAAAAATGCAATATATCTGCGAGGTTTAAAAAGTATTTTCTACAGGTCATTAACTTCCTTTCAGCCTGTAGAACATCAGGGGGTGTTGCAAGAGTAAATATGAATATGATCTCTCTCTCTCTCTCTCTCTCTCTCTCTCTCTCTCTCTCTCTCTCTCTCTCTCTCTCTCTCTCTCTTTCTCTCTCTCTCTCTCTGTCTCTCTCTGTCTCTCTCTTCCTCTCTCTCTTTGTCTTTCTCTCTCTGTCTCTGTCTCTGTCTCTTTCTCTCTCTCTCTCTCTCTCTCTCTCTCTCTCTCTCTCTCTCTCTCTCTCTCTCTCTGCCTTTCTCTCTCTTTGTCTTTCTCTCTCTGTCTCTGTCTCTCTCTTTCTCTGTCTTTCTCTCTCTCTCTCTCTCTCTCTCTCTCTTCCTCTCTCTCTCTGCCTTTCTCTCTCTTTGTCTTTCTCTCTCTGTCTCTGTCTCTCTCTTTCTCTGT
This sequence comes from Elysia crispata, assembly GCA_033675545.1. Classification (NCBI taxonomy): domain Eukaryota; kingdom Metazoa; phylum Mollusca; class Gastropoda; family Plakobranchidae; genus Elysia; species Elysia crispata. The sequence goes on from JAWDGP010002547.1 coordinate 201,621, forward strand.
CTTTCTCTCTCTCTCTCTCTCTCTCTCTCTCTCTCTCTCTCTCTCTCTCTCTCTCTCTCTCTCTCTCTCGCCAGCTGTATCTATCTATCATCTATCGTGCTCTATCTCCCAAAAGGTTACAAGAAAATAAAGAACGCAATATCATTGATGAAATACATGTAAATAACTCTGGTTAATGGTTTCTTGTGATTTTATGTAAACCTTTTTCTGTGTTGGTAAAGTAATTTATCTTAATTACCGCTAATGTTGATTTTGAACATACTTTTGTTTGTTTATTGTTGTGTTTATGTCTTTATAATTAAAATCATTAAATGTAAAATGCATAAAAGCATTATCTCAGTACACGTTGTGCAACATAAGACTAGCACAGAGGCCAGGCGTCTAGAGATAAACCATACATAACCCAAAACACAAACCAGTTGGCCCTGCCAGCGATGATATAGGCTACCTCTCGCTTCAGTGAAAGAGAAATGAATTTTTATAGATGAGATATTTTTTTTAATATCGAAAATAGTAAATTTCACATAGGTGAGTTTTGAAAAATAGAGGTGAAATGTATATTTTTTTCATTTGAATTTTTAACATTTTAGCCCATAATGTCCATTAGTTCTGATTGGGGATTAAAACATACACATTTATAAGCATGTATCAGTTTTGTTTTTTATGTTGTCCAATTATATGAAAATAAAACGACTTCATTTTTACACATTTTTACGTTGTCAGTCCACTACAAGTGATAATATAATATTTGATTGGCTCTGAAGCTCCTAGTCATGACTTGATCAACTTCTGCTGGGGTGGGATCTGATGATGCCTTCAAAGTACAAAGTGTTAGAATGGCGTGTAGACATTCCTGGTACACATGCAGTTTGAAGCTTGTTCATTTTGGTTCGCTGGGCTCAAATGCGTTAATGATAATGGTAAAAAAAAGTAATGATATTGATGATCGTGATGATAATGCTAAATATATATTGTATATATCATTGTTCATGATGTTAAGGTCGATGATATATGCATATATTCTTAATTCTTTTCATCTCCTTTAAGTTTAATGATGAGCACTTTCCTAATTCTGTGCTTTCTAAACAAGATTTATATATATATATATATATATATATATATATATATATATATATATAGAGAGAGAGAGAGAGAGAGAGAGAGAGAGAGAGAGAGAGAGAGAGAGAGAGGCAGAGAGAGAGAGAGGCAGAGAGGGAGAGAGGGAGGGAGAGAGAGAGAAAGAGAGACAGACAGACAGACAGACAGACAGATAAAAAGATAAAAAGATAATGATGTTGCTACGATATTATAGAGATGATGAAGATAAAGGTAATATGCATTCAACAGTAGCGCTCCTTGTGAAAACGTCATCACGGTGGCTATGATTTGAGTATGTTTTATTTCTTAATGGATAATTAGGTAGTTTAAGTTGTTGAGGATGGTAATGATGACGATGATGAGGATGATGATGATGATAGGTGATGAAGGTTATTGATGGAATAGGCTTTAATCGCTTTATGGAAACTAGCAGTAGTTAAATTACCCAGTTTGTCTAGGTTGGTAATGATTCGTATTTCTGTCCACTTTAAATTCATCCAAACATAAAAAAAGCTTCAGACGTAAACATTTATTTCCAAACTTAGAGAATGCATAGGCGTTTTTGTTTTCGGTATTCATCCAGTTTGCTCTGATTTTAATATTTACAGTTCGTCTTTTACTTTCAGTAAGACTCGTGTGAAAGTTTTGAATCGAAATCATGACCAAACTCATCAAACTGGGTAGTTTAACTACTGCTAGTTTCCATGAAACGATTAAATTATATTCCATCAATAATCTGCAACACCTATCATCATCATCATCATTATCATCATCATCATCATCATTACCATCCTCAACAACTTAAGCTACCTAGTTATCCATTAAGAAATAACACATACTCAAAGTACAAAGTGTTAGAATGGCGTGTAGACATTCCTGGTAAACCTACAGTTTGAAGCTTGTGCATTTTGGTTCGCTGGGCGCAAATGCGCTAATGGCAGTGTTAAAAAAATATAAATTATAAAAAACGATACATTTATTGAGTCACAAATCTCTTACACCACCACTCATGATGAGTTAGGTTTAACTTATCTATGTTCTATACAACCCTAAAAACTTTTTCACGTGTAATACAGTGTTGCTACAATTAACACCCCCAACATTCATCGACAGTGCTAGTTCTGAGAGGACACTTCGCCTTTCATGTTTACTCTTCAAGAATTACTATACACCCAATTATCTTTCCTTACATCATTGAGGTTTTATTGCATTAGCAACAATATTCTATTGTTGTTGTTGCTGTTGCTGTTGTTGCAAGAATTGCAGGGAAAGTATTAATTTCACCGAAAGATTACTTGTTTTCTTTTTGTTTACAAAATAATTAGTATTTTATAAAATGTGAATTTAGAAACAAAGATTTAGATCGGCTATTCTGAAAAAGCTGACAAAAGTATTCCTTTTTCTTTTTCAGCCTCGCTTTAATTTGAGCAAAAAACAAAAAAAACAAACTTAAAATTTGCTAAAAAAGTGAAATGAGATGGGTTATGCTATTACGAAGCCTCAAAAAAATGTGCAGACATTTCTCGAATGAGCTTGATATTTCAACATCGATGATTGTTAAAATAAAATGGAGAGGTAAGATACAATGAAGTAATCAGAGAAAGCCAGTTCATGTGTTTCTTGGATAGGCTAGAGATGCGTCACATGTTGGCTGTTATAATGAGAGAACCCACCAGGGACTACAAGATACTGCTCTGGGAGGGAGATACATGGTGGCCAGGAGATAAAGGTGTAGAGCTGATGATAGAGATGGACAAACAGACAGAATACGGAAAAAGAGGAGAAGAAGCAGAAGAAGAAGAAGAAGAAGAAGAAGAAGAAGAAGAAGAAGAAGAAGAAGAAGAGAATAAAAGAAAGATAGATGGATAAAGAGAGAGAGAGAGAGAGAGAGAGAGAGAGAGAGAGAGAGAAATAACATTCGAGTAGCGTATTGATAGTGAGTGTCGTATAGTTAAGTAAGCAAGACAATTACGAAGAAAAGAAATCATTTGTAGGTAGAATACCTAAACGGTTGAAAGAGGTGAAGAGAGATGAGAGAAAGAGTTGGTAGAAGAGAAAGGAAAATAGAGAACAAAGAGATCAAGAGAGAAAAAAAGTGACATTTTCTTAATTTATTTCACAGGGTTTACATACGAAAAGAAATAGTAAAACAAAACGCAAAGGAGAGAAAAAAAAGAGAGAGAGAGAGAGAGAGAGAGAGAGAGAGAGAGAGACAGAGACAGAGACAGAGACAGAGAGAGACAGAGAGACAGAGAGACAGAGAGACAGAGACAGAGACAGAGACAGACATAGAAAGAGGGAGAGACAGAGAGACAGAGATAAAGATACAGAGACAGAGACAGACAGAAAGACAGACAGACAGAGAGACTGAGAGGCAGACAAGCAGACAGAAAACGCATCAAAACTAGCAGTATTGCTTGAAACAGAATTAACTTTTTTTCCCGCGTCCCACCCCCAAAAATAATAAATAAATAAATAAATAAGTAAATAAACAAATAAACAAATGAAGAAATAAAAAAAGAAACAAACAACAACAACAAAATTTTAAATTTAGCATCTTTATCACAGAATAAATGAAAGTCCCTAAATCCAGCTTCCCGAGTCCCGGATAGCATAACATAGGTATTACAATCAGGAGGGATCATTTCATTGGACCGAGACATGTAGAGCAATGATCGAACAAAACTGATCGTGGAACTAAGTGTGTTTCCGTCTTCAAAGAAAGAACAATACATTGTGTTTGGAAACAGGTTACCAGCTGATGAACTGGAACTAGTTCTGCGCCACTTATTATTATCTTTGACAATAGCTGTTCTCTCAACTGCTCCCATAATTCTATGGAATATGCAAAGTTCAACAACAAAGTTTTTAACCCTGAGATCTCTTTACATCTCTGGGAACAATAAGGGCCTCAACCCCTTTTTATGCTTTTATCATAATTATTCTGGCAGTTTTAGACCTTCGGCGTCCCCCAATATGAGACTTCGAGCAAAGCTCGAAAGTTTGTTCCAGACTATAAATATTTCATCAATCGACACCCACAGCACTCTTAGAATTCGGCAATTTTTTTTTATTATCATTTCTCTAACGATTTGATTTGTCTGGTTCTCAACGTTTTTATTTCTTTAGAGACTTGTAGAAAACGTTTTTTTGTTGTTTTTTCCCTTAAATTAATAGCAATAGGCTGTGGGCTAATGCTTTGATGTCACGATATAAAAACAACTAACTTAAATTGTGTTCAATTTTCATCATTGATTTTGGTAAAGAAGGAAAAATTCTTTCAATCGCACGTTGCATTGGAAATTTGCATTAGGGCCAAAGAACTTTAAATGCATGCTAAATTATATAATTATATCAGCTATGATAGTGAAGTGATATCAGCTAGGATGACGATGGTATATTGCTGAAATATAAAATAATTATGGGATAGTAAACGTTCATTTATAAATGACAATGTTTTAATTAAAAAAGCTTTCTCCTTATATATTTTCATCTCAATCAAGTGCAAAATTATATCAAATTAAGATAAAATTAATGGAAAATTATTTATTCTCTTGTCCGTAGAATTTACACCAAAAATAATGAAAATATTTGCGCAGGATTTAAAAATACACAAACAAAACCTAATTGTATATCATTATGTTAATTTTGTGTTATACAATATTTTAAACTTTCTTATTCGATGTTTTCTTGCAGGCATGATGAATATTTGTTTTCATTAATCTAAGGATGTAAAGAGTTTGTGTGAAGGAGAATTTATTGTGTTTTAATTCTTTTTTTCTTTTTTTTTTATTTTGGGAGGTAGAGGAAAGAGGCGGAGCAAGTGTTGGTTGTTGGTTCTGTTTTTATCTTGTAGCCTGTCTGGACGATCGAACTCGTGACTGTCTCAATTTCGGCTGTTTTTTTCACTTGTTGCTGAGCTCAGTTCCAAGTTTGCCGTTTCTCCTGGCGACCTCCGGCCTTCGTCACGGCAGATGTAAATGTGATCCTTGTAAATAAAAGGCCATGAATCCTGAGGAACCTTTCGCGTTACAACCAGTGTAACATTTTCATTATAGTGAAGTTTGCAGAACGGTTCCACTCATAATTTATTCATAGTAGTCACAAATCTTTATTTACTGATCAAAGATAAAACCTTTAGTTTTCGGTAATGATTGGGAAGCTATGATATTAATGGATAAATAGACAAGGATTGCTATCAACTCCTCAGTGAAACTGATTCTCTGCAAACTGCAAGTTGTTATCATAGAATCACGGCCATCCTTTGTTATCTCTGTAACTTCCATAATCAAAAGGAACGGCTCTCAGCGATCTCTTAATTAGAATTTAAAAAAATAATAAAATACATACAAACACACGTTAAGTGTGAATATTATTTGATTACTTGTCTTTCTATTGTATCGTTTTAAATTAAATAAAAACTTTTAATATACTATTGTTATAAAACAAAAAGCTCACTGCTCCTCCTCTCTATCATTTCCCGGTTCTCCCTGCTGATAAGACGATAAGATGTTAAAGAATCTCGTTTGTTTCACAGACTGAGGTTGACAAAATGATATTTTATTCGCAGATATCCCGATACAAAATACTAATCATATTTCTGATAACACGAAACTTTCGGAAAAGAATTGAAACATGTAACACCAAAATGCAAGCTAAAACTTGGAAAAAAAAGTTAGAATAATTACAGAAGACACAGTAAAACCTCTGATGTTAACAAGATCAACTTCGGAAGTGTAAAGGCCCTGGAGCCTTACACAAGCGACTGTACAAGAAACGTGA
>JAWDGP010002547.1:217500-225000 GCA_033675545.1 Elysia crispata
GTATCAAATGTTTCATTTAAAGTTAGAGCGAGAAAAAAATAATGCACTGGTTAAAACATAATTGGTAATAAAATTGGATAAAAACTCCCCTCAGTCAATCATATGGTCTATGGTTTAGAGTTGAATTTGTGGTTTTACTAGACATAACAGGTACAAAATATCATTCTTTCCTTCTTGTGAGTCGATTTGTAAACATGTCCATAGTTACACATGGTTATGGTATGGTTTGATCGGGTAGGGAGGGATAGACCTGCCATAGTTACACATGGTTATGGTATGGTTTGATCGGGTAGGGAGGGATAGACCTGCCATAGTTACACATGATTATGGTATGGTTTGATCGGGTAGGGAGGGATAGACCTGCCATAGTTACACAGGATTATAGTATGGTTTGATCGGGTAGGGAGGGATAGACCTGCCATAGTTACACATGATTATGGTATGGTTTGATCGGGTAGGGAGGGATAGACCTGCCATAGTTACACATGATTATGGTATGGTTTGATCGGGTAGGGAGGGATAGACCTGCCATAGTTATACTTGTCGGAAATTAGTATCAAACAAAAAAAAAAAAACAACAACGTGATAGAACCCATCATATAAATTAAAGCCAAAGATTTATAAAGATAAAAGTAGATAAAGGTATATCTGTGCTGTCCTTTTTCCTTCTATGAGATTCCTCGCATCCACGCAAGCGCTGGTGGCTATAATTGTTCTCGAGTCCAAATTTTTTTTCATAATAACTTTAGGGTCTCTGCATCCAAACAAACCCGCATTGCAAAGCTATAATTTTTGTTTTGCTTTCTTAGCTAAAAAGGACCCTCTCGCTTCATCGACCCTGGAAGTGCTTGTCATAAAATTCAGTATATCATAGGAAGAAAGAAATGCAGGTATCTTTAGAAAAGGATAATCAGCCGAATCAATAGGTAGAGGAGGCAACAGCACGGCTAAGAAACCTAACTCAATAAAACACTAGATAACTTATAGGCTTCTATTTCTCTTTAAATCGTGATAATTTCGTTGTTGGTTTGATTTTTAATTGTTCATTTTCCGTTAGGGGTGAGTAGGTAGGGGTCGCACTTATAAATATTTTTATCACCTGAAAGTACACAATAATATTTTTCTAGATAATCTGCTAATAAAAGGAAACTTTCCAAACTTTAGTAATCTTCATAAAAATTAAGCAAAAGACACTGAAATGAATACAAGAGTGAGTCGAAAAGGAAAAAAAGGTTTTTTTATTGTTGCAGTATACCATATAAACAAAAAATGCTAGTTAAAGTTATAAATTTGTTGAAAGGACATACAGCAATTTCTTTAGTCATACCTTTGACCTAATTGTTTAGAAGCATGTCATATTTTCGTAAAAACATGTTTGCAAGCCTTCGAAATTTTGAGAGGCTGATCTTGAATTCAGTTTTTTTTTTTTTTTCATCTTACAAAATTTTTAACTAAGTCTAGAATTTTCAACTTTATAACCAAAGTGTTGCTCTTTTCCAGAGGCCCCAAGAGCTTAAGGAAGTGAGGGTGCCGGATGTAAAAAAGAATTTTCCGACTAATGTGGATATATTTCTTCCATTGTAATGGAAACTAAATACGGATTTTTAAACATGCCTAATCGTTGTTTTTTCATCATTCGAATATAAGATTAAAAGAAGATTTTTATTCTTGCAAGTTAAAAGATCCTATGAAATAACCTACCAAACGTTTTAGATAAGAGTTTCCTTAACGAAAATTATTTTACGGTTGGTCGTGACTTCACCGTAACGAAATAGAAACTACTACTACTACTACTACTACTACTACTACTACTACTACTACTACTACTACTACTACTACTACTACTACTACTACTACTACTACTACTACTACTACTACTACTACTACTACTACTACTTAAATTGAATGTCGCAGTGAAGATTTGTGAATAGTCATGAAGCACAGTAAAAAAATAAAAGTAGGTAGAATGCAGCACTAAAATATACAAAACAAAACAAAGTACACGTGAGCTGCTGCTACTACTACTACTACTACTACTACTACTACTACTACTACTACTACTACTACTACTACTACTACTACTACTACTAATACTACTACTACTACTACTACTACTACTACTACTACTACTACTACTACTACTACTACTACTACTACTACTACTACTACTACTACTACTACTACTACTACTACTACTACTACTAATTAAATTGAATGTCGCAGTGGAGATTTGTGAATAGTCATGAAGCACCGTAAAAAAATAAAAATAGGAATGAATGCAGCACTAAAATATACAAAACGAAACAAAGTACATGTGAGCTGCTACTACTACTACTACTACTACTACTACTACTACTACTACTACTACTACTACTACTACTACTACTACTACTACTACTACTACTACTACTACTACTACTACTACTGCTGCTACTACTGCTACTACTGCTACTACTGCTACTACTACTACTACTACTACTACTACTACTACTACTACTACTACTACTACTACTACTACTTCACAAAGATGAGAGGAAAAAACCGCAAAAGTTTGGGAACTATTTAAATGGGTAAGAGGACTTTTTATTACACATATTTGGTCCTTGAATTTTGTGCCAGATTGCAAACAGAACTCGGGTGCACTTCTTTGTCTGGAAGAGTGTAGTTATCGTATTTAAGACACGAAAAAATTGTATTTTACACGTAAGGCGATTAAACAATGATTAAAATAAAATGGCTAAAAAGTTTAAAGTTTGAATTCAATTAAGTCTTTACTGGTACATTTTGTCTAATCTAGACAGCTTTGATGCTATTACGGAATATAAATCTTCTTCAATCAGAAATGTTTGACAATTAGTGTTGCAATTTTGCTGTACCCTCTTTCTGAGTTTTGCTAGGCTCTTAAATCTCAGAATAAGTCTGTATATGTATTCAATATAATCTGGGGACCTAAATATAAAATTAGATATTATACATAGTTAATGACAATTTTGAAATCTTTGCTGGAAACTGTTAAAATAACTTTTAAAAAGATATATTTTTTAACTTTTTTCCACATTGTCTATTTACAGTGCTATCATGAATTAAATATTGACAGTTAACACTCTAAGGCGCTTTTTAAGGCGCTATAGAGGTTCATCATAGGATGTTGGCTTTGCTTTCCTCTCTAACACCATGGAGCACAATTATATTTGTATGATATTTCCTTCAATTTTAGGTCTAGTAAAATATTGTGACATGTTAATTTCGCACATAGTCATAAGAGCCAAATAAGAAACAAATAGAGAGGGAAGGAGAGAGGAAGGCGAAAAAGATGAATGGAGAAAATTTGTATTAGGTTTTCTTTTATTGAAGGGTATGATCGAGTTCAGTTTTTTTCCAGCGAGAAGGAATAAGGCATTTTTTTTTCTGCATTTCTAAAGATTAAAATAGAATGAGTTCTGCCAATAGAACCTGAGATAATCTAATACCTGGTCTTGTTCGTCCTATGGTGCCTTTGATGCTATCATATTAAGTCTGTTAACTAAAGCGTGTGTGAAATTTCACCCGAAATGCAACACCCAGTGGCTGCAATTCCTTCTGAACTTTCCATAATTCAACAAACGCATGTGAAACGATTCAACCATTAGATTAGATCTACTTATCTTCACACCTCTAAAATCTGATGTGTGTGATATGATGTTTACCATTAGATTTTCTCCCCTAGAGCCGTTGAGGTGTTCGTCTGAGTACTTTGTTTCCACATTTTGCTGAGTCCCTTAATCCTGCCTCTTTTTTGAAGACGTAATGAAAAACATCTGCAATAACACTTTGATAGGGCTACTGATACGAATAGGTTTTGGCTTCTCAAAATTTTGCGGTTAATAGGATGTTGTATCAAATCACTAATAACCTTCAAACTGACCTAATCTGATTATTTACGGCGCTTTCTTGCAGCGTGCCGTACTCTCAACGCGCACGCCAAAGCAAGTCCACAAACGCGAGGTTTTTCGTAGGTTTTGCTTTTCTATAAACAGAACTAATGCTAAACCGTATACTTATCTGAGAGAGAGAGAGAAAATGGTTAAGATCGATTGTCCAGTGTACTGTGAAAAACAACGAAATGTTGAAAAAATATATAACTATTTTTTTAAATTATATTGGCCCATGACAATTCACTTCCATAACAAGCTATTTGATTAAGCATCGTTCTTGGATAAAAGAATGCGCTTTAAGTTTTGTAAGTCACACTATGACACATACACAAATAGATTTCTTTTAGTTTTTATATTATCCAGTCCTTTGGAACCAGTAATTCTCAGCAAATTATTATTCATCCATAGCTTGGCATCAAACAAACCACAGCTTTTTAAGTCGTAAAACGTGTTTGTGTCGGGCCGCAGTGCCATCATCGCCAACATGACAACAGTGAGCTCAGCTTGCTTTAACCATAATTCACTTATATCTCCTGTGGCGCATCCCTGGTGCGGTCTATCTTAGCAGAGCTTATTTCATCAGTTGTTTGGTGAAAAGTTGCAAGAACTTTGAGTTTCGTCTTCTTTTTTTATTTCGCTAATGAGATTTATATTTTTTGGCTAGCTCTTCTCAAGAGCAGCAAACCAGTACTAAAGACAGCCTATAGAGCTCTATCGTATAATGATCCTTTTAGCATATTTTGTAATTGCACAATTATTCAACAAGCAAACTTTTCAGCTACTTTTCAAACTCTTTTGGTAAATGCACAATCGTGCGACAAACTGATTTTTTTTGTGCCAAGGATAAGCAAAGTCTTATAATCCTGTATACTGATAAAATTGACTTAAAAGTCTGGATAAGTCAACTTTAAAAAGGTAACTTCATTCAAAAATAAGGTAGTTTGTCAACTGAAACCACGGCCACCATTCTAATATTTGTAAGAAAAAATTTCAACTTAAAATACTTATGAATAATCGTTTCAAAAACGGTAAATAATTAGAATTCCATCAAAAAAAGAAAAAAAAAACACTCCCCCCCCTCCCCCCCTCCCCCCCATAAAATCTTGAGAAAAAAGCCTCACAACTAGTCTTCATCTCCTGCTGATTGTGACGAAACGTTCTGAAATTTTGCGTATTCAAAAGCATATTTTAACTCTGCAATTAAATTCATATGAATTATAGGTTTTCGATTACTCACACAGGCGTACACTAGGTATAATCTTTTTTTTTAACAGTTAACTTGCTTCTTTGATCACATTCATTTTTACAAAACACCTTGATTTGATTTTACTTTTTTTATATATACCATAATTACCATGCCTTCAATTACCTTTTATTCAGCTGTTTTTCCCCACAGAATCTAGATGTTGAATAGAATTATATTTTCAACGGTCAAGATAAAAGAAAATAGTTATTGTTCATTTTGTCAAACAGTATTGTATAGAGTTCTGTTCTTGGTTTAGAGATTTTCTTTAAACTTTTTTTTTCTCAACAATCAGTCTGTATCAAGAGGTGCTGGATAAGTAAACCATTAGCACACGAGAGATGGGGTGAGTGAACTTGATCTCATTTCCACCCAGAAGATTGTAACCATTGCTACCACCTCGAACACTACACCTACCATGTTTTAAATCACATTTCTTTCATTTCCGATTCGGACTAGATCTATAAAGCCACTTGTAAAAGCCCTATATTAATAACGAACTTCCCCCCACCCTCTATTCTTGATCAAGGATAATGAGAATCTATGCAGTGGAAAAAAAACACTGAACAGCTATATTGAAAACGGGTCTCAAGCGATTATAACAAAGCAAAGTTTCTCTAAAATTTTAATTGAGATAAAATGCAAAACTGTACAGCTTCCATGATGAGGTATGAAGAGGTATGTGTTAAAGCTTTGAGTTTAAAGTCTAGTATGATTTAATTTGCTGATGATAACTGAATTCCGCGTGAAAATCTTAGTTTGGAGTGTAGGAGTTGTTTTCATTATTTTTTGGGTTAAATTAAGAAGAAAATACAAGTTTTAAACACTTAAATTCCAATTTTTCGGCACATAAATATACTGGTCGGATTACTTCGGGACGATTTCGAAAGGGACCAAACTTTCAGTTCAAAAGAAAAAAAAAGACTTATTTACTCAGCTAGAGAATCTCTCTATGCCAATGTTAATCTCTGTCTGCCTGTTTGTCTCTCTGTGTCTTTCTCTCTCGCTCCTTCTTTCTATTTTTTTCTCTCGTTTACTTTATGCAGTGTTGCTAATAACTTCAAAAATGCAATATTAAAAAAGAAATGATTGTTTTGGGACAATTGCGATGCTACCATTTTATAAAACTAAAAACTTTAATTTTGATTGCGGAAAAAAATTAGAGCCGGTTCAAGAACACTTTGAAAAAAAATATGGTTATATCTACGAGTTCGCTTGGTTTTCTCTTTATTTTTTAACATTAAAAATATGAAGGTTATTTATTTCTGTTCGAGCAAAACTGATTGTACTAGCTTAAAGATTTGAAGCTGCTTTAATCGAAAAAAGGAAAGCTTCCATGGATAATGAAGAGCACATTTTTAAGAAGAAGAAGAAGAAGAAGAAGAAGAAGAAGAAGAAGAAGAAGAAGAAGAAGAAGAAGAAGAAGAAGAAGAAGAAGAAGAAGAAGAAGAAGAAGAAGAAGAAGAAGAAGAAGAAGAAGAAGAAGAAGAAGAAGAAGAAGAAGAAGAAGAAGAAGAAGAAGAAGAAGAAGAAGAAGAAGAAGAAGAAGAAGAAGAAGAAGAAGAAGAAGAAGAAGAAGAAGAAGAAGAAGAAGAAGAAGAAGAAGAAGAAGAAGAAGAAGAAGAAGAAGAAGAAGAAGAAGAAGAAGAAGAAGAAGAAGAAGAAGAAGAAGAAGAAGAAGAAGAAGAAGAAGAAGAAGAGGAAGAAGAAGAGGAAGAGGAAGAGGAAGAGGAAGAAGAAGAAGAAGAGGAAGAGGAAGAAGAAGAAGAAGAAGAAGAAGAAGAAGAAGAAGAAGAAGAAGAAGAAGAAGAAGAAGAAGAAGAAGAAGAAGAAGAAGAAGAAGAAGAAGAAGAAGAAGAAGAAGAAGAAGAAGAAGAAGAAGACGAAGAAGTACTATAAGGATAATAAAAGTAATAGAAATGGGAATAGCCCGGGTTTTTTTGCGAGTGCTTTGTATTTCTTTTCTCAGAAACTTTGTTCCAGCTTCCCCCTGTTTCCTTCCCTCCACCTCCACCTCCACCACCACCTCCACCTCCACCTCCACCTCCACCTCCACCTCCACCACCACCTCCACCACCACCTCCATCTCCACCTCCACCTCCACCTCCACCTCCATGCCCAGCTTGTGATCCTCCTATTTTATTAGTGATCGTTTATAATTAATATTTTACCACTAAATTGTATAAGTTATGGCTTGAAATATAATTCATCCGTCTGCTCCTTCCAGTGCAAACTCAGTTCTTTGAAAAATATAAAATTCTATTACTTTCAGGTTATTTTTTTATGGAGAGGATTTTTCTGTTCTTCTCGCTGTAATTAAAATGGAAAGGATAATAGTTCAAT
>JAWDGP010002547.1:230000-361954 GCA_033675545.1 Elysia crispata
TTCTATACAACATCTGATATTGTTTTTTTGCAAAATTGAACTTATATAGCTTTCAACAATATGAACATTTCAATTGCCAAAACTACGTTTTCTATTAATATTTTCTTTTGCAAAACAAACTTACATCTACGTACGATTCTAGCATCCCCCGATCAAAGCATCACATAGCTTAATACGATTAATAGTTTCCCTAAATTCCCCAAGTTTCCCGAATCAAAGTGCATCCAAGCAGACCGAAGAAAATCTTCTCTGGCCAGCTGAACAGGAACAAAAGAATAGATCGGCTAGTCAATGTAATCATTACATGAAATAAAGTATCTTCCGAATTGTTAAAGAAATAAGAATAAACCGCTAGAGGGGCGGAGACTAGTTTCCCGCCATTAAACTAAGTCTACTATTATTAAAAAGCTAGAAGTGCACTTGGCTCCACCCACAAGCTGATAATTAACATACTAAAGATCTCTTCTAAAGGCCTACTGCTACTGCCACAAATAAATAAAAGTTCTATACCAGTTTCCCTATACATGTATTTAATTTTGAATGACTCTCTTGTAGATTTATTTTTTGTTACTGTCTCTTGGGTTTGTAGTTGCTACTACCTCTCGCGGGTGGAGTTTTTACCTTAAGTTTATCTCGTTCTCACAGAATCTCCCTCACTTACCGCGTCTGATTATTATAATTTTTACTGCTTCTTGTAAATATCATTGTTCCTCCATCTGTTGTGTATGTTTTCTACTTCATATCTTGTATGGATGTTACTGTCTCTTTTGTATAGAATAATTACTGCCTCTCTTGTATTCAATAAATGCTAACTCGCATGTAAGTGTTTGTCACGCTCTCTCGTATATGTGGTTGATTAAAAATCTGTTGTATGTGGTTCTTATTTGTCATTCGCACACAAAGGTGCTATTTCTCCCTGTTTATGGTTCTTATCACTTTTCGGGAATAAATATGTTTGTTAAAGCTTCTAAAGTAAGTGGTTTTAGCAACCTCACATGGAATTTATACTGCCGTTTGTTTATAAACTTTTTACTGCCCCTCTCTTGTGTAAGAAGTTAGTATTGCATATCATTAAAAAGGTTATCGCTACTCTTGTATATGATTGTTACTGCCTGCCTTGTATATGGTGTTCATTGCCTATCTTGTAATCTATGAGGTTGTTACATTAGTGGATAAGGTTGTTGCTACCTCACTTTGAAATGGTTTTCATAGCCTTTGTGTATTTAATTGTCTTTCTCTTTTACATGTCTGCTTGATGCTGCTCTTTATCATTATGGCTGTTATTGCTTCTTGTGTACATGATTTTGTATATGTCTCTATTTTCTAAGGCTTTTATTTCTCTTGGGCGTATGGTCGTCACTGCCTCATGTTAATGTAGCTGTAATTGCTTCTCACCTATACCATTCCCAAAGCATCTCTTTTATAAACTTGTTATTGTCTCTTGTGTATGTGATTATTCTTCTTCTGATTATTATGGTTGTTACTGCCTAATTTGCATACGGCCATTACTACCTCTTAATAAATTAGATGTTGATAGATCTGATATACTTTCTCTCGTTTATAAGTTCAATTTGCCTTTTATGCATAAAAATCATATTGACTCTCGGGTATAATGGCTTAATGCCTGTTTGTGTATGGTTGTACTAATATCACATCTGTTTCTGGCTCTCATGTATAAAGCTGTCACTGCCGCTCTTAGTTATTTTTGGTTTGTCCTTACGTGTATGTGATATTTTGTAACTTTCTTGTAAATACGTTTTAGTGCTTTTCGGGAATGTGATTGCTCGAATGAGAATCTATAAACTTTCCAGAGTGAATTTTACCATAGGATGTAAGAAGAAAATTCAAATCCAATCTTCAATTTTTCGTCAATAATTTCTTCCTTGACTTTTAAAATCCTATAATCAATGTGGACTACATGAAAACCAATAATTCTTTTTTAAAAGCATAAAGGAAACTTTTATCACACATATCTAAAAGAGCGGCCTAACACTGCAATTTTATTTAAATTGGACATTATTTTTACCAGCCAGCATAATGTAGTGAATGTGGATATAATTATGTGGATATTAAGTTTTATCTTCATTTCAATTCCTGATCATTCAAAGTTTAAGTTAGTAATGTTTCAAAACTTATCTTCAAAATTTCGAAATTAATGTGCATATATTGTCTGTCTAATTTTGGAAGATGTTCCATTAACGTACTCATTGAAATATGTTATGTTTAAAATCTTAAACTTAACATGTACTTTTTAGAATAGGATATTATTTCCCATCGGAGTTCACTTTTCAGTTTCTATACATAGTATAGTACAACATTAGCATAGGTTAACAAAAATTACTTTATTACAATTATAAGTTAGAACTATAATTAGGGACTGAGTGATATGACGCAGTCCTTAGGCAATAAGGTATCAGTTGTTAGAAACAGGAATTGGTTCAGTTTTCCAATATGGTACAGAAGCCAAGGCCAGCCGTGATATCTAGTCTAACACATATACCTTTAAAGCATATAAGATTGCCTTTTTTGTGAAGCAATCGTTGTTCTTTAAAAAATGACCTGGTATTTTTTTTTTATAGAAAAATGGTTCGATCATTTAAATATAAATAAATAAGTGTTTGGTCTTTGTCCCTCGAATCCCTTTTCAACATTAACTCTCTCAAATCATTGTTTACTTGATTTTGCTTGCCTCTAAGCTTTAATAAATGCTATCGAATACAAACATTTGTTTCGGTGAGAAATAGCCCAAAATTACTCGATTAAGTTTGATTCAGAAAGCCTTTTTTTCAATTTCGACAAAATAAGTCAATGAACACAAAAAAGGAACTAAAAATTCATTTAGTGCAGGCCGTTCTTGAAAAGAGTTTAAAAATATGTCAGAAAAATGCACTTTTTGCTCCCTGCATACACATAAACTGTATCCAAGACTCCTGTGACATACTAACTTGCCGTCTGATAGGGAGAGACAGAGAGAAACAGAGAGAGAGTAAGAGAGAGGGATAGAAAGAGAGGAAGAGAGAAAGAGAGAGAGTGAGAGAGAGAAGAGAGGGAGGAGAAAGCTCCATAAAACTATCATCAATTTCTTTGTTTGTCTATATATATATATATATATATATATATATATATATATATATATATATCGGTGAGATCACTGTCCTACCATACTAACGACAGCGTCCTATAAAAAGCTCGCAATTTTACACTAGCTGTCTTTTTTTCTGGATGATCTTTTGCATATTGGCTTACATACAGGTTTTACACAATCATAAAAAACGATTTGGGAAATATAAGTTTCCACTTTGAAACTTAACATACTTTGCCCGAATTAAATACTTACTTACAGACAAATTCCGAGGTCTGGTCCCGTCGCTTATTCTCACCTCACAAAAAACCCCTGAAAGAGTAGACGTTGAAAACCAGCATTCAAAAAAGATGAATAATACACAATCAGTCATGATTTTGCTAAAAAAGTGTGCCTCCGTATTTTATTTTTCTTTATAATCATCACCATCGTTAGTATCACCATCGTTAGCATCACCATCGTTAGTATCACCATCGTTAGTATCACCATCGTTAGTATCACCATCGTTAGTATCACCATCGTTAGTATCACCATCGTTGTAATCATCATAACTCCTTTCCTGCTCTTTCTTCTTCTTCTTCTTCTTCTTCTTCTTCTTCTTCTTCTTCTTCTTCTTCTTCTTCTTCTTCTTCTTCTTCTTCTTCTTCTTCTTCTTCTTCTTCTTCTTCTTCTTCTTCTTCTTCTTCTTCTTCTTCTTCTTCTCCTCCTCCTCCTCCTCCTCCTCTTCTTCCTCCTCCTCCTCCTCCTCCTCCTCCTCCTCCTCCTCCTCCTGTTCTTCCTCCTCCTCCTCCTCCTCCTGTTCTTCCTCCTCCTCCTCCTCCTCCTCCTCCTCCTCCTCCTTCTCCTCCTCCTCCTACTCCTCCTCCTCCTTCTCCTCCTCCTCCTTTTTTCTTTTTTTTTTCCTTTCTTTTTCATCTCATCATAATTGTTCCTATTATTATTATTATTATTATTATTATTATTATTATTATTATTATTATTATTATTATTATTATTATTATTATTATTATTATTATTATTATTATTATTATTATTATTATTATTATTATTATTATTATTATTATTATTATTATTATTATTATTATTATTATTATTATTATTACTATTATTATTATTGTTGTTGTTGTTGTTGTTGTTGTTGTTGTTGTTGTTGTTGTTGTTGTTATTATTATTATTATTATTATTATTATTATTAAGAAAACCAAGTTGTGGTCGCCAGTTTGTCTCAAAAACAGCTGCAATTGTTTCCAACTCATTAAATGCATCAAAGATACACAACTCATTCTGGGAATTTCGTTAGGTTTCTCTTTTTTAATTTCCCCTCTCAATCTTTCTCTCTCTCTCTCTCTCTCTCTCTCTCTCTCTCTCTCTCTCTCTCTCTCTCTCTCTCTCTCTCTCTCTCTCTCTCTCTCTCTCTCTCTCTCTCTCTCTCTCTCTCTCTCTCTCTCTCTCTTTCTTCTCTCTTCTCTTGATCTCCCTCATTATTTCTATCTACTCTTATGTCTTCGTCCACAATGTATATAAAATTATTATGATTTATGTCTCCATGAAATGAAGACAAAAAAAGCTAAATTCTAAAAGGTATTGATTGACTCCTTGACATTAGGAAGGCTCCTTAACAAGACTGGTTCAGTATAATTTAAACACTGTAAGACTTTGTCAACAGAAACCAGGTCTCGTTATGTGCCATCGGGGCGAATATGTATTGACGCGTATTTAATTTTCCAAAGTTTTTGTCTAAAATGAAAACTGGTGAAAATTAAAAACTCAATAGATTTTCGTCTACTTCAAAACTTTTAAAACAGATTTGAACATCTGTTTAACCATTAATGTCTTCTTATTAATTTTTTTTTGCACAAAATCGATTTAAATACTGTTGCATAAAACAGATGCACTACGAAAGTCTCTGATTAACAGACTTTTTTAAAACTTAATTATCGTTATAAAACAGCTTTCTTGCATCGCACAGGCTTTTTTTAAATAAGACTCTGATTGAAGATGATTATCGTTTAGTTCTGATCCTTAGCTAACCACCCATAATTGTCTCCCGTTACGTTCTTGAGGACAAACGAAGGAGAAATAATAATGGATACAGTGAGTTCTTAAGAGAAAAAGAAAAAAAATGGACGCGCGTGTTGAAGGAATCATGTAATTTTCGGGTAAACGGATACGTGTTGAAGAGAGATTTTTTTAAAAATTTTTTTCTGGAAAGGTTAAACAAAATTAGAGGTATTTTGAGAGAAGAGAGACAAAAAGAGAGGATGATAGAGAAGGGTAAGAAAAGGAAATAAGAAAGTAAACTTGGAAAACGATTTTACGTCAAAACTTTTTCCTTAAAGATGCTCTTGGTTTGATTATATTGTTTCAGTCTCGCGCTAGTGTGTTAACAAACGCGAGTGTAAACATTTAGCGCGCACCAAGATCTTTCAAGTCTTTTCTTTTTACAGTTATACTTTTTCTTTTTCGTTTACCTTCGTTATTATGATCATAGCGCTAACAGTGTTTTTCTATTATAATGGCAATATATGCGGCATATTAGATAAAATAGTATCTCTGATTTCTCTACTTGAGATCTTGTTTTACCCTTTGTCTCCAAACGAAAGGAGCATTTTTTTTCTGATTTTAATCGACAGATGTTAATGCGGTGGGATAGGAATACTTGGTTTTGCATTAGCAGATTAACCAGTGACAATAACTGCAGCATCTCTTATAACAGCTCCCGACCTCTGAGAACAGAATAAACCTTATTACTACCGACAGATAAAATGACTCCAGAGACTTCTCATATAACTTTTGCATTAAATTCTTTTACCAATGGAACTAAGACAGATGCTCCTATCACACCAATATTGAGCGATTATATGTTAAAGATCTTCGGGTATGTCAACACATTTTTTCTTTCAATCCTCGTTGGATCTGTGGGTATCATAACTAACACCGTCAACATCAGCGTTTATTGGAAGATGGGTCTCTCAGGCACCACCAACATCAGCTTCTTCGTCCTGTCCATTATTGACCTCCTTGTTTCCCTGTCCTCTGTGGTGACCAAGGTCACTTACAATTCACCTTTCTCTGGAATGAAACTGCCCTCTGGAGTTCCGGTTAGTGAGCTGGGAATGGGAGCATTATTTATCTTTTACCCATGCCTGGGATGTAGTGCCTGGATCACAGCCAGCCTCTCTATTGAGAGATGTCTTTGCGTCTGCGCACCTTTGAAAGTAAGAAGTGTCATTGTTTTCCGTTTAGATTTTCTGTCTTTTCCATGCACTTGTTAAAACTAGTAAAGTGGGTTCTGACCATTTAAACTCATCTCAAACATATACATATACATATATATATATATATATATATATATATATATATATATATATATATATACAGATACAAGTTCATAACAAATGATTTATTAATTTCTTTCATCTCTTCACATATGTTTCTTCTGTATGAATAATGGCTATATTAATATTCTAAGAATTACATTATAAGTATCATTTAACAGGTTATGTGATACCGCAAAATTCACATTAATGCAGTAAAGTTGTTTAATTTTTTTTCTCTTTCATAGACCAAGCTAGGTTCGTCCTGTAAACCCGAATTATGGATATTCATAAGAGTTTTATTTTATTTTTCTATTTTGAACAATGCAGGTTAAAGAGATCCTAACGTCACAGAAAATAACTTTCATCCTCTTGACAATTGTGGCCTACCAGTCGGTGTTTATCATCCTGCTCTATGTGTACCCTGGTCCACCTTACAACATTCCGAACCAGTGGAGAGCGCTTTATTTTAACTGTTCCTTCTCTTTTGCGTCCTTCATCTGTTTCTTCCTCGTCCTTGTTTCGACGACCATTCTTGTAATACGCTTGAGGCAAAACTTGGAGTGGCGTAACGAGGCAGCGAAACAATCCAACCAAACCTCTGGAGGCTCGAAGGAGAGGAAGGCGGCACGATGTGTGGTTGCCATCTGTACTATATTTATTATTTGTTTCACGCCAAATATCACCTTGTTTGTGATGTCTCTTTTATATCCTAAATTTACAGTATATGACCCCTATCTGGGAAATCTGAAGAAATTAATGTATGCGCTAAGCAGTCTGTTGCAAGTTTTATCGTCTGCTTTTAATATTGTAGTCTATTATAGCATGGGCACCAAGTACCGAGAGGTCTTCACTGCCTTGTTCTGTCGCAAAAGGGTTAAACAAGGTTATTAAGGAATTTAAAAGGTATCAAACACCAATATAATTATGCTTGCAACAGCTTAAGATTTAAGGTTTAAGATTCGTTTTCAAACAACTGCTTTATGTCCCGTTAAAGAATAAGTCTAGAACATAAAACTGACACATATAAGAAATAAAAAAAAAAACTAGAACTAGAAATGACTTATAAAATATCATTGCAAAGTGAACGAAAATAGTAGTAGTAGTAGTAGTACTAGTAGTAGTAGTAGTAGTAGTAGTAGTAGTAGTAGTAGTAGTAGTAGTAGTAGTAGTAGTAGTAGTAGTAGTAGTAGTAGTAGTAGTAGTAGTAGTAGTAGTAGTAGTAGTAGTAGTAGTAGTAGTAGTAGTAGTAGTAGTAGTAGTAGTAGTAGTAGTAGTAGTAGTAGTAATATTTCTTTGCTAGAAAAAATAGAAGCGGTGGGACATAAAACTGAAAAATGTAAGAACAAAAGACTAATGAGAACGTAGTAGTAGTAGTAGTAGTAGTAGTAGTGGTGGTGGTGGTGGTGGTGGTGGTGGTGGTGGTGGTGGTGGTGGTGGTGGTGGTGGTGGTGGTGGTGGTGGTGGTGGTGGTGGTGGTGGTGGTGGTGGTGTGGTGGTGGTGGTGGTGGTGGTGGTGGTGGTAGTGGTGGTGTTGGTGAGGGTGGTGGTGTTGGTGGTGGTGAGTGTGGTGGTGGTGAGAGTGGTGATGGTAGTGGTGGTGGTGGTGATGGTAGTGGTGGTGGTGGTGGTGAGGGTGGTGGTGGTGGTGGTGGTGGTGGTGGTGGTGGTGGTGGTGGTGGTGGTGGTGGTAGTGGAATGGTAGCAAAGGATAGTATCAGTGGAGTGTAGTAGTAGTGGTAGTAGTAGTAGTAGTTGTGGTGGTAGTAGTAGTAGTAGTAGTAGTAGTGGTGGTGTAGGTGGTAGTAGTAGAAGTGGTAGTACTAGTAGTAGTAATAGTAGTAGTAGTAGCAGGATGAGGAGGAGGAGGAGGAGGAGGAGTATTAGTAATAGTAGTAGTATCGAAGTAGCAGTGTTATTAAAGTAGTATTATAGAAGTAGCACTAGTAAGAGTAGTATTAGAATAATAGTAAAAGTAGTAGCAGTAGTAATGGTAGTATTCTTAGCAGCAGCAGGAGTAGTAGTAGTAGTAGTAGTAGTAGTAGTAGTAGTAGTAGTAGTAGTAGTAGTAGTAGTAGTAGTAGTAGTAGTAGTAGTAGTAGTAGTAGTAGTAGTAGTAGTAGTAGTAGTAGTAGTAGTAGTGGTAGTAGTAGTAGTAGTAGTAGTAGTAGTAGTAGTAGTAGTAGTAGTAGTAGTAGTAGTAGTAGTAGTAGTAGTAGTAGTAGTAGTAGTAGTAGGAGTAGGAGTAGTAGTTATAGTAGTAGTAGTAGTTCTTTTTTATTTGTTAAAACTAGTTAAATATCTCCCTTTAATCGTGTGTAATAGAAAGTTGTCCCAAAAAAAGTTTAAAAGAAATGATTACTATAAATAAATATAATTTACAATTTTTCCTAGTGAAAATACATCCTCTGCTTACTGCATGCTAGGATGAAAGCAGTAACTTCATTCACTTAGAGGGCAAAATTTGCAGTTGTTTCTAATATTAAATGTAAGAAACGTTCCAATATAACCCTTCGATGCATAACCTGTTTTTTTTTCTGCCGTTTTCCTAATTTTCTCTCAGCACGCTTTCTCCTTGTGTCTATCTTTCTCTTTGTCTGTCTGTCTGTCTGTCTGTCTGTCTGTCTCTCTCTATCTCTGTCTGTCTGTCTGTCTGTCTGACTGTCTGTCTGTCTCTGTCTATGCGTCTCTCTCTTTCTTTCTTTCTTTTTCTCTCTGTCTCTTTCTCTTTTTTCCTTCCTTATTATTCTTACTTCTTTCAAGACGCACGGCTTCATCGTCGTTGTCTTTATAGGATCCACTAAAATCTGTTAGCTAGCTTAATCTTAACACCTCAAACAATTCTATATGAGGAATGATTTTACTCGATGACACTTCACGAAACAAAGATTTCTTAAGACACTGAACTTTATACAATCTAAGATATTAGAATTTTTTATTAGGTTTCATTCATGTTTTATAGAAGCACATCAATTTTAATTTTCTCTTTAGAAATGTCGATACATTATTGAATGAAATTGTTCAATTTACAGCCAAAAAATATAATCGTTTACTTGTTTAAAATTATTATATCTTTTCATTGAAATGTAACATGGCAATTTATCAATACATTTTTAAACAAATTGGTATAAAAACTTTATTTTAAAATAAAAGGCTTAAAGAGTTAAGCGATTGCGCGAATCCCATTATGTCCATGGCCTGAATACTTTTTAAACATATCTGATTTAAGACGATTAGCCTTTCTCGGTTGATCTCTAAGATTTTTTGCCAAAATATCTTTTAAAGACATGGACAAAAGAACAAGAATGTTTCAATGTAGACGCCACACTGAGAAACACACGTTTAGTGACAAAGACTAGTCTAGATTGGAAAAAAATGACAGTCAAAAAAATAATTCTTCGATCATTTCAATGTATCTATTTAGTTAAAGAAATGAAAAGCTCGTTCAACGAACGGGACTTGGGGGTCAATTTGCCAGGGTTTTGATACCTCTGTATACTAAAAAATTATGCTTACATTGTCAGATATCCGCCTCCATCTATATATTATTACATGACAAGGTTTTCTATCATTCTTAATACAGAATCTAGATCTAGAACTTAAAAATCATTTTGAATTACTAAGCCTAAAAGTCTAAAAAGAAACAGGCACACAACATTATATTTACGGGCTAAAAAGAGATACATCACAACGATAGATTTAATATATAAACGTTTCGCCTTTAATGTAGCTTCACCAGATTGTATGTAGAAGAAAATGACTTTTAAAAGTTATACAAAACATTTGGGCTCAGACGGAACAAATGATTGGTTAAGGGAGGGGCAGTGCGCAGAATGCTTCAAGGTTCAGTGCAATGGCTAGAGGTCGTGACCTGGTTGATATAAGTGCTAGATAAGGCTAGAGCGGGTGTTTGATATTAGATGTTAGAGCTGGTTTGTATCAATAGAGAAAAAATACTCAGAAATCGCAAAAAGATTTTTTTTGCTTTACATCTGATTTGAATGGGGATACATGGATAGAAGAATGTTACCTGAGAAGGCGATATGTAGAGGGTCTCTATTAAATAGGTGGTAATGTAAAAGGGAATGACAATTTTAAGCTCTTATAAATATCCAAATTCTCACATCAATTCAAAGAAATAAAACTTACAGACGTGATAAAAGTATGTATATATGTATACAGCAGAGAAGGTTTTCCCTTATTTCTTAACCTCTCATTCTGTGTTTCATTCTCTCTCACTCTCTCTCCCTCTGTCTGACAATCTTAAATGTCAATTCTTTAAGTCATTATTTTCTTTGCAGTACCTCATTCTGTCTTAATAGTTACAGCCACACTCTTATTTTCATCTCTTCCTCCCTCTCCCTCTCCTCCCACCTCCTGCTCTGATACCCTAATCCATCGTTGGGTTAGGTCTCCGGTTCAACAGTGCGTCCAAACGACCAACACACATTACAGTATATTATAAATGGTGATAACAATACATGTAACAGTTGTAGGGATAGCAGAAACAAAAACCTATATATGCATTGTTATAACCATTCATAATTTATTACTAACAGTCGCAATAGCAAGATTAGTAGTAGTATTAATAGTAGTAGTAGTAGTAGTAGTAGTAGTAGTAGTAGTAGTAGTAGTAGTAGTAGTAGTAGTAGTAGTAGTAGTAGTAGTAGTAGTAGTAGTAGTAGTAGTAGTAGAGGAAGAAGAAGAAGAAGAAGAAATAAGAATTATAGAATAAAACAAGTGTTAAGCTCCATGGCACAACTATATATAAGTCCACGGATCCGTAATATATGCGGGTAAAATATGGAATGAAATAACTTAGTGTGTAAACATTCACCTTACCTAGAATTCGATGGATAAAGATTACAAAATTATAAAATAGATATAGGCGTTTTGTCTAACATTTCGCATCATCAGTACGTAAAAATTACAAACGTTATGAATGCGATTTTCCTTTTTTGAAATCATGAGTTCTGTGTTTGCTTGTCTGAATTGCATCGTTTCAGTGGGATAGTTCGGGTCTGACATTGATAGAGTTATTAAAGTCTAATTTCTCTCTCTCTCTCTCTCTCTCTCTCTCTCTCTCTCTCTCTCTCTCTCTCTCTCTCTCTCTCTCTCTCTCTCTCTCTCTCTCTCTCTCTCTTTCTCTTTCTCTCTCTGTCTATTTCTCTCTCACACTCAATCCCTCTCTGTCTCTTTCTCTCTCTCTCACTCACTCTGTCTCTCTTTGACTCTCTCTCTGTCTCTTTCTCTCTCACATTCACTCTCTCTCACTCTCTGTCTCTTTCTCTCTCACTCACTTTCTCTCTTTCACTCATTCTCTCTCACCCTCTCACCCCCTCACTCTCTCTCTGTCTCTCTCTTTCTGTCTGTCTGTCTCTCTCTGTACCGTCTCTTATGTCATAATGCTTCTATTTGGACGTCTCGCTGGCTCTCACATGTTCGCACACAGTCTCCTCCAATGTGTTCTGTCTGCTGCTATGGAACTCAAGGGTCGAAGTCTTTATTGATTTTAAGTTAAAGAACTCCCAGAGGTCTTGGTTGATGACTAATCGTCGGCTTTCCTCTAATTGTATCATCTTTGGGAATATGCAAAGCCTCCATCAGCCTAGATCAAGGAGATCTGGAAAATTTTGGGTTATATCCTGTCGATTTGCAAAGAGTCGAACGAGAAATTTTTTAGAGAGCCTCGTGCCAAAGTTAAGTATAAATGCTAGAAAATTTCAAATCTGGAAAGTTATGGAAGTTTTCAAGAAATATTCAATCAGTTCCATTCTACTATACAGGATGGTATAACAAATAGGGCAGACATTACATTTCAGAACAAGTTTTATCTTTACTTAACTGATACCAATAAATGAGAGTGCGAGCAGGAGACAGTTATCAGGAGAGCAACGGCATGTAAGGTTCGCCTGGTAGTTGGATATGTTATGGCTCGGTGCCTTAACGTGAATGTGTATAACAAGTAGCACAAGTTAGGATGTTTTTTTTTTCTTAGTCTAAAGCCTGGTATTTAATGAAAATTAAAGTAAAATGCTACGACAGAAAAATGAAAACAAACAAATCCTCATAGGCGTATCGCAATCGAAGCAGTGTGCTCAACAGTGAATCAAACAAGGTAAAGGAAAAAAAAGACAAAAACTACGAACATAGAAAGCTGCCTATAAACGTATTTACAATGAAAGCAGAAGCCCAGAGTGAAGAGCACGCCAATCTAGCACAATGTGATGAACAGAATAGTGGCCTGAAAAAGAATAAAAAAAAATATCTAGCAATCTGGTAAGAGGGGGTGTATAGTATAAGAAAACCTCACAATTAAAACCTCCAAATTACAAGATTATCTTGGATATCACAAAAATCTGGGCAGAGGTTTACTTTAAAATATACAAATAACCTAAACACACAATCAGAACTACAATGTTGGACAAAGAGTATCCTCCAGAAAAATGAAATAAAATATAAAGCAGGGGAATACTAACACAAAAGGATTAGAAAAACCCAAAAAGGTATGAATGGGGGAAAAAAACTAACAGAGAATACTCAATGCAAAGACTTAGCTCCAACAAGTGATTCCAGTAGCTCTCCTTTCCTCGATGTTATTTAGATACGCCGTTCAAAGCAGTCGTGTAAAACCATTACTTGCAAGTTACAAAGCTGAAAGTTTAACGCATGCCATAACACAGTGAATGCTTGTTGAGACAAAAATTCAGAAATAAATATTAGAAACAAGCAATGGAATTTTAATTAATGTAAAAAGACTTGTATTTACTCTTTGTTAACACTATTTTATGTGTTCCCATTGTGTACTAGAATTTTTGTCGCCAGTTTGTTTAAAAAAACCAACAAGAAACGTTGCAGCTGTCCCCAACTCACCAAGTGTTTCAAAGTTATTTTTGACAATATGATTAGTTGCCTCTTTTTTAACCCACCCTCTACATCTCCCTTACTCTTGCTATCTAAGCTCTTATGGCTTCGTCCACGATGTTGAAAAAATGTGTATGATTTATTTCTCTTTGAAATAAAGACAAAACAATCTAAATTTTAACAGGTACTGATTGACTGCTTGACAATAAGAAGGTTGCTTTACAAGACTGTAATACTTTAACAACAGCAACCCACGGCATCGTCGTTAGTATGGAATGACTTTTTTTAACAAGTCTTTTGTTTGAAATGAACCAGGGGAACATTAAAATCCAATAGACTTTTGCCTTTTCAAACGAATTTTAAACAGATTTCAAGATTTGTTTAAACATGGATGTCTTCTTATTAAAATTTTTGTTCATTATTGACTCAAACACTGTTTTATTAAACAGACTTTTTCTTTTCTCAGTTATTGATTTAAGTTACTTTTCTCGCACTGGCTTATTTTAAATGACTATGACTAAAGATGATTACCGTTTTGTTCTGAACCTTAGCAAAATACCAATAATTGCCGCCTCTTACTTTATTTGAGGACAAAGGAAGGAGAAATAATAATGGTCACAGTGAGTGCTTTAAGAGAAGAAGAAAAAAAAATGTATGCGCGTGTTTAAGGAAACTTGAATTTTTTAATAACGGTTACGCCTTGAGGAAGGTTTTTTTTTAAATCGTTTGTTTCATTTCTCTCTTTCCGATCTTGTGTCATTTTTCGTCTCGATTGAAAAGAAATATTTTTCTGTTTTTAATCTTCAGATGTAGATAGCATTACTTGGGTCTGCATTTCTAGATTAAGCAGTGAACATAGCTGCAGCTTCACTTATAACAGCTCACATTCATACCGACACGACCTCTGATAACAAGATAAACCCTTGTGCTACAGCCAGATAAAATGACTCCAGAGACTCCTCATGTAAATTCTGCCTTAAGTTCTTTAACCAATGAAACTAAGACAGATGCTCCTATCACACCAATATTGAGCGGTTACATGTTAAAGATCTTCGGGTATGTCAACACATTTTTTCTTTCAATCCTCGCTGGATCTGTGGGTATCATAACCAACACCGTCAACATCAGCGTTTATTGGAAGATGGGTCTCTCAGGCACCACCAACATCAGCTTCTTCGCCCTGTCCATTATTGACCTCCTTGTATCCCTGACCTCTGTGGTGATTAAGATCACTTACAACTCACCGTTCTCAGGAATGAAACTGCCCTCTGGAGTTCCGGTCAGTGAGATCGGGCTGGGAGCATTATTTATCTTTTACCCATGCCTGGGCCTTAGTGCCTGGATCACAGCCAGCCTCTCTATTGAGAGATGTCTTTGCGTCTGCGCGCCTTTGAAAGTGAGAAGTTAATTTTTTTTTCCTTTAGAATTTTATATTTACCATACACTTGTTAAAACTAGCAAAGTGGATATCATTTGCTTAATGGTTTATTAAGTTTCTTTCATCTGATAATATGTATTTTTTCAAAAAGAATCAAAATATTAATATGCATAAATAGTGATTTTATAAAAGTAATATATAGCGATCTAAAATTTACATTATAAGTAGCATTAAACAGGTTACGTATGGACACCAATTCAATATTCAAAGCAGATTTCGACGTTTTTATTAAAATGTGGATTATATTTTTCTTTCCACATAATCCTTGTTTCAATACCAACTAAATGTTTAACGTTAAAGTACATGAGCTTTATAAAGAAATCGAAACGTTTATAACAGATATCGTAAAGTTCACATAAATGCAATACAAAGTTGTTTTGTTGAGAGGTTTTTTTTTCCATAGACTTAACTGCGTAAATCCTGCAAGCGCGATATGTGCAGATTTACACCAGTTTTATCTTATTTTTCTATTTCGATTAATGCAGGTTAAAGAGATCCTAACTACAAAGAAGATTACTTTCTTACTTCTGATAATGGCTGCCTACCAATTGGTATACATTTTCCTGCTCTTTATGTATCCTGGCCCACCTTACAACATTCCGAACCAGTGGAGAGCGCTTTTCTTCAACTGCTCTTGTTCCTTTCCGTCCTTCATCAGTTTCTTCCTCGTCCTTGTCTCTACGACCCTTCTTGTGGTTCGCTTGAAGCAAAACTTGGAGTGGCGTAACGAGGCAGCGAAACAATCCAACCAAACCTCTGGAGGCTCGAAGGAGAGGAAGGCCGCACGATGTGTGGTTGCCATCTGTGTCATATTCATAATCTGTTTCACGCCAAATATCGTCTTGTTTGTGATGTCTCTGGGGTATCCTACATTTGCAGTAAATGACCCCTATCTGGGCAATCTGAAGAAATTGATGTATGCGCTAAGTAGTCTGTTCCAATTGGTATCGTCTTCTGTTAATATCATAGTATATTACAGGATGGGCACCAAGTACCGAGAGGTCTTCACCGCCTTGTTCTGTCGCAAAAAGTTTTAAACAAGGTTAATTAGGAACTTAAAATGTATCAAACAGAAAGATGATTGCGTTGGCTACAGCTCTATCTAATATTTTGATGAAAGTGGTTATTCGCTCTTATTTGTATTAATAAGGTGTAAAACAAAGAACAGTAAACATACATTATTGAGTATACCATGTTCTTTTTCAAACGTGTGCTTTATGACCCATAAAAAAATAAGTCCAGAACATAAAACTGACGCATGCAAGAAATCTGAATTAGGAAGAATAGATAGAAACACAAGATGAACTAAAAATGGACTGTAAAGTTTCTTTGCTAAGTGAAAAATATGTGTTCAAGCAATAAAGATTTAAAACTGTAATAATCTCACGGTATGGATTTTAGTTCTTTGTGTAGTAAAACTGGTAGGAGACATTTTCCACGTTAAGTCATCTGGTGACTTCGTGTGTTCTTAATGGAAAAATAACTGGAGATAGCGCTCACTCAACATTATCGTTACTACCCAAGCAGTGTCCCCAGATCATTCAAATATTGGTTCTATTTAATCATAATACAATATTAAAATGAATTCGAAAACTTTGCCATTTTAGGGTTTATTATCTTACAGTGCATGCTCACTGACTTTTCCAAAATAATGAGCATATATGGAAATACGATTTCTTGCAGAGTACTTACTCAAAGATAAAGAGTCCTGCACATTATAACTTTTAATCGCATCATTCTCCTATAACTTTGATTGGAATACGAATTTATTTGATGAGTGAGGTTGAGAATGTAGTCGGAAAAGGTGAAATATTAATCATTCAATTCTTTTTAAACTAGACATAGTAATTATCTAAATCATTACAGTCATCTTGGTGACATACAGTAGAAATATTTATATATGCATATATATCTGTATATATATATATATATATATATATATATATATATATATATATGTGTGTGTGTATGTATACATACATATTTCTACTCTTCATTGTCTACTGTGGTATGAAGTTGAAAATAAAACTGAACGAAATGTATGAAGAAGGTATGAATGAACATATGAAATCACCAGTCAATCAACTAAGTAGACAATCAGCAGTTTTTATTCATTTCAGGCATTTTTGTAACTGTTTTTTTACCCTTTACTCGCTCATTTCCTTCATCAAGGCATATATCTGTTTTGTAAAAAATATATTTATAAAAAGAAGAAAATTAACAAAATAAATCTTTGAACTTTGAGAATCTCAAGTTGAAATCTCTTTTTTCTTTCCTTTTGAGGGTCTTTCTTTATTTTTTTACAATATCTGTTATGCCTTTTTGCAATCTATAACCATTTTTAGATCTAAACGGGTATTATTCACAGAAAGACAGTTTTTCATCTGCAAAAACATGAGAAAAGTTATTAATTTAATATATTTGTGTGAATAAAACTTTTTGGCCAGTTGTATTTTTTCAAACTTAACATTTAAATCAGAAAAAATAAAGAAGCTGCTCAGTCACAATGAAAGTTTTATAAAAAGCATAAGATACTACCTCTTTAGGTTCCTCGAATGTTCCACAAAGCAGTTTATAAGTTGAGATTTGCCAACTTCATATTTTTGTTAATGATATTTATGCATTGGTAATAAATGACTTTATATTTCCTTATGGCATTTTCCTCTAGCTACAAAAATGCTGTAACCCGATTGGTTTCCGGGTTTGAGTGAGAAAAATAAGATTTCAGCTGTCACTCGTAAAATTGATATAAAAATGAAATTTGAAGGTGTCTAATAAGAAGAATAAAAGAATGAGGAGCTTCGTGTAAATGAGATGATAATTGATTACGAATTACATAGACTAAGATGATATGATTTATTTAGTATCGAGGATAATGCTAAAACTTATATAAAAGAAGCTGGGGTATAAGGATAAGTTATCATCGTAAAACATGTTATGGATGAAAATAACAGCAATACATTGAGCTGTGTTAAATGGTACATTTGGGAATAATACATTTTAATAAGAGTTCTTTTGTTTTATTTGTTTGGGTTTTTTTGTTTTTTTTTTTTGTTTTTTTGTTTTTTTTTTTTTCTTGTTTTGTTATTAACATTTCAATCCGATACTGATGCTCTGCCTTTAAAACATTAAAAAATAGCTAAGAAAGAGTCTTATTTTACTGCATTTTAATTTGTAAAAACCCATTGTTATTTCTTATTATTTTAGTTGCACCACGTCGATTTTTCTTTCACTCTGCTCCTTAATAGGAGTTAATTTTCTAGCTTTAAGATAAGTGTACGCAAAAATATTTCATCTAAGAAAGCGTTTGTTTATAGGATAAGAGAAACATGGCAATAAAAGATACGACTGCACCTGCATTTTACCAGACATTTTTCATCTTCTTTGTGTGTTGTAGATTTATAACCTGAATTTATTAAAGGCTCGCATCGAGTCCAAAAACATAGTTGATTCTGATATATTTGAGGTAACAGATTCCAAAAGTAACAGATCGGGTCTGGTTTTAATCATACATTAAAATTTTAGTGTTAGTAGCTTGTGCTCATCATGAGAAATAATAATAAAAATTTAGCGAGGAAGGTAAGCATTCATTCGTTTATTAATTCTTGAAATTTCGTATTTTGTATACTAAACGTCAATAACACCTTTTAAATAATACTATACTCCATTTATCTTTGTCTAAAAAATGTCTTTCTAACTGCTTTACTCTGTTTCTCTTTCTCACAACCGTTTTGTCTTCCTTAATTTGTTTTCCTCTCAGTCACATTTAACTCCCTCTTTCATAAATATTCTCTCTCTTCCTCTCTCTTCCTCTCTCTTTCTGTCTCTCTCTGTATCTATATATATATATATATATATATATATATATATATATATATATATATATATATATATATGTATTATATCTTTCTATCAATCTATCTCTCACTGATTTGCTTCTTGACAGAAAGTTTACGTCGATGTCGAAAAAACCCCAACAAATAGTCGAGCTGTAGGAATATGAACAAATTAATATATAAATTTTATTACTATCATCATCATCCTCAACATCATCATCATCATCATCATCATCATCATCATCATTATTATTATAATTATTATTGTCATTATTATTATTATTTTTACTGTCATTATTATTATTATTATTATTATTATTATTATTATTATTATTATTATTATTATTATTATTATTATTATTATCATTATTATCATTATCATTATTATTAATATTATTATTATTATTATTATTATCATTATTATCATTATCATTATTATTATTATTATTATTATTATCATTATTATTATTATTATTATTATTATTATTATTATTATTTGATAAATAGTTGTGAAGCACCGTAAAAAAACGAAAAATAGGTAGAGTGCAGCTCGAAAATGTACAAAACAAAACAAAACATAACAAACTATACAGCAAAAACAGCAGGAGTAATATGTTTTTGACAATGTCATACTAGGCATAATTACTCAATGTTTTTTAGCCATAAAGCGAGCATGTTATTTCCCATTAATTAACGATTTCACTGAATAGTATTGTCTAAAACGAACGCAACGTCGAATTAACAGTTTGTCTTTCTGAAAAACATCTTTCAAAACAGAAACCATTTTTCATTGGTGAATGACCTCGCTTCACAAACGAAGCGATTGGTACAGAAATAACTAGGTTAAAGGATGCAGTTCCTCAATTTTTAATTTTGTTATCATCTTGGAATTAAAACATTAAATATACATGACCTAAATTATTTTGAATCTTTCCACAAACAATGTTACAACCAAATGCAAATAATATGATGCCCACCTTTCTAAAATCACATTTGATAAAGTCAACTCAACTAGCAATGGTTCACCTGATTTAAAACTTTGTTAAAAATAAAGATATAAACTCTAAAAA
This sequence comes from Elysia crispata, assembly GCA_033675545.1. Lineage (NCBI taxonomy): Eukaryota > Metazoa > Mollusca > Gastropoda > Plakobranchidae > Elysia > Elysia crispata. The sequence continues at coordinate 249,608 of JAWDGP010002547.1, forward strand.
AAATGCATTCGACATTTGGAAATCCTTTATTTCCCCGAGCAAACCTCAAGTGGTCTTTTTACCAATAGCCCCGAACCTGGAATGTTTTGGCACCGATAAAATCTTTAAGAAAAAAGAGTAAAAGGTCGCTTCATAAAAACCGCAGAAGAATAGGTCACTATACCTGATATTTTTATAACTTTTCTGGTAAACAAGAAATTAATATTTTGAAAACATTTCATTGTGACAGTCGAAATGGTAGTGGTTGTAGTAATGGCAGTTGTAGCGGTATAATAGTAGCAGAAAAAGAAGAAGTAGTAGTAGTAGTAGTAGTAGTAGTAGTAGTAGTAGTAGTAGTAGTAGTAGTAGTAGTAGTAGTAGTAGTAGTAGTAGTAGTAGTAGTAGTAGTAGTAGTAGTAGTAGTAGTAGTAGTAGTAGTAGTAGTAGTAGTAGTAGTAGTAGTAGTAGTAGTTGTTGTTGTTGTTGTTGTTGTTGTTGTTGCTGTTGTTGTATTTTTAGTAGTAGTAGTAGTAGTAGTAGTAGTAGTAGCAGCAGCAGCAGTAGTAGTAGTAGTAGTAGTAGTAGTAGTAGTAGTAGTAGTAGTAGTAGTAGTAGAAGTAGTAGTAGTAGAAGTAGTAGTAGTAGTAGTAGTAGTAGTAGTAGTAGTAGTAGTAGTAGTAGTAGTAGTAGTAGTAGTAGTAGTAGTAGTAGAAGAAGTAATAGTACATGTAGTAGTAGTGGTAGTGTAGTAGTAGTAGTAGTAGTAGTAGTAGTAGTAGTAGTAGTAGTAGTAGTAGTAGTTGTAGTAGTATAAATTATAGAATAAAACAAATGCTAAACGATTGGGCACAAATATCAGTCAAAGGATCCGTAGTATACACCGGTGAAGATGAAATAGAATAACGTAAGGTGTGAAAAATCTCTGGATTTATATAGACAAACATTTCAAAATTAAATATTACATATAGCGTTTCGCCTAAAATTTGTCTACATCACTACGGTAACATTTCATACATAATGAATGCGATTTCCTTTTGTTGATATCGTGAGTTCCGTGATTGCTTGTCTTAATTGCATCATTTCAGTCTGATGGATCGGCTCTGTGCATTTATAGAGTCAGTACAATCTAATCTTTCTCTCTCTCTCTCTCTCTCTCTCTCTCTCTCTCTCTCTCTCTCTCTCTCTCTCTCTCTCTCTCTCTCTCTCTCTACTGCATTTTATATCCTAATGCTCCCACTTGGACGCGCCTCGCTTGCCTCTCAGATGTTCGCAGACAGTCTCGTCTTTTGCTATTGACCTCAAGGGTCGAGGTCTTTCTTTATTTTAAGTAGAAGCTCGCCCGCTTGTATGCGACATAGGACTCTGTTGATGACTATTCGTCAGCCTTCCTCGAATTTTATCATCTTTGGGTACATATTAAGCCTCCATCAGCCTAGATAAAAATCTGGAAAATTTTGGGTTATATCCTGTTGATTTGCAAAGAGTCGAACGAGGAATATTTTTTAGAGCATCGTGCCAAAGTTAATTATATTTATAAGAAATTTTCATAACTGTAACGGAATTTTTCAGAAATTTTCATTCAGCTCCATTCCATTTTATAGGATGACATAATAAATATGGCACACATTCCAAAAATGACTGCAACGCCTAAGAACAAGTTTTGTCGTATCTAAACATTGATACCAATATACGGGAGTGCGAACTGGAGACATTGGTCAGGAAAGCAACGGGATGTAAGTTTTCGTTTGGTAGTTGGATGTGTTATGGCTCTTTGCCTGGACATGAATGTGTATAACAACTAATACAAGTAAATATAATATTTTTTTCTCAGTCTAAAGCCTGGGATTTATTCAAAATTAAATTGCAGTTAAGCTTGACGATTAGTTAGGAAAAAACAAAACACAAAGGTATAGTACCGCTCCAAGTTTAGAAAACAAAACATGTCCGGGTGTGGTTTTGTAAATTTTAGGTTTGCAATGTACTAAATTATACTTTAATGTGCTATTCAACTATGGCCTTGTCTTTCAGCTTTGATAGAGGTCTTTAAAAGTGCGTATTTTGTAAGATGAAGAATATTCACCTGTATTTCTATCTGCTCAGTTCCATTTGCTTTGTACTACTTTGAATTAGCAAATAAATTTATCGTTGCTATCTCGAGAAAAGTCCTTACCATGTCTAGCTAACAGCCCGTTAGCTTTTTCTGCAAAAACTCTGTAATATAAGCTATTTCACCCTAAAAGAAAAAAATGTGAAATAAATTGAAAAAAAAAATCCATTTTAGTGGTGTGAATGAATATAGCGGGTGCCATTTGACGGCGCTCCAACACAGACCCTTGAAATACCCGTCAATATGGAGCTCTGTAAAAACTTACTTTGAAACTAAACATTTCGAAACATCTTTAGAAAGACTGAATAGGCAAAGCAGACAATTACTTTTTTTTTTGTCATAGCCAACGCTTTATTTTATGGTAAAATTGGTTTCATGGACACGTTTATTGACGTAGCATTTCCTAACTATGTACCCACAATGAAAGAGAGGGATAACGTGTCATATTTCTCAATTAACTTCAACAAAAGACCTCATGGTATATTATTTTTCACACGAAAAGATGCTAACATTATTCTGGTGATTTTTGTTGTTTTTTTTTTTTTTTTGCAAAGACTGACATCGATTAGTTTAACACTTTATGTTATCGCTGGTTTCCATGTAACTCTGATTTTGAAGAGAGAGATTGCAGGAAGGGGAAACATACACAGCATCCTTCAAAACTATTTTACATGCAGACAATATCATTATTCAGATGATCCGGAAGACTAAATTTACATGTGGTAATCTAAAGTTACATGACTTTAGACTTTTTAGGGACCGCTTTTTTGACACCAATAATATGTCCATTTTTTATAATCACAGAAAAAAAAATCATCACAGACTTATTTCAGTTTGAACATCGATTTAAATAACCTTAAAAAGATCTATAAAGTTTGAAACTATGATCTTTTAGTTTGGCTACCGGTTCTTTTTAGATTTGATTCGCATTTAAATTATCTATGTTGGAAGCTTCTTGACTTAAAATTAAATATAAAATAAAATTCTGCCAATCCTCACATATTTTCTATTCGAGCAATCTTTTAGGACATGGTGAATATCAATGTAACACAAAAAAAGCCTTCTTTTTGAACTTATGTCCACATAAGCATTTCGTTGACTTCTATATGTATAACATATCCATACTCCTGTCTTATAAGCACACTACATTCATATTTCTTTCTAAAGCGCATCTATTTATTCTGGCAGTGTACATACTTTAAAATTGTGAGATATAAATGTGTGAATCCTCAAAAAGCTACGTTTCATAAGAAAGCATCTGTTATGTTAAAATGAGATTATTCGCTTTGCACGTGACGATAAGCAATAATCGAAACGGAAATTTGATAAACCTACTTTTAAATATATCTGCCGAAACCATTAGCTCAGTTGGACAAAGTTTAGAACTATGTTTGAAGCAATGTTGATCATTGCCGCACTTGAACAGATCTAATAGCATACAACTTTGGAGTTTATCTGTACAACATCAGCTAAGCTGTCTTTATTTATGGGATAGACTGTTGTCCGCAAGAACTTGTCCAAAAATTGAATAAAAAATGAAAATATTAAAGCAATACGCAAAAGGGCCAAACAGCTTCAGTTAATCTGCCTTTAATTTTTTTTCGAAAAGTGTATTTGACTAATACCATTTTTTTTTTATTTGCATCCGAAACAGAAGAAGTAGGCTGTTTTCATATCATAGTAGTAAACTGTTGTATTATTATTATTATTATTATTAGTAGTAGTAGTAGTAGTAGTAGTAGTAGTAGTAGTAGTAGTAGTAGTAGTAGTAGTAGTAGTAGTAGTAGTAGTAATAGTAGTAGTAGTAGTCGTAGTAGTAGTCGTAGTAACAGTAGCAGTAGCAGTAGTAGTAGTAGTAGTAGTAGTAGTAGTAGTAGTAGTAGTAGTAGTAGTAGTAGTAGTAGTAGTAGTAGTAGTAGTAGTAGTAGTAGTAGTAGTAGTAGTAGTAGTAACAGTAGCAGTAGCAGTAGCAGTAGTAGTAGTAGTAGTAGTAGTAGTAGTAGTAGTAGTAGTAGTAGTAGTAGTAGTAGTAGTAGTAGTAGTAGTAGTAGTAGCAGTAGTACTACTTGAATTGGTGGGATTGGAACCATCGATTTATAGATGCTTTAGCACTCACCGCTTTGCCACTCAAAGAGAACATAGCTCATACCAATACGCCACTACGCTCCTTAAAAAAAGAGTTTCATGGCGAAGGTATTTACTAAGCCTCACAGACTGACTTGCAGTTTTGATTGGGAAAGTCCAAATCGCACCAAAGATAACCATCGAATTCGGAAGCACCACATCTTCTATTTATTTAAAATAATTATTAAAAAAGGCTGTGCCCCCTGATATAATCGAAAGGCGCAGCCATGTTCAGTAGTAGCAAACAGATGCATAGCGGAGAAATATTTCATTCTAAAAACAAAACCAAGCCTCATCAAAGAAGGGAAATCTTTTCATCGTGCCCCCACAGAAAGAAGCATTTGCTACAAAACTTTCAGTGGCCCGGAATTTTTCCAACTTATCTTTCTCTCTAAGCTCATGTGTCTTTCTTCAATGAATGAAAACTATGATTTATCAAGTTAAAAGTTATGAAAATTTATATCGCCATTAGACACAGACAAAAGAAGCTAAATTCAAATAATTATTTATTCACTATTTAACAATAGGAAGAAAGCTTAATATAATTGCTCCAGTGCAGTTTAAATATTCTAAGACTTTGCCACAAGCAATCCGGCCTCATTTTGTGAAATCACCGTGAATATACAATATTCCTGATTAATTTTTCCAACGCCTTTATGTGTAAATTTGCTTGCGAAACTGAAAATAGGTTGGCGCCTATTTGAAAAGTAACATAGATTTGAAAATCATTTTAAACTATTTATGCCTTCTTAATCTTAGTTCAATTTTAGCTCATATTCGACTAAAAAATTATTTAACCAAACAGGCTACTTTGAAATCTTTAATTAAAGGAATTTTCAAAATTTCGCCATTGATTAAAACCGTTTCGTGCACAACGCTGACTTATATTTTTAATAATTGTGATTGAAGAAAATTGTCATTTAATTTTTATGCTTTGCTAAATACAAAGAACTGTCGTCTCTTAATCTCCTTGTAGACACAGGAAGGACAAATTATTATGATGCGAGTCACAGTGAATGCTTTAAGAGAAGAAAATTGGATGCGTCATTAAGTAATCATGTATTTTTTAGTACACTGGTAGGTGTTGGGGAAAGATTTCTCTAGCAAAATTAAGAGAGGACAGGAGTATTTCAGAGAAGAAAGAGGAGAGAGAAAGAAGTAAAAAATCAAGTGAGAAAAACTATTTTGCTTTCAGTTTTTTTCCTGAAAGACAGACTTCATTTGATTGTTGTGTCCCTGTCCCGTGAGGTTGTAAAGAAACCTGTGTGTATAAATCTCACTCGCATTGGAGAGGGAAAGGGGAAGTAAATATGAAATATTTATTTTATTTAAGAATTTGCTCAAGATCTTTAAATCGTTTCTTTTTAAGGTTAACGTCTTTCATTTACCCTCGCTATTATGATCAAAGGGCAAATATTGTTTTTCCTATTGTTAAGACATATATTTGACGCATATTAGATAAAATCTGATCTTTCGTTTTTTGTCTTTGCGACCTTGTTTTATCTTTTGTCTCTATATATTTTTTTCTGTTTTGAATCGCCAGATGGGATAGCATTACTTGTCTCTGCGTTTACAGGTAGAGCTTCACTTATAACAGCTCACATTCAAACCGATATGACCTCTGAGAACAAGATAAGCCCTAATACTAGAGCCAGGTAAAATGACCCCAGAGACTCCTCATATAATTTCTGCATTAAATTCTTTTACCAATGGAACTAAGACAGATGCTCCTATCACACCAATATTGAGCGATTATATGTTAAAGATCTTCGGGTATGTCAACACATTTTTTCTTTCAATCCTCGCTGGATCTGTGGGTATCATAACCAACATCGTCAACATCAGCGTTTATTGGAAGATGGGTCTCTCAGGCACCACCAACATCAGCTTCTTCGCCCTGTCCATTATTGACCTCCTTGTGTCCCTGACCTCTGTGGTGACCCAGCTCACTTACAACTCACCGTTCTCTGGAATGAAACTGACCTCTGGAGTTCCGGTCAGTGAGCTGGGAATGGGAGCATTATTTATCTTTTACCCATGCCTGGGCTGTAGTGCCTGGATCACAGCCAGCCTCTCTATTGAGAGATGTCTTTGTGTCTGCGCGCCTTTGAAAGTGAGGATTGTATTTTCTTTTCGATCAGATTTTATCTTTACCATACACTTCTTAAAGTGAGTTTTGTTCTTCTCAACTAATTTCAAAGATATTGTAACTTATGCGATTAAATTCATAAACAAAGCATTACTGTGCTCAATAGATTGTTACGTTTCGTCTTATCACATGTATTTCTTCAATGTGAATTATAGAAATATTGATATGCTCAAATCATTTATTCTAAAGGAATACTATGTAATGATCTCAAAATAACATTACAAATTGCTTTTAAAGAGGTTACGTGTTGAATAATTTTAGATACTTTTATAATTTTTACTATGTTCCATCGTTGTTGAGTAACAATTGATCAATTCAAAATTTTCAAATGTAAAATTAAACATATTTTTTTAAAGTAGGTAATATTTACTTTTCAGATAAGTCTAGTTTCTGTACAGACTAAATGTTTAACGTCAAATGAAGAAAATCAGGCCTTTACCTCAAATACCGCAAAGTCCAGATTAATGGAAGACAAGTGTATGTTGTTTTTTTTTGTTTGTTTGTTTGTTTGATTGGTTTTTTTTTGGCATTCCCGATCAATGGATATTTGTAAGATTTTCATTTTATTTTTCTATTTCGAACAATGCAGGTTAAAGAGATCCTAACGTCACAGAAAATAACTTTCATCCTCTTGACAATTGTGGCCTACCAGTCGGTGTTCGTTTTCCTGCTATATGTGTACCCTGGCCCACCTTACAAGATTCCGAGCCAGAGAAGAGCGCTTTATTTTAACTGCTCCTTTTCTTTTCCGTCCTTCATCTGTTTCTTCCTCGTCCTTGTCTCTACGACGGTTCTTGTGGTTCGCTTGAAGCAAAACTTGGAGTGGCGTAACGAGGCAGCGAAACAATCCAACCAAATCTCTGGAGGCTCGAAGGAGAGGAAGGCCGCACGATCCGTGGTTGCCATCTGTACCATATTTATTATTTGTTTCACGCCAAATATCGTCTTGTTTGTACTGTCTCTAGGGTATCCTACATTTACGGTATATGACCCCTATCTGGGAAATCTAAAGAACATTCTGTATGCACTAAGCAGTCTGCTGCAAGTGATATCGTCTTCTGTTAATATCATAGTATATTACAGGATGGGCACCAAGTATCGAGAGGTCTTCACTGCCCTGTTCCGTCGCGAAAGGACCAAACTAGGCTAAGAAGGAACTTAAAATGTATGAAACAGAAAGATGATTGCGTTTGTTGCGGAGAAAAAAATTTTTTTTTTTAAGTTTTGACTAAAAACTGATTTGAAAGTTGATTATATTTTTATTGTAATGAATTCCTAAATTTTTTATTGCCTAATTCGTCATAAGGAATCAAGTAATATACAAAACAATATTTTCAGTGTTTTCGAATTTTTGATTTAGATAACTCTTTGAAAAAAATTTATCATTATTTTCAAAAAGCAAAATTGTTGTAAAAACATGGGGTTTTTTTATTTTCAAAAGAGTGAAAAAACTAAAAGAAAATTGAATTTAAACAAAAATTGCCCTCTTACAGGTTAAGAGAAAAGCGTCATATTATGTGATTATTTTCAGTCCTAAAGCATAGCACTCTTTTCTCTAAATGGCTTACCGAGATGTAACAGAAAGATTTCAAATTAATATTGATTGCAATATTTCATCAGTCGTTTTTGTTTAAACGCAATATTTATGTCGAATAGATTGATCTAAACATTGACTTTATTTTCTTAGATTTAGATTATAATACATATTTCTTCGAAATATCAATCAGGAAATGAAAGTAAGTAAGCTTAGTAGAATAAAGTAGATCTTGATCTAGATCTATATAAAAATGGGTCAGAAATTAGATTGGAATCGCGTTAATCTGAGGACTTTTCAATAAATGACTAGATCTAGACATAGATCTAAACGTAGTCAGAATCTAGGTCTGGATGTGGATCTAACCGTTTAAAATTAGAGGTATAATAATAATATATTAAAACATAGAATCAAAATCATGCTAATCTTGAGGACTTTCCAATCAATGTTTGTAGTCAAAATCTAGATCTAAATCTAGAACCAAATTTGGATTTGAATTAGTCCTCAGTCAAAGTATAGATCTTGATCTTTAAAAATATGCCAAAGTCCAGATCTATATCTAAGAAATGTTTCACTATCCATCGCAACAAGTGTTTTGATAAGCAAAACTTTGATTGCAACCACTAGTTCTAGAACTACCTGACTGCGAATTTTTTTGACTTCTTTCTCGAAACATATTGAAAGATTTAATGCTTTTATTACTTCTTCAAACAAATATATGAAAACGGATTTGCAATTACAATGTGAAATTTGTATCAGTCAAAGGATCCGTACTATACACCGGGGAAAATGAAATAGAATAACGTAAGGTGTGAAAAATCACTGGGTTTATATAGACAAACATTTCAAAATTAAATATTACATATAGACGTTTCGCCTAAAGTTTGGCTACATCAGTACGGTAACATTTCATACATAATGAATGCGATTTCCTTTTGCTGATATCGTGAGTTCCGTGATTGCTTGTCTTAATTGCATCATTTCAGTCTGATGGATCGGCTCTGTGCATTTATAGAGTCAGTACAATCTACTCTCTCTCTCCCTCTCTCTCTCTCTCTCTCTCTCTCTCTCTCTCTCTCTCTCTCTCTCTCTCTCTCTCTCTCTCTCTACTGCATTTTATATCCTAATGCTCCCACTTGGACGCGCCTCGCTTGCCTCTCAGAATCTGATGTTCGCAGACAGTCTCAGCTTTTGTTATTGACCTCAAGGGTCGAAGTCTTTCTTTATTTTAAGTAGAAGTTCGCCCGCTTGTATGCGACATAGGACTCTATTGATGACTATTCGTCAGCCTTCCTCGAATTTTATCATCTTTGGGTACATATAAAGCCTCCATCAGCCTAGATAAAAATCTGGAAAATTTTGGGTTATAACCTGTCGATTTGCAAAGAGTCGAACGAGAAATATTTTTTAGAGCATCGTGCCAAAGTTAACTATAATTACAAGAAATTTTCAAAACTGTTATGGAATTTTTCAGAAATTTTCATTCAGCTCCATTCGATTTTACAGGATGACATAATAAATAGGGCAGACATTCCAAAAATGGCTGCAACGCCTAAGAACAAGTTTTGTCGTATCTAAACATTGATACCAATATATGGCAGTGCGATCTGGAGACATTGATCAGGAAAGCAACGGGATGTAAGTTTTCGTCTGGTAGTTGGATGTGTTATGACTCTTTGCCTGGACATGAATGTGTATAACAACTAATACAAGTAAATATAATAATTTTTTTTCTCAGTCTAAAGCCTGGGATTTAATCAAAATTAAATTGCAGATAAGCTTGACGAATACTTGCGAGGCACCGTTAGGAGAAAACAAAACACAAAGGTATAGTGCCGCTCGAAATTTAGAAGACAAAACATGTCCGGGTGTAGTTTTGTAAACTTTAGATTTGCGCTTTACTAAATTATACTTTTACGTGCTATTCAACTATGGCCTTGTCTTTCAGCTTTGATAGAGATCTTTAAAAGTGCGTATTTTGTAAGATGAAGAATATTTACCTGTATTTCTATCTGCTCAGTTCCATTTGCTTTGCACTACTTTGAATTAGCAAATAAATTTATCGTTGCTATCTCGAGAAATGTCCTTACCATGTCTAGCTAAAGGCCCGTTAGCTTTTTCTGGAAAAACTCTGTAATATAAGCTATCTCACCCAAAAAGAAAAAAAAAAGTGAAATAAATGTGAAAAAATCCATTTTAGTGCTGTGAATGAATTTAACGGGTACCATTTGACGGCGCTCCAACACAGGCCCTTGAAACACCCGTCAATATGGAGCTCTGTAAAAACTTACTTTGAAACTATACATTTCGAAACATCTTTAGAAGGACTAAATAGGCAAAGCAGACAATTACTTTTTTTTGTCCTAGCCGACGCTTTATTTTAAGGTAAAAATTGGTTTCGTGGACACGTTTATTGACGTAGCATTTCCTAACTATGTACCCACAATGAAAGAGAGGGATATGTCTTGTTATATTTCTCAATTAACTTTAACAAAAGACCTCATGGTATATTCTTTTTCGCACGAAAAGATGCTAACATTATTCTGGTGATTTTTGTTTTTTTTGCAAGGAGTGACATCGATTAGTTTAACATTAAATTTTTATGTTATCGATGGTTTGCATGTAACTCTGATTTTGAAGAGAGAGATTGCAGAAAGGGGAAACATACACAGCATCCTCCAAAACTTTTTTACATGCAGACAATGTCATAATTCAGATGATCCGGAAAACTAAATTTACATGTGGTTATCTAAAGTTACATGGTTTTAGACTTTTTCGGTACCGGTTTTTTTAACACCAATAATATGTCCATTTTTTATAATCACAGAAAAAAAATCTTCATAGACTTACTTCAAGTTGAACATCGATTTAAAAAACCTTAAAAAGATCTATTAAGTTTGAAAGTGTGATCTTTTAGTTCGGCTACCGTTTCTTTTTAGATTTGATTCGCATTTAAATTACCTATGTTGGAAGCTTCTTGACTTGAAATTAAATGTAAAATAAAATTCTGCCAATCCTCATATATTTTCTATTCGATCAATCTTTTAGGATGGTGAATATAAAGGATATCAATGTCACACAAAAAAGCCTTCTTATTGAACTTATGTCCACATAAGCATTTCGTTGACTTCTATATGTATAACATATCCATAATCCTGGCTCATAATCACAATACATTTATATTTCTTTCTAAAGCGCATCTATTTATTCGTGCTGTGAACATACTTTAAAATTGTGAGATATAAATGTGTGAATCCTCAAAAAGCTACGTTTCATAAGAAAGCATCTGTTATGTTAAAATGAGATTATTCGCAGTGCAAGTGACGATAAGCAATAATCGAAACGGAAATTTGATAAACCTACTTTTAAATATATCTGCCGAAACCATTAGCTCAGTTGGACAAAGTTTAGAACTATGTTTGAAGCAATTTTGATCATTGCCGCACTTGAACAGATCTAATAGCAGACAACTTTGGAGTTTATCTATACAACATCAACTAAGCTGTCTTTACTTATGGGAACTGTTGTCCGAAAGAACATATCCAAAAACTGAATAAAAAATGAAAATATTAAAGCAATAAGCAAAAGGGCCAAACAGCTTCAGTTATTCTGCCTTTAAGTTTTTTTCGAAAAGTGTATTTGACTTATACCAGATTTTTTATTTGCATCCGAAACAGAATAAGTAGGCTGTTTTCATATCATAGTTGTAAACTGTTGTAGTAGTAGTAGTAGTAGTAGTAGTAGTAGTAGTAGTAGTAGTAGTAGTAGTAGTAGTAGTAGTAGTAGTAGTAGTAGTAGTAGTAGTAGTAGTAGTAGTAGTAGTAGTAGTAGTAGTAGTAGTAGTAGTAGTAGTAGTAGTAGTAGTAGTGGTAGTAGTCGTAGTCATAGTAGCAGTAGCAGTAGCAGTAGTAGTAGTGGTAGTAGCAGTAGTACAACTTGAATTGGTGGGATTGGAACCATCGATTTTTAGATGCTTTAGCACTCACCGCTTTGCCACTCAAAGAGAACATAGCTCATACCAATACGCCACTACGCTCCCTAAAAAAAAAAAAAATTTGGCCCTCCGCAGCCCCCAGCACCCACCCCCACGGCACCACACACCACACCCTCCACCATGCCCAGCGCAGCCCCCAAGGCTAGTTTAAAGATTCCCGCACAGAAAAAAATTCGGAGGACAGATCAAAAAATGGAACCAGGCTTATAGCAGAGCTATAACCACCAGGAGCCCCGAGAGGGCGGCCCACCCCCTCGCCGGCCTAGGGGCTCCACGGGGGCGGGTCATCCCTCTCGTTTTTGCAGACACCAGATAGTCTACAACTCATGGTGCAGCCAACTTCTTTATGAAGCTGGCTCGGGCCTCGTCCCGGCCTCTCTGAATAAGCGAGTTTTTTGTCTCCTCGTCCAGAGTTATTGTAGCATGCGCTTTTCGGGCTCCAGCCCGGATCTCTGCCTTCATTTGGTTGTACTTGCTGACCTCGTCGACGACCAGGCGGAATTCTTCATCAGAGATCTGACCATCCACGAGTGCGCCTGAGATGTGGTCTGAGATCGTGTTCAGCTTACTCTCCGCCAGGACTCTGATTTCATCGTGCTTTCTGGCTTTGACCGCGAGGCGGCGGCCGACAAGTTTTTCTGTCGCTCCGAGGACTCCACAAGCCAGGGCTGCGATTTCAAGGCCCAAGGCAATTGGAGCCGCAATTATAGTTGACAGGAGGCCCACGCCACTGATGCCCATCCCTATGCCGGCTGCGAGCATTGACCCCACGGCGATACTTTTTGTGTAGTTGTTTTCGTTTATCCCTCTCGTCCTCGAGGTGTTTTTTTAGTTGTGAGATCTCCTGTAGCCAGCAGGACTGATCCGGGGGGGCAGTGGCACATCGGTCTGGCAACTCTGGGTAGAGAGCACCCGATGTACCATCAACACATGGGGCTGTCGGAGTCACTTGCTTCATTGTATTTTACCACCAATGTGTCATCTACAAGTCAAGTTCAATTAGGAGGGAGACCACTGCGGTCGTGACTTCACTGTTGGTCGAGGCTGATCTAAAATTTATTATGTCTCCTCGGGCCAGCTCTAGAGGGGTTCTAAATGTAGAAGTACCAGAGTATTGGCCTGAGGGCTTGGTCACACCATATGACATGTTTGCCACCCCGCTTACCACAACATTGACAACACTGGCGGCGGTGGGTGCGCTGCCACTTGTTGTTGCAGCCAGACTCATACGAAGGACCCTACCTGCGGCCAACATGGGGTAGCCCCTATCTGTATAGCCCCCAGATGCACCTTTACCAAAGGACAAGTCGTATTCATTTTCGGCTATAGGCCCATTTTTTTCGGCCCACACAGTTATCAAAGGCTTACGCCTATCTACTGCTGCCTCGAAAGCACTAGACGCCGTTTTCACGACCTGGTTCCATGAAGTAGCCTCATCACCTTTGTACGACCGTAGATCTTTGGGCAGCCCACGCACCAGTCGCCCCCCCCCCCCCCATGTCCAGGTCACCACTCATGGTGTCGCCCGCCTTCAGGACACGGAGGCCGTCCTGTACATCGACGTAGTCTGTTTTAGCATAGCCTGAGAGGATCTCATTAACTTCGTCAATGTTAGGCCCGCGGCAGACCCCCTCGCCGGAGATACTCATTTTTTGATCACTGCGAGCGTAACGTGTATCGGGAGATCTTGGTTGGAAATTGCATTTCTTGATGCATCCCTAACGGAGACCTTTAACTCGCCGACCGTGCCATCTCGAAGGCGCTTATATTCTGGGCACTCCATGCGGACCGTGTGAATGTCCCCGAAGGTGTGGCACCCCAACCCTATGCTGGTTAGGAGTGTTGAGGGAGCCCCATCAACGATATTTTCGGCCGTTTTTATCTCCTCCAAATGGATCCACAGCATTTGCCCCGTCGCAAAGTTTACGGGGCGATCGTCCGTATACACACCGGCGTCGAGCCTGACTCTACCCAAGCCGTCGTCCAGGCCGAGAAGCGTCAGCAAGCCATCGGATAGAAGGACTCCCCGCCCGGAGGCAACTGTTAGGGTGATCAAACCGTTCACTCTACTCACCTTTAGCGTGTGCGTGGGGCAAGAACTAACCCCCTCGAGAACCACCTTTAGTCGGTCGAACCCATACAGGCCGGGCGGGATGTTGAGGGTTTCTTCTGGCCCCCCAGAACTTCTCCATGAAAACGTCTCCCCTTGCTCGATTTTGTACCACCCCACCGCGAAGGTGATTGACTTGAGGCCAATGTAGAGGTGCCCATCACGGTTGTAGATGTATTGCTGGAGGGGGACTGCCTCCCCCCTTTGAACGTCCGAAAGCATATGGAACATACCTGTAATATGGATTGGAATCCTTTCAGGTTTAATAGTGAAGCCAAGTACCAGCCAGGCCCCCAAAAAGCCGCGGCTCGCGATGTAATCAATCTCGCAGAAGGCCGGATTTAGGTTCAGTCTGACGACCTGCAGAAATGGTTCGGGGTGAAGTATCCCGATGTCTTTGAACGCTACCGTCTGCCTTCGGTGTCTTCAGACAAACTGGTTCAGGCTTGGCATTCAAGCCCGATGCAGTTCTGGCAGAACCAGCTCAACTTCGCCGTTTGGTGCGCCACCGCAGGCTGTGGTGTTTCTCTGGAAGACCATTTGACTGCCGCCGATGACCTGCTGCAGTCTGTCTATCGTTTCCACGTGTATTACCAGATACGGCGTATACTGGTAGAGATACAGGCCCCACTACCCCAGGACCAGGCATGGGATGCGCTAAATAACCCCTATGACCGCCGGGGGTACGAGAGAATCTGTAACGAATTCGGTGTCTCCCCACACACTGATTGGAAGGTCAACCAGGGGCTCGGGCGAGTCTACAACTACTGGACTAACAACGGCTATCACCCAGTTGGTGACAGGGAGTATGACTCGAGCAGAATGTCGTTTACACAGAGGACAACAAACAGCGTTCTCCATGTGGATTTTATCAAGCAGGACGCCGCCGGGACAGACAAGGCCTGGAGAACGTTCATACTTAACAAGTCGGATGGCTTTACCCACCCCGGGGTCGAGAGGCTCAATAATAGCATCAGGACTTATGTATGGGCTATCCTCGGCGCCCAGTCCCAGACCCGTACAGGCATCATAGGCTCCGGGACAGCCTTCGACGCGCAAAAGCAGTTCCTGGCAAATATAGAGGATGCTATCGCATCCCCTGTGGACCTCCCCTCGGCAATCAGTCGCTACCAGGATGTCCTGCAGTATGCTCGCTCCGAGGTCGACTTTTCCTTTGGGACGGGCCTCTACATGGCCCCAGGTAACATGCTTCTCCGCGTAGGTAACGTGGCGGGCTGCAACAACCTCATCATCATCGCCACAGATTCCCAGAGCCTGGGCCTGAATAGCGACCTGAATACGGTCGACGTCCCACCAGATGCCGCAACTCACACTGGCGAGATTGGTCTTGTTCAACCACAAACACAGCCACCAGCAACCATGACACGTAGTGTCACAGAGAGCGTTCCGGGGAAACAGGCCGTCGGAAACTCGGATCACGAGAACGAAAAAATAGCTCTGGTCGTCGGCGGAATTTCAACTGGTCTACTCGTGCTTTGGCTTCTTAGGTAGCTCTGCTACAAGCCACCCGCGTGCTGCCACAAGCAGTAAGCCTCCGACCGCCGCAACAACGGCCCACAGATTTTCGGCCAGCTAGCCTGCAGTTTTCCCAAGAAGGGTTAAGAGCCAGGAGACAATTGAGCCAATAATACCTGGGAGAGCGACGGCCGCTTTACCGGCTAGTTTAGCCAGGACTCGCCCGAGGCTCTGGAGCTTCTTTTTGATCCACTCCCTGACCCCTCCCTTACCAGGCGGCTGTGGTGGGGTTGGTGTGGAACCACCAGAACCTGTGAGAGCGAGGACCAGCGCGCTTATTGCCATTCCTATCGCGGTGAGGATAGATGCAATTGTTATCCCCTACTCACGGAAGAGAGTGCGTATGCGCTCGGCAAGTGTTGTGCCTTCGTGCAGGATCCGGTTAATGGTCTCACGCATGCGGGAGATTTGAGAACGAAGGGCGTCCTTTGAGGCTGATGCAGCCTCGAGCCGGGCCGATCTCTCATCTTGTAGGTCTAGCAAGCGCTCGGCAATGCGGCGTCTGGTTAACTCGTCGACACCTCCGGCGTCGGCCTCGTCGAGCTTGCGTTTCTCCAAGGCAATGTGGTCATCAAGCTCGGTGAGCTTGGCGAGGTTGTTGGTAAGCTCTCCTCGAATGGTCTGCAATGCCTTGTCAAGCCCTCGTATTTCCCGGAGGGTGAGAGGGGGGTCATCGAGCGTTCCAAGAATCTCGTCAATATCCTCGTCAGTTAGGGCAGTCTCCACCCTGTTAAATGCATTAGAGGCCTCGGTTACAGTTTGCCCCAGGTCCTCCAGCTCAACCGTGTCTACAGCTGCTGCGGCCTCTCTCAGCTCTGAATTTGCGGTCTGGAGAGATTCAAAAGCCTGAGCGGGCAAGCTAGATTTTTTAGCAGCCCAATCAACGAAACCTAGATCCTCGCGGACCGCATCCACCCCACCACAGTTGGCTAATGTTGAGAGAGCAAGGGGGCGTCCTGACCTTTTGTTGACGAGATCGAGGCCGGGATAAGCCTTCAGCCGCAGCCGCCCATTGCCATCTAATTCAAATTTACCGGAGTCCCTGCCAAGGGATGGTGTAAAGCCTTTTTGGTGTAGCTGGTTCTAGTAATCATCCACAGCGGTCTGGAGGAGCTCCTGTTGTTGCGACGAAGTCGCGCATGTTTTTATGGTTGCACCCTCTGATGTCATGCCATCAACGTCAGGGTCATGCAGCGTGGTGGTTGACGACACGTCAACATCGTCGTCACCGATATCCTCCTCCCAGTCATCAGGTTCAAACACAGGGTTTTCAAGTTCCGCCATCATATTGAAGGGCTGCGGTGTGGGTTCAATACGCTTCGAGCTATCACAGTATCATGGCTTCAAGCACTTATGGTCGAAAGCTTAACCCTCATCGCCGTCTCCGCGACCCCCTCGGGGTCAAAGGGGTACGCCAGTCAGTCGTTGTGACGAACAACCCATCCACCATTGACCAGAACCAGCAGCTTCTAGTCCGGTTTCCAAACCTTGGCGCTCACGACGTCATCGTCCCTGGGACCGCGAGGTTGGCTTTCACAGTCTCGATGACATCGACCGACGCCAACCGAACCATTGTTCAGAACCTGGGCCGCGCTATTGTGAAGAAGATGACTATCAAGATCTCCGGGAATGAGGTGCTGTCTATTGACGACTCCGACGTGTTTCACTGCTACCAGGACCTCTGGAAGGCTCCCCCCGAGCGAGGCAACGGTCACTATCAGGGCATAAACCTATCGGATGACCGGAACGTGAATAGGATTCGGGTGGGTGCAGGGAATAAGGACGAGGACGATGACGAAGACGCCGCAATCGCGGCTGCCTATGGCAACCGATTTCACACGCCACTCGATTTCGAACTGCTCGAGACCCACATGCCCTTCTATCAGTCAGCCCTGGGAGACCGCCTTGAGTACGAGCTTACCTTCAACGACTACTCCCGTGTTGTTGTGGCGACCGATGACGCTGCGGCATCCTACACGGTCGAGAATATCGCCTTGGAGTGCGATATGGTCACCCAGCCTGATCTCGCAAGACAGATCAGGAACCAGTATGCAGGCTGCCTGGCCGTCTTGTACGCGCGGGTCGTACGCCACAGGAAAATCACAGCCAACAAAAGCGACACCCTATGGAACATCAACTTGAACGTCCCCGCACGGTCAATGAAGGGCATCTTGCTTCTGTTTGAGGACCCTGGTGCAGCCTTCCAGCGGGACACCGAGGCCTTCTACAACCCTAAAATCGAAAAAGTGGAAGTGACCGTAGAGGGAATCCCAAACCAGCTGTACAGCCAAGGGATGAGGGCTTACCAGCTGTGGGACGAGGCCCGCAAGCACTTCGCCGCCGGGACAAAGCGACATCCCGAGGTGGCCGCTGTCGCGAAGGATCTCGCGTTGGCTGACGTATCCCTGGGCCAGTTTCTGACCTCGAAGCATGCCCTGTGGCTGGACCTCCGCACTACCGATGACGACTAACTTCACGGCAGCGGTCGCCGGGTTGAGAACGCTAGCGAGGGGGTTACCATTCAGATCAGCAAAAAAGCGGAGGCCGCCGGCGTTTTGAACATCTATCTCTACGTCATCATGGACGCGCAGCTCAACATTGAGAATGGCCGATTCGTCTCGGCACTCTACTAACAGACTAGCGCAGTTGCTACCAACCGACCCTCATGCGGCGGTTATTGTAGGGCAGACGGGATGCGGCAAAACAGTATTTTGCCTAAACCTCCTTGAAGGCCCCTATCGCAGTGTCTTCCGCCACATCGTGATCTTGTGTCCAACGGTCCTGCATAACAAGACATATAACGACCGTCCATGGATCTGGGGGGACCCTGAGGTCTATGTTATCGACCCGGGTGAAAGATTGCATGACTGCCTTCGTGCTCTGTATCAGGTCTTCCAGGGCGAGCCTTGTTTGTTTCTTATCTACGATTGCGCCGCCTCCAAGGCTCTCACCAAAAAGAATGATATGCTGTCCGAGCTGGCTTTTAGTGGCCGCCACGCCGGCGCCTCTGTCTGGGTGCTCACCCAGAAATTTAATGCAGTCGGGAAGGATCTCCGCGAGCAAACGAAATGGCTTGCTATCGCCCATTGCAAAGGTAGGGACTCGTTCGAGGACTGCCTGCACGAGAACGATGTGATCCCCACAAGAGAGGAGAGAGCAGCGGTTAGGCAGCTACTTGCAGAGACAAAGCATAGCATGCTGGTGCTGAAGACTGATCAACCAGCTTCGTATAGGGTGCTATGTTGACCTTAGCTCTGCTCATCACCCAGTTGTTCGTGCTGGGCATCCTCACTTGGGGGATTTGCGGATATATTAGACTCGGGCTCCAGGTGAGAAACATGATACGACGCTTCGTGAACATGGAGTTGGATGACATCATCGACGATCTGCTGGATGCAGATGACGTCACGCTGTGGCCAAACAGACAGAGTGCCGGTGGCGAGGACACTGGGACAACAGATACGAAGTATCAACAGCACCGAGAACGTCTGGCTGTACTAGCAGCTGGGGGCCGAGCTAGACAGTACCTTGGGAAGGCACTGTAAGTCGACATGGTCGACAGCATGGGGGAGGAGGAGGTTGTGAGGCTATACTCGCGCTATGAGGGTCGACTCGGGGCGGCGATGACCAAAACACTGGGCGCCGCTGGGCTGCAACTTTACATCTCTGTGGCCAGTTCTCTCCTACCGATTCCACGTGAGGAGCAGCCTAAGCTGCTCGCAGAACTCGAGTCGGATCCATTCGTTGAGCACGCGCTCAGCATCGCTACGTGCGAGCTCTACCATCGCTTCGGCATGTACCTTGCACCGCTTACAGCCGGGCTCGCGACAATGAAGCACTGCCGATTTGGAGATGGTGCGTGTATAGATGATACTGACATGACGACGCAAGATGGAGGAGGCCGACCAGACGACACCGGCACAGAGTGCCGACGTTCCGTCATTGAACACCCAGACAGAGTCGACGGAGGTGGAGAGAGTGACAGCGCCTTCGCCAGCGGCTAGAACCAAAGACCCCAAAAAATAGGCCGCCGGGCGGGCGGGCGCTGCTGCCAGAAAAGCCAAACAAGACCGCCTGTTGGAAGAGCTCCGCGCTGCGAAAGAGGCTAGCGCTCCGGCCGCAACGCCAGTAGCTGACGGGGCTCCAAAAGAACAGCCTGTGACTGGCACAGCACGTAGTGCCAGCCGTGTCAAGCAACAGCCATTACCTGTCCCTGCGGATGCTGGGGATAAAGTTGCTGAGGCAGCGGCCTACTGGACCCCGTGGATCCTAGTTGGAGCCGGACTTGCCGCGCTGTGTGTGTCATATATGACGCGCTCGCCACTGGTGAAACAGACGGTGAGCGGAGCTCGCCAGCAAAAACAAATGCACCCAGAGACTCGTTCTTCGGGGGCCAGTCAACCTCCCGGAACACCCCGATGTGCTCAGCAATTGAAGGTTACCGACGACCCGTTCTATATGGAATAGCAGTGTATCACTTTGTGATAATATCCGCCACCCCGACCCAGAAAAACATCGTCAACGATCTATACCATGCCGCCGTTGTCGGCGGGCTGGCAATAGGGTATGCAAAACTCGGACAAATGGTCTTTAAGTGCCCGCTGCCGGGACTCGACCTGACGCCGCGCGATGCTGGAATGGCAATATTGGACCTTTCCGCGGTGATGGCGACGAAGGACATGCTTATTAAACAGGGGCTGATCCCCTCAGATATCATGAAGTAATGGCTTCGATCGCGATGCTCCTGGGGGGTGCCGCCGTTAACGCTCTTGCCGTCTCGGGGAGCAACTACCTGTTCTCGATGCTCCGCAGCTCTGGTGTTGATGAAGAATGTAAAAGACACGATAAGGCCGTCGAGCAGCTACAAGCTGCCCAGGCTGCATGGTCTCGGCGGCGGACTGAACGCCTTGACTGGATCAACGAAGAGCTCCGCCGCCAAAGCCATTCAGTTCAGACTTTCCGCGACGTTGACGCGGCAATCCGCGAGTACGCTCACTTCACCGGAAAAAACATCGGTCCCATGGACCCCGAGCCCCAGCTCACCGACTTCTACACACCGAGCAATGACCAAAAAGACCGCGAGATCGCCTTCATCGTCCTGGGGGTGGCTGCAACCGGCCTTGAGGCTTACAAGATCTCAAAGAAATCCGCCGAGTAATCCGAACTGACCGTGCCGGACTGCTAGCAGCAGCTCCTCGCCGTACGGCAGGCGACAACAATAGTAGTGAGGCGAGTTAATTTTCCCCCGAATTTTTTGCGGCACAGATATAATGACACCGATACATAGATGGGATTGCCGGAAGAGCTTTACTTTGCAATGCTGGAGGTCGGCCACTGCGCCCGCCACCACAAGATTCCTGGTCCTCTGGCCCACACAATGATCGATATTGCACAAAAGTCCCTCGAGCTCTGGCGCCAAGATGAGAGAGCAGCAATGCGTTTCGCCGCAATTGTGTTGGCAGGCCCGACGAACCTCCGAGAAACAACTGGGCAGCTGCCCGAGCCTGTTGCATCGGCGTGTTGGAGACTTATTGGGCTCCTCGAATACCTCGCAAGTCATGTCAAACAGTAAGCTGTCAAACATTTACTACAGCCCCCAGGGCTACTGGAAGGGACTCACAGCCGTCAAGAAGCTGGCGTCTGGTGCCAATGTTCCTGGAGATGTGGCTAAGGACTGGCTGAAAAAACAAGCTATCTGGCAGATCTACCTGCCTGCTCCACGGCACATACCGAGACCTAAGTTTGATGTCAGGGTGCCAAACGAGGTCCATCAAGCTGACCTCCTTTTCCTTCCGCACGACCGAGTGGGACGGAGGACGTATAAGTATGCTCTCACGGTCGTGAACGTCGCCAGCCGCTACAAGGAAGGTGAGCCTCTGACTAGCAAGGGCGCAGCAGAGGTCGCCGATGCCCTGTCTCGCATCTACACACGGGGGCCTCTGAAGTGGCCCAAGCTGGACGTGAATTTATGAGCTCAGTTAGCCAACTCCTTGCTAAGCACAGCGTAGAGGTCAGGCGCGGCCGGGTCGATGTCCACCGGGACCAAGGAATCGTGGAGCGGTGGAACAGAACCCTGGCTGAGAGGCTCTTCGGCCACCAGTACGCCCAGGAGATGCGGCTGCCTGCTGGAGAACGATCGACAGAGTGGGTGAAGAGGTTGCGTGCAGTTTTTAGGGACCTGAATGGGGAAGTTACCCGGCTGACCGGAAAAAAGCCCCAGGATGCGATCAAGGCGAAGAAGAAGGTCGCGCACAAGCCCTCCTCGGTTGTCCCCGACCGCCCAGTTGGCCTCAAAGAGCAAAAGCTCCCGTCTGATTTACCAACCTGGAGAGCTTGAAGGCGGGCAGCGCAGGAGAGCCACCGACGCCGTATGGTCTCTTCAGTCCTATAAGCTTGCTCGAGCCGTGGCGAAAAGTGGGGCTCCTGTTGTGTATTACCTTATAGATGGGCCCCTTCGCGGTTTCGTACGC
Organism: Elysia crispata; assembly: GCA_033675545.1. NCBI lineage: Eukaryota > Metazoa > Mollusca > Gastropoda > Plakobranchidae > Elysia > Elysia crispata. Next base: position 271,611 of record JAWDGP010002547.1, read on the forward strand.
GAAGAACTACTGGTAGTCCCCTCTGATACGCAGCAGCCTCCGCGTCGTCTTATACCTTTGGTATAGACCTAGATGGAGTCAAAGAGGTCTTGCAACTGGCCTGCCGAAACGTTCCCCGGGGGTACCCCACCATTTTTTGTTGCTTCGCAATGCGGCACGCAGGGCGGTTGGTGGGTGAGTGCTGCGGCTCCTCGTTTTCGGTTACACTCGAGGCATGCTAGCCGCACGTTGTCACATGTATGGCCCTTTGTGTCGTCTAGGCGGTCGACGCTGAACTGGCGGCTGTCCTTCGGGGCGTAGCACCACAAGAACTCGATGTTGCATGCGGCGCAGCGGTTGCCCTGGACCTCCCTCAAGGCACAGAAGTCCTTCATGCGCAGGTTGCACTTATGCCCCTTGGCAGCTTCAACGCGCTTGTAGGACTGGATCTTCCAGCCGATGTTCTTGCGGGCTGTGGCCTCGTCGAAAGCCGGTGGAGGTGGACCGCCGGCCTCTGGCGGTGGGCAGCATCTCGCCAGCTGGTGAAGGTAACGCACCCGGGAGACGGCGAGGTATGCCAGATTGGACCATTGAAGGTAGTCGTCGACCACCCACACCTTTTGCGGGTCTTCGATGGTCAGGCCCTGGCTCGAGTGCACGGTCATGGCGTAGCCCAAGGCCCAGTCTTGCCCCCATTTGTCATCGAGGACCTCCCGGGCGGTCTCTACGCTCACCTGCACGATGTCATTCAAGACCAGCTCCTCCTTGGCCGCGTCTGGGCCCGGGATCGTCACAAGGACGTTTTGGCGACGAGTGTCCCGAGGCCGGTAGAGAAGGGGGACTAATTCGTCCGGGAAGGCTTCTTTGTGATGCTCGAACAGAAGCTTTTGGGCTTGATCGCGTGGGGCCTTGCGAGTGACGAGGATCAGGTCGCGGGGGTGTCAATCGTCAACAAAGTCGGTCCAGCTCCGGCACTGGGGTAGAGCCTTGCGCATCTCCTTGCACTGGACCCTGTCGGGCTGCAGCCTGATAGCCCGCTTGAGGGCCTTCAGCTTGTCGCACCTGCTTCGGTGGTCGACAGTAATCTCTTCGTAGTAGTCGCAGCGCTCCTTGAGCTAGTCGTGCGGTAAATCCCCCGCAATGGGCGGTGGCTGCCCCTGGTCACCGCAGCAAATGACCTGAACGCCTCTCTGGTTAAGCCAGTCGAGGAAGGTCTCGAGCACGGGCCTGGCGACCGTGCAGACCGCGTCCCAGATGATCACCCGGGGGATGTACTTCTGACCCATGCGGTCCGGCGTCCACTCAGCCTGGCCCGACCACCTGAAGAAGCTGTGGTACGTCTGTGCGTCGGCGCCCCTGGACCTCATCTCCTTGGCCAGGCGATGGGTTGGGGTGAAGACAAGAGGCTTCCTCCCACGGAACAGCTCGTTGGCTCGCGTGGTCTTACCGGAGCCTCCGCCGCCGTTGAGATAGCTCAGAGCATGCCTGGTGAGCGGGTCGGCATAGGGGGGCGCAGTGCTGTATGCGACGTCGTTGCTAGCGCCCCAGTGCTCGGGTTTGGGCTCGTATGCGGCGTGCTCCTGGGGGCTAAAGATATTCTCGCCTTTGTCTCGCCACTGGGCTGGTGCGACGAGGGGATGTCTCTTTTCTCCAAGGAGGCAGTCCAGACATGTTTCGTCTCCGCAGTTGCAAATAAGCGGGGCGACGCATGCCTCAACGCCGTCGAGCTTGTGAAGGGCTGTCTTTTTCACGTATAAGCTGTCTGTGGCCACGCGGACAGCCTCGTTGGGCGTGAAGCGTCGAAGCATCTCGAGAAGGTTAATGTGCGCATACGCCAGCATACTAGCCCTGAGATGGGCAAACTGGGGCTGGCTGCCGTCGTAGTATGTGAGGATCCAACCAGCCGGGCACCGTTCGGGGGCACCTACCAGGGTCCCGCTCTGCCGGCAGTCACGAACGAGGAAGTCGAGCTCGCCTTGGCCTGTGACAAGCCGGCGTGTAAGCCTCTTGCCGTCGGCTTTGGCGCCCTGTGTAGACTTTCCGATGACAGAGCACGCCTGGTCCCTCGAGTCAGGGAGCCACACCTCCGTCTGCTTCTTGAAGGCAACGATGGCCTCGGCAACCTGGAACTTGGCCAGGAGGCCCGTCTCGACCATAAAGGCAAGAAGAGCCGTGGGCACCCATTGCTTTTCCTGGAAGTGCGAGCCAAACCACGCTGCCACAACAGGGTGAAGGCCGGCGGCAAACTGCCAGCTGCGGACCTCGGCGAAGCCGGTGCCGATGTCGTTGATAGCTATGCTATCAAGTGGGCCGTTGACGGCGACGCGGGTCATGCGGTGTCTTGGGTGGCCGAAGCGCTGAAACCATGGCGCGGCCTCTCCTTGGCCCTGAAAGCTCGCAGGGTAGCAGGCCTTCATGTCGATGCTAACGACTTCGTTGACGTGGTAGTCGGGGGCGTTCCAGAGACCGCCGTGGCCGTGTTCCACGCACGCAGCTTGCACCATGTCGAGGAGGTTGACGGGCGTGGGCTTCCAGACGTTCTTTTCGCGGGTGACGATGCTCGCGGCGTGGTTCTCACCGAAGACCCTTGAGGCCAGGGCTTCGGGATCCTCTGGGGCAAGAACGCGGCAGGCCTCCACCAAGTTCCCTTGGGTTTCCTGAGTTCGGTAGGTGCGCCCGTCTTCAAGAACGAACTGGTCAACTGTGAGGCGCTTGTTTTGCCACCCTCCCAAGACCAGACGGCCTTCGGTTCGCCTTGCGTAGCTTCTTGGATCGCGGCCCAGACGTCGCCTTCATAGATGGCGACTTCGCGGGCTTGGGGGAAGTGAAGATCAACCCCCCAGGCGTAACCGTTGTGGAGCGTGAGCTCTATTGTTTTCCACCCGCTATGCTGGTACTTCCCTGAGTTGTAAAGGTCGGCTCCAGTAATGTCCCTGACAATGACCGCCCGCTTAAGGATTTTCTCAAGCTCGGCAACGTCCTGGAGGGTGGCACCATCATCATGCACTCGAGCCTCCCACTGGGCAATCTTCTCGCGCCTTGCAGGGGTAAGACCCTGGCCCCTCTGTGCCCCTTCAAAGTGCTTGATGACTCTTTGGGCGACACAGTTAAGGTCTCCATCTCGCATCGGATCTAGGTTCTCCTCGTCGTGCTCACGGATGGGGTAGAGGCCGTAGACAACAGCACTGACCGGGTAGGCGTTAGCGTAGTACAGTCGGTCAATCCCCTCCAAAGCGCCGGGCTGTGTTTCTGGGGTAACCTCAAGGACGTTGCCCCCCCCTCCGGTTCAGCCCTGTTTCAGGGTAGCAAAGCCGTCTTCGTAGACCCACACGCCTGGGGCCTGCTCACGTAGAAATTTGACCTTGACGAGGTACTCTCCATCACTTTGTGATAGTTTCTTGAGGACCTCTGTGGCTCTTTCTGCGGATGCTAATGTTGTCGTCCACGGCGACGTCGCCGAGTTTGTAAGGGTCAGAAGTCTCCTGCCTCCAAGAGCTGAAGACGTGGGTTGCACCCTCACGTTGATGTTGGGCCTTGGCTCGCCGCAAGAGCCGTCCAGCTTCCCCTTCAAGCTGCCCAGCACGTGTTGGCGTTTCGAGGTCAAAGTCGTCAGCTTCGATCTTATTTAGGCGAGAGAGCTCGTCTGCTAAGTTTTTGGCGCCTTGTCTCCGGGCGTCGTTGGCCTTGAGGTTGGCCTTGGCCGCATTGTAACGGTCGAGAGTCTCGCGGAGGCCCTGAAGGGCCACCCGGGATCGAGGGTATGGAGGTCGGAAGCCTGTGGCGGCTTCATACTCCTCTTGAAGCAGTCTAGCCTTTGCTGCGTGTGCCATGTCAGGTGGTATACCTAGGTGTAATCAAATCTCTAATAGGGAATTTCGATGGCGGCTAGACGCTGAAACTCTGCCCTGAAGATGTACTGTCTATTCCTCCATTTCTTGAGTCGGGCATAATCTGCGCCACAGTCTTTACAACGAGCTAGGGGTGTTTTTACCCCTAATCCACAGCCTGTGCAGGGAAACGTGCCTCCACCCTTTGCTATCCGGGCATTGTGGACCTTGCAGTATTTCCCCAGACAACTCTTCCCACACACCTCCACTGTTCCCAACAGTAGCCACGCGCAATTGTTTGTCCCCCTTATGGTGATACTTAGCTATACTCTTTAAATGACCGGTGGTTGTGTGGAATGCAGTGTTGCCACTCCTAAAACCTGGATTACCCTACACTGGCCCACTAAATTACCCCACATTAGAAGATTTTATTGCCTCAAAACCCTACAATACAAAGAAATATAAGAAAATATTAATTTGCTTTTTACCCTACGCTAGTAAGGCCATATATAACATTTTATTTTTTCCTTCTGCCCTACGCAGCTTGAAAAATTGGCTTTTTTACCCTACCGTAGAGTAAAAACCCTACGCGTGGCAACGCTGGTGGAATAGTTTGATCTGGCCCAGTTAGCTAACCTGCCTATTTACTTCCTGCTTGGTTTGACCTGGCCCAGTTTGCTAGCTCGCCTATTTACTTCCTGGTTTGATCAGCCAGCCTGGCCAGTATACTATAGTTGGCCTTTGACCCCCTGTCCTAGATAGCTGGTTGTGTGTACATTGCACCATCAGTCTTATCTGGCTTCTAGAAGGTACAGCTGGTGTAATATAGCAGGATGTAGGCCATTGATTCTAGAATGTAGCGGAATATTCACAACCATGGATTGTGGTGCAATATCTGCCTATCAGCTTATATATAAGCTGTAAGTTGTCACGCCTGCCACACCGTGACCAGTTTCTATCAGCGTGACAGGATTGTTGTAACGTGACAGAATGGATGTCGACAGGCCTAAGAAACGGGTTTTCTCATTTTTGGAGCAGATGGCCAGGGAAACAAATGTTTCTAAAGGCAAAGCACGCCTTGAATTGGCAAGGAAGCTTAATGAGAGAACCAGACATCTGCAGAAAAGAAGAAAACAGAGAGAGAGGATAAGGAAAATGGCCAAGGACTTAGAAACCACTGAAGCACAGATACAGCTGGTTGAGGAGGATATTCAAAGGCTAGAGAGTGTGGTTGAGGAAGGGACAGATGGCGAGGATCAGTAAAAAACTGTCTTTCGGCTGTTAGTCTCAACAGTCCTATGGTTGAGCACTATATTGCTCCCATTACTCGGCCTGTCCACGTAGGGGACTGGGTCTTGGCACACTGACACTATCAGGAGCCATCAATACCTGCCAGGTGTTCTGATGAGGCCTTATAGGCTGAAATGGCAAAAAGGTAAGTCGTGTACAGTGTTAGCACTAAGACTTTATACGCAGGGCTATGGTATTAAGCTGCCTCCGTGGAGCCCCTAGGCCGGCGAGGGGGTGGGCCGTCCTCTCGGGGCCCCTGGTGGTTATAGCTCTGCTATAGGCCTGGTTCCATTTTTTGATCTGTCCTCCGAATTTTTTTCTGTGCGGGAATCTTGAAACTAGTCTTGGGGGCTGCGCTGGGCATGGTGGAGGGTGTGGTGTGTGGTGCCGTGGGGGTGGGTGCTTGGGGCTGCGGAGGGCCAAATTAAGTGGTATGATCACCTCCCCTGCGGCTATGGCGAAGGTATTTACAAAGCGTCACAGACTGACTTGCAATTTTGATTGGGAAAGTCCAAATCGCACCAAAGACAACCATCGAGTTCGGAAGCACCACATCTTCTACTTATTTAAAATAATTATTAAAAAAGGCTGTGCCCCCTGATATAATAGAAAGGCGCAGCCATGTTCAGTAGTAGCAAACAGATGCAACCTATGCATAGCGGAGAAATATTTCATTCTAAAAACAAAATCAAGCCTCAACAAAGAAGGGAAATCTTTTCATCGTGCCGCCAGAGACAGAAGCATTTGCTACAAAACTTTCGGTGGCCCGGAAACGAAAAACAACAGCACAAGGTAGGAATTTTTCCAACTTATCTTTCTCTCTAAGCTCATGTGTCTTTCTTCAATGAATGAAAACTATGATTTATCAAGTTAAAAGTTATGAAAATTTATGTCGCCATCAGACACAGACAAAAGAAGCTAAATTCAAATAATTATTTATTCACTATTTAACAATAGGAAGAAAGCTTCATTATTGCTCCAATGCCGTTTAAATATTCTAAGACTTTGTCACCAGCAATCCGGCCTCATTGTGAAATCACCGTGAATATACAATATTCCTTATTTATTTTTCCAAAGCCTTTATGTGTAAATTTGCTTGCGAAACTGAAAATAGGTTGGCGCCCATTTGAAAAGTAACATAGATTTGAAAATTATTTTAAACTATTTATGCCTTCTTAATCTTATTTCAATTTTAGCTCATATTCGACTAAAAAATTATTTAATCAAACAGGCTAGCTTTGCAATCTTTAATTAAAGGAATTTTCAAAATTCCGCCATTGATTAAAACCGTTTCGTGCTCAACGCTGACTTATATTTTTAATAATTGTGATTGAAGAAAATTGTCATTTAATTTTTATGCTTTGCTAAACACAAAGAACTGTCGTCTCTTAATCTCCATGTAGACACAGGAAGAACAAATTATTATGATGCGAGTCACAGTGAATGCTTTAAGAGAAGGAAATTGGATGCGTCATTAAGTAATCATATATTTTTTAGTACACTGGTAGGTGTTGGGGAAAGATTTCTCTAGCAAAATTAAGAGAGGACAGGAGTATTTCAGAGAAGGAAGACGGAGAGAGAAAGAAGTAAAAAAGCAAGTGAGAAAAACTATTTTGTTTTCAGATTTTTTCCTGACAGACAGACTTCATTTGATTTTTGTGTCCCTGTCCCGTGAGGTTGTAAAGAAACCTGTGTGTATAAATCTCACTCGCATTGGAGAGGGAAAGGGGAAGTAAATATGAAATATTTATTTTATTTAAGAATTTGCTCAAGATCTTTAAATCGTTTCTTTTTAAGGTTAATGTCTTTCATTTACAATCGCTATTATGATCAAAAGGCAAATATTGTTTTTCCTATTGTTAAGACATATATTTGACGCATATTAGATAAAATCTTTTCTTTCTTTTTTGTCTTTGCGACCTTGTTTTATCTTTTGCCTCTATATATTTTTTTCTGTTTTGAATCGTCAGATGGAATAGCATTACTTGTCTCTGCATTTACAGGTTGAGCATCACTTATAACAGCTCACATTCAAACCGAAACGACCTCTGAGAACAAGATAAGCCCTAATACTAGAGCCAGGTAAGATGACCCCAGAGACTCCTCATATAGTTTCTGCATTAAATTCTTTTACCAATGGAACTAAGACAGATGCTCCTATCACACCAATATTGAGCGATTATATGTTAAAGATCTTCGGGTATGTCAACACATTTTTTCTTACAATCCTCTTTGGATCTGTGGGTATCATAACCAACATCGTCAACATCAGCGTTTATTGGAAGATGGGTCTCTCAGGCACCACCAACATCAGCTTCTTCGCCCTGTCCATTATTGACCTCCTTGTTTCCCTGACCTCTGTGGTGACCCAGATCACTTACAACTCACCGTTCTCAGGAATGAAACTGCCCTCTGGAGTTCCGGTCAGTGAGCTGGGAATAGGAGCATCATTTATCTTTTACCCATGCCTGGGCTGTAGTGCGTGGATCACAGCCAGCCTCTCTATTGAGAGATGTCTTTGTGTCTCCGCGCCTTTGAAAGTGAGGATTGTATTTTCTTTTCGATTAGAGTTTATCTTTACCACACACTTCTTAAAGTGAGTTTTGTTCTTCTCAACTAATTTCAAAGATATTGTAACTTATGCGATTAAATTCATAAACAAAACATTAGTGTGCTCAATAGATTGTTACGTTTCGTCTTATCACATATATTTCTTCAATGTGAATTATAGAAATATTAATATGCTCAAATCATTTATTCTAAAGGAATACTATGTAATGATCAAAGATATTGTAACTTATGATGTCAAAATAGCATTACAAATTGCTTTTAAAAGGTTACGTGTTGAATAATTTTAGATACTTGTATAATTTTTACTATGTTCCATCGTTTGTTGAGTAACAATTGATCAATTCAAAATTTTCAAATGTAAAATTATACATGTTTTTTAAAAGTAGGTAATATTTTCTTTCCAGATAAGTCTGGTTTCTGTACAGACTAAGTCCAGATTAATGGAAGACAAGTTTATGTTGTTGTTTTTTTTTGTTTTTTTTTCGCATTCCCGATCAATGAATATTTATAAGATTTTTATTTTATTTTTATTTTTCGAACAATGCAGGTTAAAGAGATCCTAACTTCACAGAAAATAACTTTCATCCTCTTGACAATTGTGGCCTACCAGTCGGTGTTCGTTTTCCTGCTCTATATGTACCCTGGCCCACCTTACAACATTCCGAGCCAGAGAAGAGCGCTTTTTTTTAACTGCTCCTTCTCTTTTCCGTCCTTCATCTGTTTTTTCCTTGTCCTTGTCTCTACGACGGTTCTTGTGATCCGCCTGAAGAAAAACTTGGAGTGGCGTAAAGAGGCAGCGAAACAATCCAACCAAATCTCTGGAGGCTCGAAGGAGAGGAAGGCCGCACGATGTGTGGTTGCCATCTGTGTCATATTCATAATCTGTTTCACGCCAAATATCGTCTTGTTTGTACTCTCTTTAGGGTATCCTACATTTACGGTAAATGACCCCTATCTGGGAAATCTGAAGAATATTCTGTATGCACTAAGCAGTCTGTTGCAAGTGATATCGTCTTCTGTTAATATTATAGTATATTACAGGATGGGCACCAAGTATCGAGAGGTTTTCACTGCCCTGTTCTGTCGCGAAAGGGCCAAACTAAGCTAAGAAGGAACTTAAAATGTATGAAACAGAAAGATGATTGCTTTGGCAACAGCTCTATGTAATATTTTGATGAAAGTGGTTATTCGCTCTTATTTATGTTTATATGGTGAAATACAAATAACAGCAAATACACATTATTGCGTGTACAAGTTTCGTTTTCAAACGTGTGCTTTATGTCCCGTTAAACAATAAGTCTAGAACATGAAACTGAAGGATGTACGAAATAAAAAAAATAATTAGGAAGAAGAAATGTAAACACAAACAGAACTAGAAACGGAATACTAACTTTCATTACAAAGTAAAAAATATGTGTTCAACTAAACTGAATAATAATAAACTTTAAATACACTTTTATTTTCTGAAACTCATCCTGCAAATATTTCGTTTTGGAAAAACTATACTTATTATCTCTGCATTTTGTATCTTTTAAATACCTGTTAGTTCGGCTCCAAATTGTGCAGCGTTACAATGTATACTACTTTGTCATTTCTAAGCTGTCGTTGTGGTCTATTTTCAATGCCTTTAGATATACCAGAAAAACAATTCCTTTAACATCTGTTAACAAAATTCATGAGGTACATGATGTTAAAAGTTTTAATACTTCCGTTGCTAATATGGCAGTGTTTACAATTACGCGCCAGTTTCTTCAGGAGCAAGAAATACTAAGAATTCTCACCCATTTAGCTAAATATACAGATTAATGAAGTGATGATACAAGAGGCAATGGATCCCCATAATACATTTTATGAAGTTGTGTAAGAGTTTTAATATGGAATTGTTTGATTTCACTTGGACCATCGATTTGATATATACGTACAGTGATGAAGTTCACTGGTTTATGATCTTCCAAGTTCGGTGTCTGTCGCAGTGAAAAAATGTTTTAAAAAGTTTTGACTAAAAATTGATTTGAAAGTTGATTATATTTTTATTGTAATGAATTCCTAAATTTTTTATTGCCTAATTCGCCATAAGGAATCAGGTAATATAGAAAACAATATTTTCAGTGTTTTCGAATTTTCGATTTAGATAACTCTTTGAAAAAAATCTATCATTATTTTCAAAAAACAAAGTTGTTGTAAAAACATGGGTTTTTTTTATTTTCAAAAGAGTGAAAACAACTAAAAGAAATTTTAATTTAAACAAAAATTGCCCTCTTACAGGTTAAGAGAAAAGCGTCATATTATGTGATTATTTTCAGTCCTAAAGCATATCACTCTTTTCTCTAAATGGCTTACCGAGATGTAACAGAAAGATTTCAAATTAATATTGATTGCAATATTTCATCAGTCGTTTTTGTCTAAACGCAATATTTATGTCGAATAGATTGATCTAAACATTGACTTTATTTTCTTAGATTTAGATTATAATACATATTTCTTCGAAATATCAATCAGAAAAATAAAGTAAGTAAGCTTAGTAGAATAAAGTAGATCTTGATCTAGATCTATATAAAAATGGGTCAGAAATTAGATTTGAATCGCGTTAATATGAGGACTTTTCAATAAATGACTAGATCTAGACATAGATCTAAACGTAGTCAGAATCTAGGTCTGGATGTGGATCTAACCGTTTAAAATTAGAGGTATAATAATAATATATTAAAACATAGAATCAAAATCATGCTAATCTTGAGGACTTTCCAATCAATGTTTGTAGTCAAAATCTAGATCTAAATCTAGAACCAAATTTGGATTTGAATTAGTCCTCAGTCAAAGTATACATCTTGATCTTTAAAAATATGCCAAAGTCTAGATCTATATCGAAGAAATGTTTCACTATCCATCGCAACAAGTGTTTTGATAAGCAAAACTTTGATTGCAACCACTAGTTCTAGAACTACCTGACTGCGAATTTTTTTTTGACTTCTTTCTAGAAACATATTGCAAAGATTTAATGCTTTTATTACTTCTTCAAACAAATATATGAAAACGGATTTGCAATTACATTGTGAAATTTTTTTAAAAATCAAGTCAGGATTTTCGATAACAATTGCCAGATTTAGTTTACTTTTTTGCTTGATATCTTTATTTCATAGGAGTTCATTTAAAGATCTTGAGAAGACTTCCAATGTTTCAAGGCTCTGCATTTTTCAAAATTGTACTATGAGTGACCCAGGGCGAGACAATTCTGTAACATTTAGTATTATTGAAAAATAAAATTATCTTTTTTTTTACCAAAATCTGTTGCCATTTCCCATTGTGAAAAAATTTACAAAAAAGGGATTGAAAATACCTTTTTTACCTACCGTCAACATACAAGTTCTGGGCAATCAAAGGAAACAACGTACTATCTTTTTAAACGTATTAAGGGAAGCAATTGATTTTTAATATTTTCTATAAAGGCACGCATCTCCTAAATGCACGTCATTGTGCGTTTATCCGGAAACTACTGCATTTGATGTTTTCTCGGAATAGCCTTTAACCTTTTGTTCATCACACTGTATTTACTACCTTTTGTTTGGTATTAGATTGAAATATCCCATGTTCCAAGCAGATGGAAATTTATGTTTCTTATAGTTACTCCTTTCAATTAACGGGTGTGTGTAAATATCACTAAATATATGTGTAAATAATGCTATGGGCAGTTTCTATAGCCAAGAAGAATGTTAGAAAATGCTCTCTAGAAAACTTTATCAAATGCCATCTCTAATGTCCTATTTGCAGTGAAACTTGGAGTCCACTTGGTGACTGATGTGCACTCAAATATTACTGGGCGACCACTAAATTTTGCTATATTCAAACTAAAGAATGAAAAGAAAAAAAAATTGAAATTCACACCACAATAAAGTTTTTAGAAGTATACAAAAAAGATATAATAGTAGTGGACCTAAAAGCACTTTTTACTGTGGTCTCCTTAGTGTTGAAATAAGTTATATAATATATATATATATATATATATATATATATATATATATACATACATACATATACATACTATGCTCCTTAATTGTCTAGCACTGTATTAATTGTATTATTTCAGATAGATAATCAAAATTTAAAAAATCTGTCATGTTTCTTTTTTGTTGTTGTTGTCGATGTCTTTCATTTCAATTAGAAATATTTAATATGAAAAACTAATTTTTTTCCCTCTTTGATTCATCTTAATGAGGTTTGATACCTTTCTTTTCTTTATGAAGGTGTAAAGGAAACACGGTGGCAGTAGCATCAAAATCAGACGACTGAATACGTTCACAAGAAATGATAGTAGGATCAACATAAACGCTACAGTGAGAGAGAAATGTTCATTGATCATAGTTCTACTTACTTCTCTGCTTTTTTAGCTGATAATATACACACATACATTTATCGATCACTTTCACGAATCTAGAAGAAAAAGAAATTAAAACAATAATAATAATAATAATAAGAAGAAGAAGAAGAAGAAGAAGAAGAAGAAGAAGAAGAAGAAGAAGAAGAAGAAGAAGAAGAAGAAGAAGAAGAAGAAGAGGAAGAGGAGGAGGAGGAAAAAGAAGAAAAATGATATAAAGAAAGGAGAAATAGAAGAAAAAAAAATTAAGAGAAAAAGAAAAGGAAAGGAAAGAATAATGAGGAATAATAACAATATCACTGTTTATGTTTCTGCTTTGTTTCAGTTGTAATAGATGATTGCAATGAAATGTAGGGAGTCTGAATAACAGATGATGGAATTTTCTAGACTGAAAATTTAAAAAAAATTACCATGAAGAGAGAGAGAGAGAGAGAGAGAGAGAGAGAGAGAGAGAGAGAGAGAGAGAGAGAGAGAGAGAGAGAGAGAGAGAGAGAGAGAGAGAGAGAGAGAGAGAGAGAGAGAGAGAGAGAGAGAGAGAGAGAGAGAGAGAGAGAGAGAGAGAATAAGAAAGTAAGAGACAAACAAATAATAAAATTACCGTAAATGAATCACATTTCTATGGGCTAAGAAACGAACGGAATAATTCTTTAGTCTCCAGTTGGTATTTATAGCGCTGCGGGTGTCTCTTGCTTGCCCTAATCAATGAGGGCAACCTGAACTAACTACCTGTCTGTCGCCTTTATGTGTTTCGTCTCGCTCGCTCTCTCTCTCTCTCTCTCTCTCTCTCTCTCTCTCTCTCTCTCTCTCTCTCTCTCTCTCTCTCTCTCTCTCTCTCTCTCTCTCTCTCTCTCTCTCTCTCTCTCTTTCTCTCAATCTCTTAGTCCTATAGCTCTTTAGCTTTGATGCAGTGAAAAAAAATTGAAAGTCATAAGCCTTTTACAGATAAGAGAAATAATCTAAAAATAATTGTTCATCGCCACCTTTTAATAAAGGAAAATCGTCAGTTGAATCGGTTCTTATTTACTTAAGAACCTTTTCTCGAGCGATTTCGGGCTTATTGTGTTGATACAAAAGTGATTTCTCACTCTATCTTTTGAGGACACTTTCCAACAAAGCCGATATAATGATAAATCGAGCTTGCACACATTCAGTTTCCACAAAAATAATTTGAAAATTGGTTTTCACTATGTAAGTTTTGTAGTGCGTAGTCTAAGCAACATTTTTACGATCAATATGCTTCATAACTTGACATTTCTGTAATCAAAAGGCTAAGCAAACTCAGCAAATGGGTAACACGCGTTTATGATTGATTTCAATACTGTCAAACCTGATTGAAGAAGATAAGGATTCCTTTAATGATCTATGAGCCAACCTTTCTTTGCATATACTAAAAGAAGCAAACAGAGTTTATAGCTGACACACGCCGTCAGGAAACAAAAACTTAGTAAAACAGCAGCACTGGCCTAGATGTGCAATCATAAGTTTAATTTTTGATATCACCATTTATATCAAAGTGCTTTATTAAATACGGTTAAAAAAGGAGATCTGAGGGCGTTATTGATTTTTAGGCTTTGCTAGCCATCTACATGAATATTGGGTGAACACTCTCTTTTTGTTTTTTTTTTCAACGAAGAGGTGGTGTTTTATTTGATATAAAAGTTCAAAAGTGCGAGTGCCCTACTATATAAGCAGTTCAACAGTTTCATCTGTCAACAAAAACATAATGCACTTTATTTCACGAAGACCTAGCAAGTGTGAGATGGTAAATAAATTTTTTTACTCATCGCCATTGGGATAAAATTATTGTCTGCATTGTTTGCGAAGTACGTGTTTACTGGCCTTTTATACGTATAAGATTTTTAAAGGGTCTTTGAAAAAATTCAGAAAAACTTAAAACTGTAGGAATGGGCGTGGTAAAAACATGAGCTATATAAGGTGTTAAGTATTAAATCTGTATACACTTAGGCAACAAAAATCACAACTTTGTTGCTGCTTCATTCTGATAATTCTGATAATTCAGGGTCTTTTTCAAACTAAATCATATCTCAGAGTGGCTTCAGCTAGTACGTAATAACGAATGTTTTCATATCCTTTTTCTAATCTCTTTAAGCTTTTATTAACGCTTTGGGGAAATGCAGATTTTATACTAAAATTACATTAGCATATTTTTTCATCAAGTTTAGTGTGACTTGCTCTTGGGAATTGAGACAATGTATGGAAGAGACAAAAATGCCTGTTCAACATTGTTCAGTTTAGTAAACAAAAAGTGTTTCTTACTTTGCAATGTAATTGGTTAACGCTTGCTGTTGTTTTGTATACGTCATAAAACCTATAGATTGATGTTTTGTATACTTCATAAAATCTATAGATTGATGTTTTAGCCGCTTTACCATTTGTTTTATTTATGCTTAATTTAATTGGCTCTAATTGCACATTTAGAATATGATTTTTTTTCTTTGTTGTTCCTTATTCGAAATGTTGTTGTATTCCTCCATAATGCTGTCCCGTTTATATTCACGGTTTATTTTCTTGTTGTTGTATTCCTCCATAATGCTGTCCCGTTTATATTCACGGTTTATTTTCTTGTTGTTGTATTCCTCCATAATGCTGTCCCGTTTATATTCACGGTTTATTTTCTTGTTGTTGTATTCCTCCATAATGCTGTCCCGTTTATATTCACGGTTTATTTTCTTGTTGTTGTATTCCTCCATAATGCTGTCCCGTTTATATTCACGGTTTATTTTCTTCATGCTGTTGTTCTCATCCGTCTTTGTCGTGTCTGTCTAAGATTGTTCGAATACTTCGTCGATTCCTTAGGTTTTATTATTATTATTATTATTATTATTATTATTATTATTATTATTATTATTATTATTATTATTATTATTATTATTATTATTATTATTATCATTATATATATATGTGTGTGTGTGTGTGTGTATATATATATATATATATATATATATATATATATATATATAGAGAGAGAGAGAGAGAGAGAGAGAGAGAGAGAGAGAGAGAGAGAGAGAGAGAGAGAGAATTCTTATTTCTTGCCTTCATTCTTTTTCCCTATTGTTTTTATACTTTTTTTTAATTTTTAGATTGTTCTGATATGGATAAACCCGTCTTGAATCCTCAAGATAAAAGTCACCGTGTTAATTCCCTGTAGAGATTGTAGCGGTAGGTGCCTAGATGGTCTCAGTCTGAACAAGCATCTAGTATAAGACTTTATCTTTCCTACTTCCGTGAAGTCCATATAGAATTTCATCCTTTAAAATCAAATGTTTATTCTTATCCTTTTTGTCGTTTATTAAGGCTAAATGGATTTGTTATAATCCTTTACAAGAGCATAGAGTAATAGTTAATGAACAATCTAAGCTGCAAAAAATAGATTAAGGCAACTTTTTCATACTTCACATTAATTATTTACATGCCTAATGATGCATCGTTAAATATCATAAGCAGAAATTAAAACAGTAATGGTGTGAATCACAAAAAATTGTAGAAAAAATGATGCGATACTTTTAGTATAATATATTTTTTTTTTTCTATAAAAGAAGGTGATGAGGAAAGAATTTATCTCGGAAATTTCTTGAAGATATAAAGTATAATTGGTTAAAAATAGAAATTAAAACGGAAAGTCGAGAAGAGACACTGAAAGAAAGATAGGGAAATAATTAACAATGTTTGAATTCTTTATTCAAAGTGGTCGGCTTCTAGGAATTGCAGCGGCAAATCTTATTTCTTTGTTTAAATACCATCATTCAAGCCTATCTTGTACTAATCCAGACCGTGCTGTTATGAGAGACTGGGGTAACAAGTATGCTTTTGAAATTTGGTTTTGATCCTTTAAGTTTCGACAAATTTTGAAGTTTAGTTTAATAACGATATTCAGCAAGATTAAGTTTGGTATCGATTCAAATACATGCCTAATATTTCTCGAGGAACAAAAGTCCATCTAGTTACAATCCATTTAACTTTTATTATAGCAAGAGCAGTTAAAAGTTTTCAAGCGTTTTCTTCGAGGCCGGACCCATCGAAAAATCTATAGGATCAAGAGACTTACTCAATTATAAATAGTTTGACAAATTTGATACAAAGATCTCTACATCTGACCACCAAAGTGATATAAAATGACACCAGAGTCTCGTCACGTGATATTTGAACTCAATTCTCTCGCCAATGGAACGGAAAAAGAACTCTTTGTTACACCGTTAATCAGCGATCGTGTGTCTACGATCATCGGGTATATTAACGCCTATTTTCTTGGTATCCTCATTGGAGTTTTGGGATCTTCACCAACACCGCCAACATCAGTGTGTACTGGAGGATGGGCCTCTCAGAGACAACCAATATCGACTTTTTTGCTCTGTCCATCGTTGATCTACTTGTGTCTTTCTTCGATGTCGTGATCCAAATCACTCGGAACCGACCTGTGTCCGTGATGACAATGCCCTCTGGAGCTCCGGTCAGTGAGCTGGGAATGGGAGCCATATTTTTCATCTACGCATGCTTGGGCAGCAGTTCCTGGATCACAGCTATTCTCTCCATTGAGAGATGCCTTTGCATATCCATGCCTCTAAAGGTAATAACAGCAATCGTTTGGGATATATTTGTTTGAAGCATTAAATTAAGGTTAATATAATGCTCTAGACAATAGACTGCATCTCTTTCTTTTACGCATATTTGAAATTTCAAACTTCATATGATACATTCTTACATCCAAAATTTTAATTCGAACTATACATTGCCAAACCTTTTTATTAAAATGGGGTGCACCGGTGAAATTTAGCTTCAATACAATTACCCTAAAATGCATGTTATATTTTCCATGACATATGTTGGTATTTTACTTCAACAGAGCATACCAGTTTAATCTGATCTAGGTCGATATAAAAAGAGATTTTTTCTCAGTTTCATTTTTTTATTACCCTTGACCAATCCAGGTAAAAGAGATCGTGACTCCAAAGAGAACAGTGATCCTTATCCTGACAATGGTGGTTTACCAGACTGTATTCATTGTTCTGCTGTTTGTTTATCCTGGCCCACCTTACGACGTCTTCAATCAGAGGAGAGCGCTATATTACAACTGCACCTTTTCATTTCCGTCTTTCATCTGCTTTTTCGTAGTGCTATTCTCTACGACGCTTCTTGTGGTTCGCTTGAAGCAAAACTTGGAGTGGCGTAGCGAGGCAGCGAAACAATCCAACCAAAGCTCTGGAGGCTCGAAGGAGAGGAAGGCCGCACGATGTGTGGTTGCCATCTGTGTCATATTCATAATCTGTTTTGCGCCAAATGCCGCCTTGATTGTGTTGTCTCTTGTGTTTCCTAACTTCAATACACATGACCCCTACGTAGGTAGTCTAAAAAGAATTCTGTATGGATTTAGCAGCCTGTTGCAAGTGCTATCGTCTGCCATTAATATTGGAGTCTATTACAGGATGGGCACTAAGTATCGAGAGGTATTTGACTCCATGTTCTGCCGCAAATCGGATAAAACTCCTACGCATGGGCTGAAAAAATAAAAAAAAGAATCAATGTTGCGGTTTTCGGAGCAATCGGAAATCTAAAGCTGTAATCCATCACTACATTAAATTTTTATATTTGAATTATTACCATTCTTTACAGTCTATTTTCCACAAGGTAACCGTATAACTTGGCGGAGCTAAAAAGATGTTGACTCATAATTCCTTAGTCATTCGCATTTAAACCAAGACATATGCATGCATCTTATCTTCAAGAAAATTTATGATTCAGAGTCATCATTTGTTTAAATTTGACATATTGTTAAAATATTGAACTTTAGGTTAAATGACACGGTGATGCTGCCTTATCTGTTTAAAGGTAATATTAAGATCTAACTCTTAGCAGATTTACAGTGATATTTTACATGTCTATTGCGGATAAACAGAGTACCGTATGGCCGTAAAATTAAATGTATTGCAGTTAAAAAAAGATATAGTCTCATGCTATAGTGTGTTTCCCCTTACACTATTAGGGCTTTCAAATAGGACTATTCTTCTATGAAATAATGTTTTTTTAATTGCCATGGACCTATAATATGTTTTATTTGTTGTTATTTTTTAATCCCATTGTAATATCAACCGCTAAAACTTTCTCTTAGTTCTCGACTTGAGATTTTTTTCTTGGAAAACTAGGATCTAGAGGCCGTGAAATAACTGGAGTGTATTTGAGACGATAAAGGTGAGTCTGATCTAAACATACTGCTGTAGAACCTGACGGTACTTGATTGATGTGATACATAGCTAACGCGATACATGTAAAGATTGATCTATCAAACCAAAAATGATTCAATTACTTAATTAATCCACCATCTATCAAAATTATTACACCCGTTTTATATGCTTTATATCTCCTTTCCTCCTTTATCACTCTTTAGTTGGTGGAAATGATGTACATGGATAATGATATTTATGTGTAAAACAATTTTTTGCAAAAATGATCCTTACAAATTCAAAAGTATAAGAGCCTGTAAGATTTTATTTTTTTTTAACTATTCACGATCAGTTTAGTTTTGTTCTTCAAAAACTTGTTTGCTTTTTTTTTGAATTAAGGACAATATAGCAATAAGAAAGTGTTGTCCTTGTTAAGTCAGAGAAAGTATTTTAATTTATAAACATTTATAACAATAAGAACAGATGATTTGCGTACTCTCTCCTAAAAACGTACGATTTCAATAACTTTGCATTTACTTCGAATCTTAAGATACACAGAAAAAAATGGCAGAGGTACCCGGCTTATCTTTGTAAAACCCATAAACTGATAAAGAAAAAAAATGGATAAAGGAAAAAAATTACAACAAATACAGACCTAATCCAGAGCCACATAACTACATAAAGAGAACAAAAAATTCATGAATAGATGTAACAGAATTGTCTCATTCAGAGCCACTCATAATGCAGTTTTGAAATATATAGAAACGGAAACATTGGAATTCTTCTCATGTTGTCATGACGTCATTTTTTAAATAAAGCAAAGATCTCAAGCAAAAAAGTCAACTAAATCTGGGTGCAATAGTTAAAGCAGCCCTAGGTTTAGTTTATCTCTCCACAGAGAACCTATGTAGTGCTGAACTGACACACAGCAGATAGAGTGTAATGTGTTCCAAACTCTCATGCTGGAGAAAAGTGAACCATAACAAAACAGTTTTATCTCCTCCAGAGCCATACCACTACATGAAAAAAGCACAACAATAACTCTCAAGAGCCATACTACATAAAAAATGGAAAAAGAAAACAAAAAAGCTTTACAATGCAGAGTACACGTTTGAAAGATGAAGAACGTAGAAATATTGGAATTCTTCTCATGTTGTATTGAAGACCTTTAAATGAAGTAAAGATCTAAAGCAAAAAAGTAAACTAAATATGGGTGCAATTGTTAAAGCAGCCCTCGTTTTAGTTTATCTCTCCATTGAGACTATATTATGTGTTCCTGATTTGGCCCACTAATGTAATGTGTTCTAAACATGTGGTGAAAAAATGATCTCTAATACAAAGAAACAAATACTTAGTTCACAAATACAACAGCCTTATTTCCTCCATAGCCATACAACTACACCGGAGAAAAACAAACTTACCAACAATGAATAAGTAGGGAATACTACTACTTTGAAGAAAAACAAACCACAACAATTACAGATAGATCTTCTTGGAGGTACACAACTACATGAAGAAAAGCAAAATACAAAAACAAAACATTTTCAACAATAAAAATGTTTATTTTCTCCAGTGCCACTCATAGTATAGTTTTCAAACATATCGAATCTTGAAACATTGGAATTCTTATCATGTTGTCCTGAAGACATTCTTTAAATAAAGCAAAGATCTCAAAATTTTACAGTAAAAACTCCCAAGAGGCATAAAAGTGCATGGAGAAAAATGAAAAAAAACCTACTTTGTAAGAAATATAGATTTATATCCAGCCCTCACAAATACATGAAGAAAAATTTTTAAAAATGAAAATTCCTTACGACTGCCTTGAGTATGATACTATGTTTAAATCCAGATTTTTATCTTTTACCTTAAAATGGTTAGATCAAGATCTAGACCTAGATTCTGACTACGCTTAGATCTATCCCCAGATCTAGACGTTTACTGGAAAGTCCTCAGATTAACGCGATTTCGATGTAAATTCTATCTTTAAATCCACGCCTAGCTCCAGACAGTTTGAAAGATCCCAAGAATACCATGGTTTAGGTTCTATCTTTAAACCCAGATTTTAGGTTTATAGATATATATTATTTATTATTTTATCCTACTAAGCTTTCTTACTTCACTCCGCTTATTGATATGTTAAACATATATGTAATCTAATCTAGATCTAAGAAATTCAAAATGTAAATTTTTCTAGATAAAGATTGCATTTAACTAAAAACAGTTGTTGATTTCTGCAATTTATATAAATCTCAGACCTTTGAAATCTTTCTGTTTGGTAGGCAGGCCATACTTTACCGGCATTATCCAGATATGACGCTTTTGGCTTTACCTGCAAACTTAAATTTGTTTTTTCCCCCATGTTTTTGCTACACACTTATGTTTAAAACGTAATGATAATTTGGTTTGAAAGAGTTATCTAAATTAAAAAAAAACTCAACAGCGCTGAAAAAGGCGTTTTATATGTTATTTGGTTCCTTTTAACGAATTTTGCAATTACAACTAAGGAGTTTTTTGCAATAAAAATATAATGAACTTTTAAAGGCATGTTAGCCTAAGCCCAAACTTTAAAAAAAAAAATTCTACCGCTTCGAAAACTGAACTTGGCAGATAAAAAATCAGTAATCTGCAGATTGAATGGTTTTGGAGGAGACAGCGGAGTAAGAGAAAAGGAATCAAACTCTCCTTTTATGATATTGATTTTTTTTATTGATATTCTCATACTGTCCTTGATTATAAGAACCATCCATAATCTTTTCAAAAGATATTTTTCTTATGTTAACACCCCCATCAGTTGAAAAAGTTACTATAAAAATGCTTATATTCCCGTCCAACAATACGAGCCATTTTAATTTAAGACCAAAGAAAAAACAGTGTGCGCAGTGGATTAAACAAATAGGAGTTAAAGATTAAGGCTATTTTGATAACACATCGTTCCAATCATTGGCATGTATGCAATGGCTCGAAAGGATTTTGTGCCTGGTATAAAAAGAATAGAAATTTATTTATACACGATAGATCCATTCGCTTTGCTAAAGTTGATTTATACAGGCAGGATATAGAAAGCTGGTAACACTCTTTATCTGTTCATGCCTCGGTTTCCCGATCTCCCCCCCTTTTCTCTCTCTCTCTCTCTCTCTCTCTCTCTCTCTCTCTCTCTCTCTCTCTCTCTCTCTCTCTCTCTCTCTCTCTCTCTCTCTCTCTCTCTCTTTCTATCTCTGTTCCTATTTTTCTGACTCTCCCTCTATCTGTTTCTCATTTGATTTCTATCGATGTATTTGTCTATATCTCTTCCTCTCACCCTGTAATTTTTTTTTAAAGGAACTCTTCCTGAATTATATGTGTGTGTGTATATATATATATAAAAACTACACGCAGTAACTACTAATCTATGTGTGCAGTTTCCCTGCTGTCTGACACCAGCCACCTTATCTTTGCTGGAGCTGAAGAATCCTGTAGGTGAAAGACGTTGGAATAAATCTTCTGGAGATATGGGGAGGGAGTAATGATCTAAGTTTGCAAGAATAAAGACTAATTTTGGTATCTTGGTTAGCGTATGCCTAATTTCACCTACTCGACTTCCTTAATAATTATCCTACAGTGAAGCAGCATTTAGAAGGAAAGTCCATTGATCCCCCTCACCAAGAAAAAAAAATGTATGTCCTAAAAACGTTTTTTTTTATTTGTTCCGTTCTATATTTATTATCAATAATTCTAAAAAAGAGCGTAATTATTGACTTGCTCCGAGTCTGGCAACACGAAAATGCATAGTATTTTTTTAACTTATATTTTTTTTGTTTGTGTAGGAAGGAAAGCAAACTTGGTCGATTAGATTTCTGTCCTTAAAATGTTCTTCTACTAAAGCGGTAAAGTGGGTCTCATTCTTTTCTATTTATTTGAAAATATTTAGTCGACCAAATGATACAAAACTAAAATAACAAAGCATTATTGCATTAGAAAGGTGTTGCAACCAACCTGATCGCATTTCTTATGCACAACCATTTTCAATACTAAAAATTATTAGTTTTGTCATTTTTGTAAGAACTATTATTTATTGGTAGCACATTGTTATCTTTCAACAAAGGTTTCGATAAACTAGCCCTCGAAAATAAAAAAGGTCATGCAATCAGTTATTGTTATGTACAAAAGGCATCACTTTTCTGCTTTTAATCATAAGCGGGCTTATATCTTAGGAGTTAAAACACCTGCTTCTAATGCTGACTGTGGTTTAAAAAATACTTTAAACTATTTGATGTGTAGGGAAAACCATCAAAGTGCCATTGCCTTTTTTTTTTTTACTACTCTCTAAAATTGCAGATTTCTTTGATCCCATTTTAATGTGGCAGTTGTCATCTTAGAAACAATTTTGACTTGTGCTTCTGTCAGTGATGTCAATTGAGGAATGAAATCAAGCACTGCAACCAAGAGAAAAGAAGAAGCTTACTTACTTTGAATTTGATTAATTTTTTTACAATATCATTTTTGGGATTGGTTCCCTTATCGCCTAAGTCAATTTTCTTTCTTTTTTTTAACATTTTATCTATCGACATAATTCCTGCCATTACTCAAGAAATTTTTAAAATTTAGCAAGAAAATTTGTATCATACTGTATCTAAAAACAGCTTTAAAGTGTAGCTTCTTATGGTTGTATCGTTTCACTCTAGGATAAAAGTGTGAACTGTCTGTATCTAATCTTCTGATATAGCTTCTTTTGAAAGTACATTCACTTACGTTTAATGCGATGAATAAAAACTGTAAGGGGTATAAAAATATTGCGAGAGACTGATATAACGGATTCTTAATTTTCTTTTGGCAACGCGAAGTTTCAGTGATAAAAAGTAGACAACCTAAGGAAGGAAGGAGGCTCTTCATGACGCCCAAGAGAGTTGTCTTTTTTTATATTAATCTTGCAATAAAAACTGTCGAAAAGTATGACCTCTCTTTTGATAATTATCTAAAATTTGTAATACTCAAATAGTTAACGTTTGCAGGATTTTTTTCAAATTTAGACATGGATAAAAGAAAGGCATTTTTTGGAAATATTGAGGACACAAAAACCGCCAAAAAAAGTGTCCTAGACACAAATCGACCTTTATCAAGGCAAAACTTCCTAAATGCTTCAGGCCTCAGGAAGAGATGGTTTAGCCTAAACGGCCCTGAAGGTTCAATTAAAATCAACTTAAGAGTTATGCTTTTGTTACATCAATGTGTACATTTTAAAAAACATACTACCAGTTTATTTTTGCTAAGGCGAAAGTCGTTCTGAGCTTCAATCCTGTCAATGTTATACTTTTTTTCTGAATTCATCAAACAAATTTACGACACCTATACATATGATAAGCCAAGGACAAATTTCACCATCCGTAAACAAAGTTTTTAGACCAAAACACACGGTTTAAACAGAAAGGTGCTTCGTGAAAAAATCGTAAGTATGTGCAGCAAATACAACAGGTCCACAGGTCAGTGACTAGATAAAACAGAAAAACAGGATGTGATTGAAAAAGATTATATGGCACACTAGTTATTTTCCCACTTTCAATGTGTGTGTATGATAACTGGCTATTCATCTGAAGTTTCGAATCACACATAAATGTATTTCATGTTGATGATATGAAAAAGTTTGATATATGAAAGCATGAACGATGAATTTTTCTGAGAATAGCTTGAAAGATTGGTATTTTTTAAAAGACATACATTGGAAAAAGGATCAGAATATTTTATTTCGAATGGTGGGTTACCTACTTTAAATTTCAAGTCATTAGTCTTTGGAGAAACTATGAGATATAGGTTTATGTAGACAAATCTCTTTGTAGCGTTTTAAAGCACTTATTGCAAAAGTGAGGAAAGAACCCAAAAGCAACGTCTTATAAGGACAGTTTCATGAAACCGTTATTAGTCTAAAATTATGCCGAAAAAGGGGAATAAAGACAATTTTTACCAAATGATTAGGCGAAACTACTCTGAACAAAAATAAAAATTGAAGACTCGCATACATGAAAGATTTGTTTGTTT
This sequence comes from Elysia crispata, assembly GCA_033675545.1. Classification (NCBI taxonomy): domain Eukaryota; kingdom Metazoa; phylum Mollusca; class Gastropoda; family Plakobranchidae; genus Elysia; species Elysia crispata. The sequence continues at coordinate 295,835 of JAWDGP010002547.1, forward strand.
GATTTTTTTTTAACTTTATTATTTAGTTTTGGACATAAGCACTATTTTATTGATATTTTGCTTCAAACATTGTCTATTGTACTTTTCGAATGGAAGTGGAAAGTACTATTAAAAGATCTCGCGTGTTTCATGCATTCTTTGAAAGAAATCAAATGTTTGCACTACATAAATTGAAAAAAAGCACCTCAAGACTGTTTCTTCTAAAACTTCTTATTAATTCAAGCCAAAGTAGGAGTAAAAGCCTGATAAAAATATCTTTATGACAGTTGATTTAGATGCCTCTAGGCTCTTACAGACACCTAGTAGTTTTGTATAAAAATTAATGGAAATATTGTTTACTTGAAAAAACAAACCCAAAATTAAATACATCATATTTTTTTCTTAAACCTCTCGCGCTACTTTTTACATAGTAGGCCTATGCTACCAAATAAGTAGTTTTGATTCTATTCAGCACCCTATACTGAGTTGTTAAGACATCGATCACTAAATTTATCTACACTAGATTAGTCAAAATTCTATGATTACTAGAGACTAGGCAGCAAGAAGAATGTAATAAAATGTAAAATTCTATCTCTCAGGAAAACCTCTTCTTTTTTCTGCTTGATGTCTTTAAGACTTAAGTCGTTTCTTAGATCTGCTTGGACCATTATTTATCGTGCAATAAAACCCAAATCACGGAAGCAATCAGCTCTGCCCCGTTTTTGTACAGAAAATAGAAACTTTGTTATCATTTTGTTGCAGGTCAATAAATTAATTACACTATTGAAAATATGTATTTTCATTAATATTTAAAATATCATCCACCTATTACACTTCTTAAAAGAACTTATGCTTATGATTTTTATGATTATGCATCTTCAAGTGTCATAATAAATAACATATACGTTCGTAACACCCCTTCAAGCAAATTCTTTGTTAAAGAATTGTATCCTAAAAGCTTTTTAAACGTTTGGAAAGCAAAAATTGAATATGAAAATAAGGGACAAAATAAGTCGAGGGAGAAATATAAATAACAAATGTCTAAACTTAATGAGTACTTTTTTAGAAATCAGATTATCTTCGCAAAAGTATCTCAAGTTTATGTAAGACACTGGAATAGAGCTATATATGTTTATTCAACGCTGTGGATTTCTGTGAACCCACTACGACTGATTTAGTGTCTATGGTATTGTAAGAAAGCTGGACGCACAGTTTCTCGACCAATTTAGGTTCTGGTGTTATTTACATCTTCTGTCTTACCTCTCAATCCTGAATTAGTCCAAAGTTTGTTTTGCTATTAGTTATTTGTATTATTATTATTACTATTATTATTATTATTATTATTATTATTATTATTATTATTATTATTATTATTATTATTATTATTATTATTGTTATTATTATTGTTATTATTATTATCATTATTATTACTATCATTTGTTATTTGTCTTGTTGTTGTTCCTGTTGTTGTTGTTGTCGTTGTTATTTTAATTCTCAGCATGGTTTTGTTTTCCAGTTAGATGTTTTGCTTCCTTGAGGATGATTGATGATAAAGAATAGAGGGTTTAGAGACATTATAACAGTTGATCGAAACAAAAAAATAACAATGACAGTTCTTGGTGAACACATATCGTCTTCTTAATGCATGCTTGGTTACAAGCTGTAATGAGCTCCAAGTGGACTGCATATGTTTTGAATTTTTTTCCAAGAAGTTAAACTATATTTAAATGTAAATATCTTTCAATTGTCTACTTAGTCTCCATATACTGTATCTTGTTTGCTATGTCTCTTTCTCTATCTTTCTAATTTCTTTTAAGACCTGCGGCTTTCTCGTCAGTGTCTTAATGAGACGCACCCAAAAGTAGGTGAAGAATCATAGTCTCCAACATCCACAGATTGTAAGAAACTGATGAACTTTGCATAAGGTAATATTTCACTCAGTGACACTTCGTTAAACAAAAAATACCTAACGACACAGGACAAAAGTAAAATTTTACATTCAACGATTTTTCTTATTTTCTTTTATTCTGATTGGGTACAACTTTGAAAGAAATCGTTCAAGTGATAAAAAATGTAGGCGTGCACTTATTTGGACTTTGTCCGGGAAACATTTGTAAATTGTTTAATACTACAAACGTCTTCTTTTTAAAGGTCTGCCAAAATATGATAACACAAATTATGTATCTTAACTCGATAATTCCAAGATAAAAAAAAACCAAGCAATTTCTTGCCTTGCCTTGTTCTTTTTTAAAACAAATCCGATTGAAGAATGTTAGCATTTCTGGGTTGATCTGTGAGAATTGGTGCCAAAAAATATTTACATTGACTCGAAAGATTGATAAATATGCGCTGGTCTAGATCAGAAAAGACGTTTACCGTATAGTCATAAAATTTATTTATGAATTTTAATGATAAATCAAGTAAACTAGTTAATAGAATAATCCTTGTACGTTTTCAAAAAAAAAATAAACAAGAGGTTTTTTTTCTTTTTTTTTCAATGTCAGTTCATAATAAATGAACTTCTATGCGGTATAGATATGTTATCTGCATTTTATCAATTTTAAATTAATTTTGATCCATTTATAGAATGTAGAATGCACTAAACCAGTTATAACAAATGTGGACTATGTGTAGTCTTCTCGCCGTATTGTTGATTAAGTTCCCTAAAGGCTGATTGTGCATTGCGAATCTGAGTTATGAGGATGGATTTGGTGGTAGTTGTTGTTGTTACTCAGTGGTCAGTGAAGAACGAAACAATCCAGTGCTTCCTTGGGTACAACCCCCCCCCCCAACCCCCCCCATCCCCCTTCTGTATAGATTTGGACCTCATCTTTCTAAGACTGCCTTTTGCGATATTCGATTAAGGCATGCGATATCATTGTTGTGGAACGGTTATTTGCGCACTGAAAAACAGTTTTATTCTCTGCAGAGGGGTCCCTCTTTCTGTACCAGGTCAAAAGCGCTTTCTCTATGATTGAAATAAAGCTGTAAAACATTAAAAAGAAGACAAAAAGAGTGTATAAAGATCAAGTGGTTCCAGAGCTAAAAGTTAGTTAATTAAAATTAATAAATACCGCAAAAAGTAGTTCCAGTACATATAGCTTAATAACCTAACTGAACTTTGACATAGATTTTTCTTATTGTATGTGTATATCTGTGTGACGAATAGATAGAGTGGGATGAGAGAGAGAGAGAGAGAGAGAGAGAGAGAGAGAGAGAGAGAGAGAGGGAGAGAGAGAAGAAAGACTCTTCAATTAAATTATTAGATTGCTTGATATGAATATGTAAATCTATATCGATGCTGTCAGTTTCATGTCTTGCCGAGAGCGTCAACCTGCAAAGGGCTCAGTTTCTGCCACCCGCTCTCATCCTCGGTCGAGCTGGAGAATCTCGAGAAAGAATCTGTAGATTGGACAAGGGAGGCTTTCGTGTGTAAGTGTCGGGGAGTAAGAGTATAAATGTTCTTATATTAGAGTACCTCCAGTTCAGAAAGATTGTTAATAAGGGTAAATAATAACTCGTAGCCCCAGAGTTACTTAATGGCATCCCCACATTTTCTTGTTTGGAGAAATGTAAGGCTTGTGTTTATAAATTTTTCTGCATATTTTTCAGAAAGGATGAACTTAAAACTAGCCATGAGGAATCCATATAAGTATTCTGAGTAGCAGAGAACTTAAATACATTGTTGATAAATAATGAATTATTAATATATATACACATATATACATATACTACAATTGCAAATAGAATAAAAATAGCACTAAATTATATCAACTGCATTGACACATTGTGCTGTCCCCACAGGCCAGGTTCTCCACAGACCAGTATTTGTGTCATTTCCACACAATCATGATTAGTTCTACTAGTTTTTATTCCAAACAGTTAAAAACATGAGATGCAAATCTTGTGCAACAAAAACAAACATTCATAAAATATATATTTTGTTGAAATTATAACTAACAAACATTTCAAAAGTTAATAAAAATGGAAAATAAACAAAAAATTTCAACACAAAATAAAATACTTAGAGCGTTAATTCGTTTTATCCTTACAATCAAATCAAACAGCTTTTAATTTCATTAAAAAATAATCCACAATGAGAAAAATTATGCATCAGAACCGGAACAGGTATATCATGGAAATAATGTTGAAGTGGAGAAAGTTGGGAGTTGGAGGTTAATCAACTCAATTTTGCAGAAATTTTAACATGTGTAAACAAAATTGTGACACACAACACAGTATAATGTCCTCAACCTCGAGCTTAATAACGAATTAACTTTGAAACTTTTGAAAATGGTTGCAAAACTCAAAGATAAAGGCCTAGTTGTTCGGAAATTTCATATCGAATTTTTCTACAACAAATATATATATATATATTGACATTACATACACCAAATTTTGACGTAATTTTCATCGAGAAGTTTACTTTGCACGAATAAGTCAAGCTATAAGACAACTCACTAGTTTTATTGCATGTACCTGCGAAAATAATTTTCTTCAATTGAAAAAAAAATTAAAAGTATTCAACAAGTAACTAATAGCAAATAAAAATAGAAATCATGATACAGGTCTACATGCATACAATTGAAATATGTTATGCTTATGTCCACTCTATCAACGTCGGGTATATTCTGAAGCTTTGTTTCAATATACTTCCGTTTCTCAGACACTTTTAGAGGGTTTTGGCAATGTTCTTAGGGCTCGCTCATCTTTGCCGTCTGCTTTTCCGAGTGGACATAGATATAGAGGCTAACATTTTAATATTTACAGTGGTCCAATTCTAGGAGACCAGTGAGGTGATTTTTGTAATCTTGAAAACTGTCGGACTTTGGTCGATGAAATCCTACTGAACTGAACTCTTGTTTAGCTTTTGTCTGATAATCTAGCAACTTTCCTTAAGATTGTCTCTAAGTTTCTATTTGTAGTTAATTTCTTAACTAGGCGCAATGGCTTGAATATTATTTTTTTTTTTTTTTTTTAAAGTCTCAAGTAGCGCTAAACCACAGAGTGAATACTGTCCATTTCTTCGATGTTCCTGTGACCAGCTTCACAAAACTATTGTGCTAAAGTTTCAAACTCAAGATACTTTTTAAGGAACAGAGTAAAAGTCAGGATTATCTCATTGCTTTTGGTCTAGCATATACAAGCATGAGACAATTCAACAAAATCTGTAATTGTTAGATGTTCTTGCATGATCTGTTCGAGGACTTTAATAAAGTCTTGTGGCTTCCACCTCTGCCTTTCAGGTGTTCCTTTATACCAGGTTTAAAAAAATATGGTTTTTTTTGGTGAATGACAAATGAACTGTCATATTAAATGTAAGTTTTCTTTTATAACAAATGGATAGACTGATTTTTTTTAAATGAAAAGATTGCATCGTCTTTGTCTTTTCGTTTCGATCTATCGCTCTCCTGACGAATCATTAACTTGTTAATTATCTGACTTGAAATGGGTCATCTTGAGCCAGGGGAATGTTAGCATTGACTCTTCCACTCTGGAACTTTTTGCGTCAATATTTTAGATGCCTTCAGCACAATATTAAGACTATTGTTAAAAAGATCAGAATGATTTTTATTGATATAACAATTCCTTTTTGAACACCTGTTTTTATTTGAGCTCTTTTTGAGTATACTTTTTTTTACTGTTTTTGTCTACCTCAGTGAGAAGGAAACCTTGGGGAAGATTCTATGTGTCTCGTACACGAGCAATCTGATCACCAGCTGTCCGTTTCTTTGGATATTTACTAGTTCTTGTAGGTAATCGAAGGCTTGTACCAAACATCGCATGTTAGTGGAGAAATAAAAATTCTTGTCTTACTTATGTATTGTGTACTTTGGAAAAATGTTTTACACACTTTCTCTTTAACAGAATGATGCGTTGCCAAATCTAACACTGGAAAATACTAAAACAATTGAAGCCTTACGCACCAAACAAAAAGGTCTGTTGCCTCTTAGAAGAAATGTTTAGAATATTAACGGAGAAACCAACGCTGAACCGAAGAAAGGAAATCCTCTCCTCTTGTATACATAAAAAACGTTTCCTGCTCAAGAATATCGTCACTTCGCCACAGCCGCCTGAAGAGAGCAACAGGGCTCGAAACACAAGTGTCATGGCAGGGCTTAAGTCCAGCTATTTCATAATTATTAATCCTACTCCTTATTGTTGAGCACGCTCATTCAATATGTTAGTACTATTTTAAATCATTATATTATACTTATATATATATATATATATATATTTATATATATTTATCGGCGAAGACTTATTTGGTGTGCTTTAAGGTTGTAATTGACTGTAATTTACCACAATTGCAATGCTGAAATACTTCAGATTCCACGCTGCATTGGAACAAGAATGGAATGAAATCTTTTTAGCAGATAAAAAAATAATTCTTTTTTTTTTAAATATAGCTTTCTTCGACAAACATTTCTGTGTACTGCGCAGCAATAGGTTCTAGCAGTCTGGTGGCTTTAAAAGGAATAAAAGCCAAGAGAAACTTCAACATTTAGTCTCTGTAGTACACAAAGAAGAAAGAAATAATTACGTAACGTTAAAAGCATCCCGTGTACATTAGAAATCATTAAAGGTAAAGAAAAAAAAGAGAGAAAGAAAGAGAGAGATAAAAAGAGAAAAAGAAAGAGAGAGTGAGAGAGAGAGAGAGAAAGAGAGAGTGAGAGAGAGACAAAAGGGGATAAATATATGTGACTGAGGCCTTTTCAAAAAAAGTTCGGTGAAAAATTGTGCCTATAGAATTATGTGCGTAAGCCAAACTTACACTTCCTGTCAATCCAAAAAAGAAGGTATGTTTAAATAATTATTTTGAACTCTTATTCTTAAGCGATACTAATAAAAGAAGCTCTTGAAAAGTATCAATGACACAACAAAAGATTCTTAACAATTCTCCTGAGTAGCACCATCATATTGGGTTTACCGTATCCGCTCACAACAGGTAAATAAATAGTTAAATGTCAGACAAAAATTGATTGGATGAAAGTAGATCTACCTACTTTACTGTATATGTGACTGACTGAGTATGAGAGCCGTGAGTTTTCTTTAAAAATAAGGTTCATCATTTTGTTAATTTTTTTTTAGTCTGTGTTACTTGTCACCCACAGCAAGCGGCTTATTTAAAACAAACTGATATTCATTATTTATTATCAGAATTATTATTATTATTATTATTATTATTATTATTATTATTATTATTATTATTATTATTATTATTATTATTATTATTATTATTATTATTATTACTATTATTATTATTATTATTGTTATTATTATTATTATCATTATTATTATTATTATTATTATTATTATTATTATTATTATTATTATTATTATTATTATTATTATTATTATTATTATTATTATTATTTATTATTATTATTATTATTATTATTATTATTATTATTATTATTATTATTATTATTATTATTATTGTTATTATTATTATTATTATTATTATTATTATTATTATTATTATTATTATCATTATTATTATTATTATTATTTATTATTATCATTATTATTATCATTATTATTATTATCATTATTATTATTATTATTATTATTATTATTATTATTATTATTATTATTATTATTATTATTATTATTATTATTATTATTGTTATTGTTATTATTATCATCGTGATTATCATTACCACTTTTTGCCGATGATACGCTCGGGTTGTAGTGTAAAGTTGACAATGAATGTTTTAAATTCATCATATGGGAAAAGATCACAGATTTATCATGTGAGAATTACATCACCTCTTGGCAAGCTATATATTTCTGGTGTTTCCATCGCGTCCTTCGAAGTAAAGAGAATAATTCACTAGTCACCAGTTGATTTTTGTTGGTTTTTTTTTACTGAAAAAGGGCTGCAGGTGATTCTTTGTTGTCTTTAATATTTCATACATGAAATTTTTCTTTATGTCCTTATATAACTGCATAATGTATGTTTCTCTATCTGTATCTCACTCGCTCGCTCTCTCTCTCTCTCTCTCTCTCTCTCTCTCTCTCTCTCTCTCTCTCTCTCTCTCTCTCTCTCTCTCTCTCTCTCTTTCTCTTTCTTATTCTCTTTCTCAATCTTTTTCGTTTTAAGGCTTTTAATACCTTATGAAAACGAAGCATAGAAAAAAATAAATATCCTAACCTTTACAGATGGAAGAAGTCTTCTAAACGATAATGTTTCACTCCAGCAGGAAATCGTTTATCGGTACAGCTCTTAGTCACAACTCTCTTTAATTGTGTTGAAGCAATCGGGATTCCTATTTGTCATAATTCGATTTTTTGAATGCACTTTTACACAAAACTGGAAAAATGATGAAGAATTTAAGCTTGCGTCTCTCTTTTTTGCAAAAATAATTGGAATAATTGCTCAAAACTGTGTGCATCTTCTAGTTTCGCTTGTACTCTTCGAGTCATTATCATTAGTATAAGTTTAATAACTCGACAACTTTGAAATTACAGACCTTAGCAAATGCAACCACCGAGTAAAACGAAGTTATTGTCTGCACTGGCTTATTTTTAAGCAATTCTGATTGTAATCTTCATAAATCCTTTTTTATGAAGTTTACGTTCCTTTATTGATGTGTACTAATTTTCCAATTTTTTTCTTGCACTAACCAGACTAGACTTTTTCAATTATTGGGATATGCTATCTGTTTTTTTTTTTCCTTTTTAATTGGCATTTTTCAATGAGGTTGTCACGGTGTTGGTATTGAAGGTGGTGTTTTTCCTTCATAGCAAAAAAGTGCAAGCGCGTCGACCTTATAATTATTTGTTATCTAGAATAGAGTCCTGGTCACTATATGGTGACTTTAATATAAACTGTGCAATGCGAGTGCGAGAAATGACCTTAGAGTCCGTGCCTGATGGTTGTGATTGTTACTTTGCCGATTGGTGAATGATAACACTCAGTGCTTGTTTGCTTAAAGTCTGTATTAAACTACCGCCCATTGTTTTTAGTCTTGGACCTCATAACTTCAATTCTAACGTCTACTCTTCGTGCCTGTTTTTTTTTTCTTGATGCTAGTGTTATCGTCTGTCACTTTCTTGTATGTCTTAGACCGTTTGAATAGGAATGAAACAAGCCTACCTCCACAACTTAAAACTAACCGGAATCTTCCTTTTATATTTTTCTACTCTTAATTCTCGTAATCATTCTTATTGTCTTCTTTGTTATTTTTTTTTAATTACTGTATTATATTTAGAATATTTTTAACACTGGCAAACCAGACTTACTACCCCGATGTAAAACTGCGGCTTTCTTGTCAATGTCTTGAAGAGACGCATCCAAAACTAGGTGAAAAGTCATAAACTCCAACATCCATAGATGGAAAGATACTGATGAACTTTGCATAAGATAATGTTTCCCTCAATGGTGCTTCGCAAAACAAAGAATACTGAACGACACTGGACAAAAGTAAATTTTACATTCAAAAATTTTCCTCATTTTTTTTTAACTTATTGGGTTGAAGCACCCTTAATTTTTTTTTTTTTTTTAAATTTGATTTTCCCGGTACACCTTTGAAAGAAACCGTTCTAATAATAAAGAAAATGTGCACTTACTTGAAATTCGTCCGCGAAACATTTGTAAACTGGGTAATACTACAAACGTCTCCTTTTTTAATGTCTGTCGAAATATGATGACACCAATTAGGTATTTTAACTTGATAATTCCGAGATATAAATACGAAGCAATTTTTGCTTTGCTTTTTTTTCCTTTTTCTAAACAAATCCGATTGAAGGTGAGCCTTACACAGTTGATCTGTGAAAATAAGTGTCAAAATATCTTTACATTGACTAGAAAAAAATTGATAAATAAGCGCCGGTCTAGATCAGAATAGACGTATACCGTACAGTCATAAAATAATTTCTCAATCTTAATAATAGAACAATTAAATATGTTTAAAAAATACGTTTTCCACAAAAAATAATAAGAAAGAGTTTTTTTTCCCTTTTTCCATGGTCGGTTGATATTAAATGAATTTTCATGCGGTATAAATGTTATCTGCATTTTTAAATATTATGTTTGATCTCTGTATAGAATGTAGATTACACTAAGCCAGATAAAATAAATGTGAGTTAGGTGTAGTCTTCTCGCCGTATTGTTGATTAAGTTCCCTAAAGGCTGATTGTGCGTTGCGAATATGAGTTTTCAGCATAAATTTGGTGGTTGTTTTTGTTGTTGTTACTCAGTGTTCAGTGAAGAACGAAACAATCCTTGGGTACCTCCCCCCCCCCCCCCCCAATCCCTTCTGTATAGATTTGGACCTCATCTTTCTAAGACTGCCTTTTGCAATATTCGATTAAGGCATGCGATATCATTGTTGTGGAAAGGTTATATACGAACTGAAAAAATAAGATTTGTTAAAATTTATCTCCACACGACATGATGAGAGTAAATCGTCCTGCATTTATTATTGTCCTCTTTACCCAGTGCTTATCAGTCTCAGAATTTGAAATCATTTTTCCATATTGTGTCAACGATTTCCCATCCTTTATATACGGAAAGAAATATTTTAATGTTCTTGAGGAATGTGGAAACAAAATTTGACAGAATTGCTGCTTTTCTGTGACTTAAGGCATGCCAAAAATTTAGTTAGTTCTATCTGTGGCCTGAGCCAATTAACTATGGCGCTATGTGAAAAAAATATCGCGGTTTTCACTCCCAATAGATCTATACTATCTTTATTTCCCAAATCCATCCTACAGAAAAACGCAAATTCTCTTCTCAATAACTGCTCATACCACTTTTTAAAAGTTTTCACGAAATGAAAGTGGCATTCAATAGATAAAAACTAAAGGGATAGAGAAAGAGAAAAGCAATTATAAAAGTTTATTTCTATAAATCATTCTGAACAGACGGACATTTCCGGTGGATTTCAGTTATGACCTTCGTGTGTGTGAGTGTGATTTACAAAACTTTTCTATACATAAAAGTCCGGCTGAAAAAGAGGAGGAGGGCATTTAATATGTTTTTTTTTCACAGTCTTCTTTCAGATTTGCCCAAAATCCTTTGGGTCTAGTTTTCTTTTCTTTTACAAGCTTCCTTATCTCTGCCATGTTCTCGTAAAGAGAATCATAGTTTTCAATTCTTTATGCCATGTCAGCGTGAATTTAATATTTTCCAGTCATTTTAATTTCATCCAAGGGATTTTTCTTCAACTCCTTATCTTCTGCGACAAAAATCCTGCTGTGAAATATCCATATCAATGATTTAGCAACATTTGCTTCTGGACGACTTCGGCGACAGTATCGCCAGAATAGATCTCAATACCTTAACAAAATCTCTTTTATCAAAATAAATCGTAACTTTAGAGACAGATAAAATGGCGACAGAGTCTACTCAACTGATATCCCCACTCACTTCTTTTGCCAATGGCACGGACACAGAACTTTCTATCACACCGATAATCAGTGCTTATGTGTCTAGGATTATCGGGTATATTAACACCTATGTCCTCGGTATCCTCCTTGGGTTGTGGGGATCTTCACCAACACCGCCAACATCAGTGTGTACTGGAAGATGGGTCTCTCAAAGACCACGAACATCAGCTTCTTCGCGTTGTCCATCTTCGACTTGCTCGTATCATTGAGCACTGTGATGGTCATGGTCACCAGGAACCAGCCTGTGTCCTTGATGAGACTGCCATCTGGAGCTCTGGTCAGCGAGCTGGGAATGGCACTATGTTTTATCCTGTACCCTTGTTTGAGCTGCAGCGCCTGGACCACGGCTATTCTAACCATTGAGAGATGCCTTTGCATTTCCGCACCTTTAAAAGTAAGATCACACAATTTATTTGTGTCATGAAAAAGAAATAAAACTTGATCATTTTAGTACTCTTGTTACAGTAAAAAGTTCGGTAATTTAGTCTTTTTAATCTTAACTCATCTAATTTTATAGATCTTAAATTCAAATGCAAGCATTTACTTAGTGGTTTTATGGTTTGTTTGTTGTTTTTTTTTTTGTTTTTTTTTATATTTTATAGTGAAAAACGATTGGTTCAAATGTTTTAAAATTTTCTTTGTTTAAACCATTTAGCGCTCTTTGTTTTCCTCTCCTTTTTTTATGTCAGCAGAGCACGTTTTAGATGATTTTTTCATTAAAATTATATTACTATCATCAATATTCTTACATCCGACCACACTATACATCTATCAGACTACATTTAACAAGCCTATCAACAGAGATGCTTTGCCTTTTATCATTTTTCATTTTTAAATAGAATGTTGCGATGCATGTTTGTCAATTATTACAAATCCTATTGTGAATGGGTACTATTGGAAAGTAAGCATAAAGCTAACTTAATATTATTTTTTTCTACCACTCTAAAACTGTGTAAATGATTTAACCTTGTAGTTTTCTTTAAGCCTATGCATAACGTGTTGTTGTTTCTCGATAACCTAATGATATTTTTTTCATAATTGCAAAACGTATTTCACATATTTAGGGAAGAAAATTAAAGTTTTACACCAGACACATCCAAAAACTTAAAAAAATATTGGTTTATATCCTAACTCAAGATGTGATCAACATAAAGCTAAATAAAATTTTGGGAGACCAAATATTTCCAATTCCAATCTTCGACGCGATATTTGTATAAGAGCCGTTTTCGTTATAAGACATCTCAAAATAACAAACCAATGATTCAGAAAGTCATGAAGCATGTAATATCTCACATGTAAGCCACAATATTGAAGTTCAGACATAACCCCAGGGCAGACCACTGCAAGTGAGAAGTCGCCTGAAAGTCATCAATAATAAAATTGATTAGGCAAGTGAATATACCTGTTGAAACGGATTTCCCAAGTTGGTCTATCTTTGAAAAAAAGTAGATTCATCAGTATAAAATGCATACGTCAGATCCGGACACCAGAGACCGCATAAAAGCACAGAAAAGCAACGCAAAGGACATTCTTTAGGGTAGCATTTACTAATATTTCCCTAAATATTTCAGTCGCTCCAAATATTTCAGGTTACTAAAGGTCCAATTTCACCCATATCTTCTATATCTGACAACAAGATTCCCGTTGGAGATCGTAGCAACTTACGAGCTTCACAAACTTAGGGTGTGCAATCGATGAGACATGTGCTGATTTTAACCGATACACCGAGACTTTTACCAAAAGGAATGTAGCATTGTAGTAAAATTATATTTTGACTATTTTATATCCTCAAACCACCAGAGAAAAAGGTGATAGCGACATCATGCTTGTGTTCTAGTATGCCCTATGTAGTTTTCTATAAACCTCTGAATTCGAGAGAATGTTTTCATATATAAATACCTTATGCGAGCGAATAGTTAGATTGTATCGTTTGAGCTAGAGTCGCTGTTGAGGCCGATAGCATTCCATTTGTGACGTTATTTAGAACTGTTTGCCACCCCAGACTGAACAGCGTCCTTTATTTAAGGGTGAATGGATTCCCAAGGGACTGTTTATTTTCGTCTTACCCAAATAAAAACGTTAGCGTAAGCTTGTTTTGGTTACAGGCATACTGTTGTTACACGTTTAGGTCCTAAAGTAAATGTTTACACCTGGAATTATAAGTTACGTTTATATATATATATATATATATATATTAAAAAGAGAATATTGATTTTGAAAAACCGTGTACGAAGAGCAGAAACGATGGTGAAACGATTTGACTTAGATATTACATGCTTAAAACCGCCAGTTACAGACATTAGTTTCCATCTTGTCTTGAAGCTGTTATCCTTGCAGCATTGACTGACATTAGAAATGCATCACTTTAAAAAAGAGGGGAGTGAATTTCATATAGTGTTTTTTGTTTTCTTTTTCTTTATTTGGTAACAGAGATGATAAGATAGAGAAGTATTGGCAAATATTTTAGTGTTATGTTAATAAGTGATCAACATATCTATGTTGATACTTGAACAACTGGTTAAGCTGGTACCAGCTAGTGTGGTCTAACGTAGTGTTTTCGTAGTTAAATGTTAAGAAATCTGTATAAACAGTAATTAATGTGAAAACAATGCTTGTTGATTTCTAAGAAACCATGTCATTATTATGGCGTTATGAATATACCTGATCGTTCACTCTGTAAAATCTCTGAAAAAAAAATTATAAGCTGAAACTACTTGGGAATAATGATTTAGGCTCCTGATATTTTATTTAAAGATTGCTTGGAAATATTATGTTCTATTACAAGTGTTTTTTTAGAATTAAAGCCGCCATCTGATGTTTGGATAAAAGTCTTAACCTTAAACTAGGTTTCATCTCAGAAGTAATCTCAATTAAAGTTTCAATGGCGAACATAGTTCGTCTTCTCTACTCTCGCAAAGCTAAGCTCTTGAAAAAAAAGAACATTCAATTTATCTGTTGACCGTTCAAAGATCATCTTGAGCAATGATTAAACTTTATTTAGTAAAGTTTTGCGAAAATACTGCAAGAATCATTATTCTGTTTTTCGAAAAAAAGTACCACTCACAACACTCACTATCATAGAATTGCAGGGTCATTTCTATTGTATCTTTTTAATGTGTTGTTTTCTTGTTGTTGTTTTTTTTTTTTTTGCGAGATAAAGCTAGTTTCATATCAGTTGAACCAATTTGAATATTTATATCAGTTTCATCTTATTTTCTATCTCTGACGAATCCAGGTTAAAGGATTCATTACTCCAGGGAGAATAAAGATCCTCATCTTGTCAATGGTGGCCTACCAGTCGGTATTGGTGATTCTGCTATTTGTGCACCCTGGACCACCTTACGACTTTTATAACCAGCGGAGAGCGTTATACCTCTCCTGCTCCTATTCCTTTCCTTCCGTCATCTGTTTTTTCGTAGTCCTCGCTTCTACCACGCTTCTTGTCGTCCGACTAATGCAAAACTTGGAATGGCGTAACAAGGCAGCAAAACAATGCAATAACAACCCTGAAAACCCGAAGGAAATGAAAGCTGCACTATGCGTGGTTGCCATCTGTACAATATTCATAATTTGTTTCGCGCCAAACGCTGCATTGTTTGTGGCGTCTTTTGTGTATACTAAGTTCTCTCTTTTTGACCTTTATCTGGGCAATTTGGCAAAAATTATATATGGGTTAAGTAGTCTACTGCAAGTGCTATCGTCTGCTGTTAACATTGCAGTCTACTATAGGATGGGCACAAAGTATCGGGAGGTCTTCAAAGCTCTGTTTTGTGGAAAGAGGGTGAAATGAGGCGAAATGCGGACTGACAAGTAAACATTGACGGGCGCAGAATGAAGGGTGACTTTATTTACGGATTGGATTTCCAAAAATTTTTATTCTTAACTCAATAAAACGTTAAATCTTCACATTATATATATTTTCATCTGAGCCAAAAAATCCAAACAATGTTGAATTTAAAAGATGATCTGAAAAAGAAATTCTTTGTAAAGCATTGATTTTTGGATTACCTCATATTGATATTGAATTAATAAAGTTCTCAAGAAAAAATCATTGAAGTGTGAAAGGCTCCATGTGCAACATTCTTTATGTTTTTATTCATTATGGTTTCGTTTGTGTATTTTATAAACTTTTTATATTTCTCTGCTATTTGCGACAAAAAGTCAGACCTATAATAGGTAAATATTAAAGCAACACAATGTATCAATGTGGGGTGTTAAGAAAATCGTTTTAAACTTCTAATAAATAAAGTATAGGCCGTTTCTCGCCTGCTTCATCACTTCAAACCTAATATTTTAATGTGTTTATCTGCTGCTGATTTGTTCATTGTAACAGTGGCAGTTCGGCTCTTCTTCTTTTTGACGTCGATATTTGATGTTTAAATACTTCATTTCGCACTCGACCAATGCCTTGTCGTGGAGCCAATAAAATGGTTAAGTGCCTTCGCTTCCTCATTTCTCATTATAAAAACCCAAACAAATGAAGTCAAAACAACTCACTCGTACCATGATAAAAGCTTGGACAGAGGATGCTATAATATAAGGATTTAAATGTACCGTTGTTAATAATGAAACAAAAGCAAAAGCAATTACAAACTTATATGTAATTCAAGGTAGATTCTAATCACAAAGCACAATAGCCTAACTGCAAGTTGATATACTTGTTCTTTGTGTGTCTGTGTATGCGTATGTTAGATAGAGAGGGAGGGAGAGAGACAGACAGACAGACAGACAGACAGACAGAAAAATAAAGACTCCTCACTATAATTATAAAATTGTTTAATGTAAACCTATATTGGTGCTATCAGTTTTATGTCTTGTCCAAAGCATCAACTGTAGTGTGGTCAGTGTCTGACACCAGCTTTAATCCTCGATGGAGCTGGAGAATCTCGAGATTGGACAAAAGAAGCTGTTGTGTGTGAGTGGCTGTAAGGCGAGAGGGCTGGGGTAGTCAGACTTAGATTTTCTTGGAGTACTTCGAGTTGAAAAATACTGTTATTAATCGTAAAGAAATATTCATCACACCAGAGATACCTAATGCCATCCCTATGCTTCTTGTTATGAGAAATCCAAGGTTAATGTTATTGACTGTTTTTCTCCCTCATTTTTTAAAGAATAACTCAAAATTTGCTATGAGGAATTCATTTGTTATCTCCAGCAAGAAGCATAACATTATACTGAATTAAATTATGAAACATCGATATATTTTTTTTTTAATTATTACAAAATAGCACTGAATTAGAACAGCTGCACCGAGACATTCTGCTAACTTCACAGACCAGCTTTTGTGTCTTCTCCACACAGTCATAATAGGATTAGTTCTACTAGTTTTACTTTCAAACATAAAGTTCTTGGTATACAAACCTTGCTGAACAAAATCAAACATTCAGGAAATATTAATTTAAATTAAATTGTTGTTCACATCATGACTCACAAACGTTTCGAAAACTAATTAAAAAAAGGAAAAATAAATTTTAAAAAATTAACATTGAATATAACATTTAGAAAATTAAATTTGTTTTATGCTAACAGTCAAATCAAAGCTTTCAATGTCATAATAACTGAACAATGATAAAAATTATCTAGTACTATCGGAACAGGTATATGGTGAAATCAAAATAAAATGGAGCCAAGTTGAAAGTTTCAGATACATCGATTTGGTTTTTCAATGATTTTAATAAATGTAAACAAAATAGTGATAAGATTGGTGGGTTTACATACCTTAATGAAATTAAAAGTTAACTGTAAAAAGAGATCATAAAACTCAGTCAGTTTTCGGAAACTGATGATTCAAAAACTGTCAAATTCTGATTGTTGTTATTTTATTTACTAAGCCTAATGGGATAAATGTTTCTTGATCTCTCTCAAGTGGCGCTCCCTCACAGAGTGAATTCTGTTCATTTCTTGGACAGAAAATCTGCGTTAAAGTTTCAAGCTATGGATAAGCTTTAAGAAACAGCGAAAAAGCCAGGGTCATTACACTGTTTTTGTTGTAATAAATACAAGAATGAGACCATAAAATCTAATCTATAGTTCTTAGATGGTCTTTCATGACATGTTCAAAGACTTTAACAAAGGCACTGGTCATATTGTTTCCACCTCTGCCTTTCACCTATCCCTTTATGCCAGATTCCAAAATATGTTTTTTGTCAATGACAAATGGACTGTCATATTAAATGTTAATTTTCTTTTATAACAAATGGAGACCTCTGAATTAGACAGACTGAAAAAAGGTTTTTTGTTTCCGATATTTTCCCCTCCCCTAACAAACCATTAACTTGTTAGCTATGTGAACTTGTAATGAGTTATCTAGAGCCAAGGGAATGTTGGCAATGGTTATCTTACTATCGAAATTGTCACGTCTATCTTTTAGGTGTAATGAGTCATCTAGAGCCAAGGGAATGTTGGCAATGGTTATCTTACTATCGAAATTGTCACGTCTATCTTTTAGGTGTAATGAGTCATCTAGAGCCAAGGGAATGTTGGCAATGGTTATCTTACTATCGAAATTGTCACGTCTATCTTTTAGGTGTAATGAGTCATCTAGAGCCAAGGGAATGTTGGCAATGGTTATCTTACTATCGAAATTGTCACGTCTATCTTTTAGGTGTAATGAGTCATCTAGAGCCAAGGGAATGTTGGCAATGGTTATCTTACTATCGAAATTGTCACGTCTATCTTTTAGGTGTAATGAGTCATCTAGAGCCAAGGGAATGTTGGCAATGATTATCTTACTATCGAAATTGTCACGTCTATCTTTTAGCCTTTTCTAAGTATTCCTTTTTGACTGTTTTTGTCTCCTGTAGTGAGGGGAAATCCTTGGAAAAGACCATGGTTACTCGTACATTAGCAAGATTTTACATCAGTTATCCGTTTCTTTGGATATTTACCACATTTTGGGAGGAACTGAAGGACTGTATCAAACATCGCATGTTAGAGTAGAAATATGCAATTCTAGTCTTACTTATGTATAGTGTACTTGTAAAATGTTTTACAGATACTCTCTTTAAAAGATGAGCTGTCTGATCTGAAACAGTGATTGTATGTATAAGTTTTAGGTTTCGCACGTGTCGTGCGTCTACATCTAGGTTTTTTTTTTCAATTCTTTCAGTGAACCTGCTGTTCAAGAATAGAATTTAAAAATTCAAATATAAATTGTTTCTTTTCAGAGCATTTGAATTTACATTTCCCACATTTCTGATTTTTTCTTGCTCTGTAACAAACAATTATTCCAAATCTACTACTGGTGTAATCTTGACCACCATCTGAACTTTGCAACCAAGCTACGTTTTCCATTCTGATGGATCTCTTTGCGACTTCCTTGGCAGATTCCTGAAGTAAATAATATACGAGGGCAGGCTGATAATTAAGTTCCGTTTGCTAATAACTAGGTCAATTTTCGTCACATCGACCTAAAATTTCATACATATACTCTCGAACCATTTTTCTAGACTTAACTATAACAACAAGTTTGTGTGACGTCATTCGTGCTCATAATGCAGTGACGCGCAACACATGATGTGGTAGCCATGTTTATGAGACAATGGCGACTTCCAATGACCTTCTCATCAAACAGCGCTCTGTTATCGAGTTTTTGGCAGCTGAGGGATGTTCTGCTGCAAACATTCATGCAAGAATGAAGACAGTTTATGGTGAAATGTGCATTTCAGACTGTGCAGTTCGCAAATGGGTGAGAATTTTTAAAGGGGAAGACCCCAGAGAGACAATTCTGCGTGATCGAAAGCGTTCGGGTAGGCCCCTTTCCGCATCGGACACGGCTCATCGAGAGAAAGTTGACTGCATGATTAGAGCTAATCGAAGGGTCAAACAAAAGGAAATTGCAGATGAAGTACGCATTTCGAATGAACGAGTGCACCATATCGCCACAACTGTACTGGTTTACCGAAAAGTCTCTGCCCGTTGGGTCCCAAGACAGCTCACTGTAGAGATGAAAGCGCAGAGAAAGGACATGTGTACTCAACTCTTAGAGAGTTACAATGCAGAAGGAGAAGCATTTCTGCAACGCATTGTGACTGGAGACGAATCCTGGGTCCACCACTACGATCCAGAATGTAAAGCCCAATCGATGGAGTATAGGCACAAAACTTCTCCAAGTCCAAGGAAGTTCAAGGTTGTTGCCTCTGCAAGAAAGGTCTTGTTCACCATTTTCTGGGACATGGAGGGAGTGGTCCACATGGAATTTCTGGAGCAAGGGCAAACTGTGAACTCTGAGCGATATATTTCAACACTCCGAGCTCTCAAACTCCGACTCAGACGTATTCGGCGTGATAAGGACTCAATCCTGCAACACGACAATGCGCGCCCGCACACCAGTCGCCAAACTCAGGACGCCTTAAGGCAGCTGGAACTTACGACCCTACCTCACCCTGCATACAGCCCCGATCTTGCCCCCTCTGACTATTATTTGTTTCCCCAACTCAAGAAGTACCTGAAGGGCCATCACTATGACAATGATGAGGAAGTTATCGCAGATGTTCGCAGATGGTGCCGTGGACAGCCGTCTGAATTCTTCGCTGACGGCGTGAGCCAACTAGTGAAACGTTGGAGGCGGTGTGTTGATCGCGACGGTGACTACATCGAAAAATAGAGTGCTAAGTATGTAGCTGAGATATTAAGCTTTCGTTTGACGTATTGTTTATGTATATGCTGTGAAAAATTAAAAAGTTATGATTAAACGGAACTTAATTATCAGCCTGCCCTCGTAAAAGGAAAAGAAAAATGTAAAACATAAAAGAGCAATGGGAGCATTGAGTGATTAAAGTGGAGATAACATAAAGAATAAAAACTGAGAAAGGAAAGGGAGAGGAAAAATTTTAAGTCTGCTTTTATCATTTTAATGGTGTGTTTTAAGGAAAATAAATAAGGTTTTATTCATATAACAAACTATATTGGTTGTTTGTTTGTTTTTTTGGTTATTTAAATTGTTTATTTGATTTTATTTCATGATTTAGAAAATGTAAAATATTTTGTTCACTTACCTTTTCAAAGAATCTCAAAAATAATATCTAAAATTTGTGTAAAAATAATCAACAAAGCCTTAATTACGGCAACGGAAAAAATGAATCGTAGGAGAAAAATAAATTCTTACCAATGCATTTCATTGTATCACGCAGCAGCAAATGAAAAACAAATCTGATAGTTGCAAACCACATAAAAATAGCAGAAACTTGGAAATTTGGGCAAATTTAACCACGCAAAGACAAAAAACATGACAGTGACTGTACATGGTTGTGAAATCTATGCAACGGATAAGTTTGGCGAAAATAAACTTTATAAAAGCGGTTGAACTCAATTAAGCTAGGCTCAGAACGCAACACAAATCATTATTATTTTAGATATTACTGTAACTACTACTACTACTACTACTACTACTACTACTACTACTACTACTACTACTACTACTACTACTACTACTACTACAACTACTACTACTACTACTACTACTACTACTACTACAACTACAATTACAACTACTACTACTACTACTACTACTACTACTACTACTACTACTACTGCTGCTGCTGCTGCTGCTGCTGCTACTACTACTACTACTACTACTACTACTACTACTACTACTACTACTACTGCTGCTGCTGCTGCTGCTACTACTACTATTGCTGCTACTGCTACTGCTACTACTACTGCTACTGCTGCTGCTGCTACAACTACTACGTAACTACTAAGAATTATAAAAGCTAGAATATCAGGTAGTGCTCAGAAGTGGTTAGGATAAAGCTTTTAAGTGAAAAATGACCGAAAATTCTTGAATTGGTGGGATTAGAACCATCGATTTATAGATGTTTCGGCACCCATCGCCTTTACACTCAAAGAGAACATAGCTTATACCAATACGCCACTACGCTCTTTAAAAAAGCGACGCCCTTGTCCTCCGCTTGAAACACAGTGTCGTATCATGAGAATTTACGGTAAGATCTTCTATAACTATGAAAAGCTCCCACAGTTTGAGCATTCTTATCAATTGCTCCAACTTATTTTCAATTTATATATATATATATATATATATATATATATATATATATGTGTGTGTGTGGGTGGGTGTGGGTGTGGGTGTGTGTCCAAGCAACTTTATAGATTTTACTTTATACACAAATTATATTCTAGATGGTTTTACAATGCTGCCGCATTGATTGAAGGCCTACTTTCCTTTTCATACCTGCCTCTTTTCCCATTGTGCTTACAGAAAATAGTTCGCACATTATTTTTTTTTGTTTTAAGAAAGTAATAATCACATTTTAGTTTAACACTGTTTTATGGGAAAATAATATCAACATTCCAATCTTAAGGGCAATTAACAACTTTATGGCAAAGTCTCGGTTGTCCGGAAATGCTCGCGTATATAGAGTTATTTAAAAAAAAATTAATTAATTATTTTTCAAGTTCTTTCATATTTTCCCTGTTTGTAATTTGAATTTCCAGTGTCTATAGCAACTCGTCTTACCAACCCGGAAACACAGGCACAATCCTATACCCACTGCACATGGAGGTTAAAAGTTAGAGACTGATCAAGCACTCTGTACCATTATTTCTTTCCGTTTCGCTATAATTTTTGCAATCCAAGATTATACTAGTTTATCCTATAAAAAGTTGTGCTAAAGGTTGTTGTTTAGTTCCGTCAGTTTCTTTAAGAGGCTTAAGATGTGTCACAAAGAACAAGGAAATTTAATTGGGGAATTTACTTGAGACTTTTGGCCTGTGGAAAATTAATTTTCTAAACCTTTTTCTAGCATGGAAGACCATTTAAGTCTAGGTAAGATTGTTAACTATTAATATATACATATATATATATATGTATATATTTATTTATTTATTAAAAAAAGGTACTAACATAGTGAATGAAAGTACTCAACAATAAGGAGTAGGATTAATAATCATGAACTACCTGGACTTAAGCCCTGCCGTGACACTGGTGTTTCGAGCCCTGTTGCTCACTTCAGGCGGCTGTGGCGAAGCGACGACATCCTTGAGCAGGAAACGTTACATGTAGAATGATCATAATAAAAACATGTTTTTGAATATTACTCTGATTGTCAAGCCTGTACGGCTCTCGGTAGATGATTGTGGATTACTAGCAGCCATTAGACGCTCAGGCTTGAAACACTGGAGTACTGTCAAAGAACATCAATTTATATTATAATTATCAACGCTGCTCTTTGTCTTTCACTGTTACAGAAAGCTAGAATAATCATTAAGCATAACAAAGATATAACATATATATATATATATATATATATATATATATATATATATATATATATCTTGCCCGAAAAACTTATTTGCTGTTCTATAAGGTTGTAATTGACAGTAATTTACCACAATTGCAAAGTTGAAAGACTTTCAGATTTCACACTGCCACATAATAACAAGGATGGAATAGAATATTTTCAGTAGAGAAAAAAAAATCTTTCTTTTTTGTTTTGTTTTGTTTTATAAACTTCTTAGATCAAACTTGTATTGCGCAGCAGAAGATTATAACATACTGGCGGCTTTAAACGGCATAAAAGTCAAAAGAAACTTGAACATTAAATTTTCTTCTTTCTAGCACGCAAAGATAAAAGAATTGAAACAGTTAATGGGGTAACGTTAAAAGCCTTCCGTTTACTTTTAAAAGTCATGAAATATAAAGAACGAAAAAGGAAGGAGAGAGAGAGAGAGAGAGAGAGAGAGAGAGAGAGAGACACCGAAAGAGAGGGAGAGGGAGGGAGAGAGAGAAAGAAAAGGGGTAAGCTTATGTGCGTGAGGCCTTTTCAAAAAAAAGGTCGATGAAAAATTGTGCATATAGATTTATATGTGAAAGCCAATTTTAATCTTGCGGACTATCCAAAAAAGGTCCGTTCTCATCATTATGGTTTTGTAAAAGCAACAATCACTCAACAAAAGAGATTTCACCATTCTCCTGAGAAGTGCTCTTATGTGGGGGTTAGCCGTGATGTGAAAGCATTGGTGATAACTGCAAGAAAAACCACACAACTAGACTGAGTTTCTGTCATCTTGTGGGAGGTTCCCTCTCACTCAAAACAGTGAAATATATAGTCAAGGTTGGACAAAGATTTCTTGGGTGAATGAACTAGATCTACCTACCTTACTGCCTAGGTCACAGACTGAAAGCCATAATAATCTTTCAAAATCAGGTTCATTATTTTGCATTAAGAATTAATTGAAACCGACAGCAAGTGGTTCATGGTATAAAACTGAATTCCATTAATTTACCTCTTGGTGTACAATATTTCTGATGTTTCCATTACGACATTAGCTGTAAACAGAATATGGTTTATGTCAGGTTTATGTATCTTTTTTTTTTCTGAAAAAGTACTGCAGTTGTCTCTTAGTTTTCATTAATAACCCATATACAAGAACGGTTTCTTTATATCCTTATGTAACTGTATATTTCTTTCTGTATGTATATCTCTCTTTCTATCTATCTCTCTCTATCACTCTCTCTATCTATTTCTCTCTTTCTCTCTCTCTCTTTTATCTTTCTCAATCTTTTAGCTGTTATGGCGTGGCATTATTAATACTATATGAATGTGATGCATCGGGAAAAAAGTTAAATATCCTAACCTTTACAGGTAGAAGAAATCTTCTAAACGATAATGTTTACCCTCAACAGAAGAAAACCGTTTACCCATACAGGTCTTAGTTACTGAAGAACTTTTCTACACAAATGTCTCTAATTGTATTGAAGCAACGGGGATTCCTAATTGTCTTTATTTGATTTTTGAGGCAATTTTTCAACAAAACTGGAAAAAGCTGTTCAAGAAAATAATCTTGTATATCTTCTATTTGCCACAAAAGGGTTAAAATTATTCAAAACTGTGCACGTCTATTGCAGTATTCGAAATATTAATAAGTTCATTAGGTTTGATAACTTGACAATTTCGAAATTACAGAGCTAAACAAGCACAGCCTCAGACTAAAACGAGTTTATGTCATCACTGGCTATTTTTCAAGCAATTCTGATTGTAATCTTTTATGAAGATTGGCGTTCTTTTATTGATCTCTGACTAATTTTCCAAATTGTCTTTACATAAACTAGACTAGAATATTTCAATTTTTGGAAAATACTATCTGGTTTTTTCCCCCTCTCTTTACTGTCCTTTTCTTTATTTTATAAGGTTATTATAGTGCTGGTGGTGGAGGTGATGTTTTTACTTCACAGGAAAAAAGTGCAACCGTCTATACTGTATAAAAAGATTGTTATCTAGTGTATAGTCCTCTCGCACTGTGGTGTCTTTGATCGTAAACTGTGCAAAGCTTGTGCGACAAAACGATCTTAGTTTCTGTGCCCGATGGCAGTCAGTGATTTTGTTGATTGGTGAATGATGACACTCAATGTTTCTTTCATGAAAGTCTGCTTTAAACTATCGCTCACTGTGTTTTAGTCTGGGACCTCATAATTCTAACACTACCCTGCCCTATGTTTAATAAATGCATAAGATATAATTATATTTCTTTAGGCGCCGTCACATCCCTCAAAATATCCATGCACTTAATGACTTCAATTTCTAGACAAAAAAGTGCAAGAATTGATTATTCTTTTCTATTTTTTTTAACCTAGTGCGGTTGTATTTTAATTATTTGTATTGATCTGTGAACTTCATTTACGGTTTGAGCGATATTTTTAGTTGTTTTTTTTTATTCCCAGAAATCTCTTTAAACTCTCTTTAAATATTCAGGAAATGATTGATCATTTAAACGCTTTGGTCTTGTTAACAACACGTATTGAGTAAGGTGTTTAATATGAGAGTTGTACATACTAAAGAAACAAAAACATAATCTTTCAACCGATATAATCTGTAATCGATATTTTAAAATGATTTCGAGCTAAATCTTCTCCACGGAGGTCTGAACCACTATGTAAGATTGTGACATTGGTTGCTCCACCCATTATCTCTAAACGGTGTTTCCATAGTCTTTTTCTAAAGTCTTAAAATAGCTTTCAATCATTGGTGAATGTTTGAGAAAACGCAGATTCTTTATTTTGTTTAGATTTGCAAACGTTTTGATCTAACCTTCTATGACCTACGCTTAAAAATAGAGACAAAATTGACAAAATTTGGGACTGATAAAATGTGTGTTCGACAAAACTTAGTTTGGTTATAAATTTTACATACTCTTTTTTTATGAATATTACTAATTACTAACTGGCTTTTCAGTTATTGGTTATAATTTGTTTGAATTCTATTTTATTGGTTTAAATACGATTGCAAGCATTTAAAATATGATATGCTTTCTATCATTGCATTCATAGTTTTATCATATCGTTCAATTCTAACGTCTACTCTTCGTGCCTGTTTTTTTTTTTCTTCTTTTCTCGGTGCTCTTGTCACTGTCTGTCACTTTCTTGTATGTCTTAGACCTCCACAATTTAAAACTAACCGGCTTCTTTCTTTTATGTTTATTTTGTTTTGTTTTGTTTTTCTCAGCCCTTATTTCTAGTCTTTATTCTTGCTGTCTTCTTTGGTATTTTTAGGTTCATTATTATTATTAGAATGTTCTAATACTGGGCCAACCCGTCTGACCTTCCTGTATAAATTTTAGGATTAGGTGCAAATTTTGTGAAAGACTGGTCAATTCATTTATATCAGACAGTCTTTGTCTTTTTCCTTCCTGTTTGTTAAACTTCATGGTTTACTAACTAGTGAATCCTTCAAAACCATAGTTTGATTTGTATCATTCGTTGACTTTTATTTAGGCGAACTATATTTGCAATAATGGCAGAAGCTTTTAGAAAATGTCAAGGTGACCAGGTTGTCAGGTAATTTTCGGGAGAAAGAGAATGTAGCGACTCAGCAGTTATAACACAGAAAACCATACTCTTCCTCGGCGAATTACAGAATAAGGCAAATTTTTATATGAACTTGAAGCTAAGAACTTCTGATCTAAATGCCTAGTGGTGCACTATTAATCACCCACACGGGAAACTGTAATGGTATGAATCACAGAAAAAAACTGTTGCAGCTAAGAAGGAAAAGAGATACATGTCTTTAAAAGATTATGTAGTTTTTATGAGAAGGATGGGTGATCTTCGAAGGTATTTGAAGGTAAGAAATATAGAAGCCAAAAAGAAGTCGCAGAGAGAGAGAGAGAGAGAGAGAGAGAGAGAGAGAGAGAGAGAGAGAGAGAGAGAGAGAGAGAGAGAGAGACATACATACAGACAGTTAGAGGCAGAGATAGACAGAAAGACAGAAAGTAAGAGAAAGAGAGAAAGAATGTTTAAAAACGAAACAAATTTGAAAAAAAAGACTATATTTATTATAACAAGTATACTTGAAAGAGACAAACTTCTAAATTTGATTGAGGATGTACATAACTTGTGTGTGGAGAAATAATAGTGCGCCGGGCAAGGATGGACAGAAAGGTGATTGAGGATGTACATAAATTGTATGTGGAGAAATAATAGTGCGCCGGGCAAGGATGGACAGAAAGGTGATTGAGGATGTACATAACTTGTGTGTGGAGAAATAATAGTGCGCCGGGCAAGGATGGACAGAAAGGTGAATGATTAATAATGTACGTTAAGTTTCAAATTCCCCAAAGATCTCTTAATATCATATTTTTAACTTAAATACCATCGTTAGCGAAATAATTCTTTATCTGCGTTTGACTGTATTATGTTCAGATTTTTTATCATCTTTGTCACTTATGATGTCTTCATGATGTCGGTAAAGGTTTGCTCTCTAGCAGTAGTAGATGACACAATCTTTGAAAGGTGAACAAATTTTGTTTTATATAATTGCATTCAAGCATATTATATTTTGTTTATCCATAATTGTGCCGTTAAACAAATATCCTTTTGAAGTTAAACAAACAATACTTAAGGTACCAAGATCGAATAAGTTTTAAATTCTAAGAAGCTGTTGATGTGAACGAGATGTTAACATGCAGAAGAAATCTAAATCGACCGTTCTCATAGCAAGAGCCGTTAAAATGTTCAAGTGTGTTCCTCGTGGGTGGAGTCCACATTGTACTACAATGCAATCAACTCTGTACAGTCTATAGAACCGAAGAAAACTTCAACTTTGTGAGAATCGTATACTTCACTGTTAATACCCTTACAAAATCTAACACTAGGATACGTGTGACTACCAAAGACATATAAAATGACATCACAGTCACCCCACATGATATTCTCTCTAGCTCGTCTTCCCAATGCCACGGAGACAGAACCTCATGTTACACCGATAATCAGTGCTTATTTGTCTAAAATCATCGGGTATATTAACGCCTATGTTCTTGGTATCATCGTTGGAGTTGTGGGAGTCTTCACCAACACCGCCAACATCAGTGTGTACTGGAGGATGGGCCTCTCAGAGACAACCAATATCAGCTTTTTCGCTCTTTCCATCTTTGACCTGATTGTGTCCGTGGTCCAAGTGGTCATCCAAATCACTAGGAACCGACCTGTGTCCGTGATGAGATTGCCTTCTGGAGCTCCGGTCAGTGAGATGGGAATGGGAGGAATATTTCTCTTTTACGCTTGTGTGGGCAGCAGTGCCTGGATCACAGCAGTACTCTCTGTTGAGAGATGCCTTTGCATTTCCATGCCTTTAAAAGTAAGAACACTAGTTTTTTGTTTTTGTTTTTTGGTTTATGTTAATATGAAGAAGACTTTGATTAGCAAAACACTCTTCGAAATGAACGGGGTCTTTTGACGCTCATTTAAAATTTTGTAGCTCGTGTGATACATTTTTACATCCAAAACATTAACTCACTGGGTTGTTAGGACTTTGTACGAAGGTTGTTCAATAACGAATCGTCCTGACTGTGAAGGAGTAAAGATCACGAAATTTTGTATGCTGAATTTTATTTCTCCACTTAGTCACAACCCAAAACGACACACATGTCCCATTTGCTTTAGCCTTCAAAAGACCTTCAACCACTCCTCTGCTACAACAGACATGTGTGTTTCGTCTTCGGATCTTCTTCTATCGTGTCTGTTCAATGCAGGGAATAGAAACTAGTCTGGTGGGGTTAATCTGGTAAGTAAGAAGCGGCCATAACAATTGGAGAACGGTGGCGTGACTTGTGACTTATTGTTCTATTGGAGATTAATAAAGCCATGCGCATCTTTCCAGGACAATTGGAGAAAACCTCAGGTTGCAGTTGCTGTAAAAGTTTTGAAAATATTCCCTCCCCCCCCCCCCCCCTCACTGTTTTCTTGTCTGGAGAAAGTCACAAAGAATACTGCCATCAGTGTACCCCCGCCCCCCTCCTAATTTTTCCCCCACCCCAAAAGAAAAGCATTTAGTATGACCTTTACTGGAGAGAGGGTCCTTTTGGCCTTCTTCAGGATTGGTTCTAAGGGTATTGTCCATTGAACGGACTGAGATTTTATTTCAGGATCGTAGTGGAAAAGCCAGGTCTCACCAACAGTTACCAAGCTCGCGAAAAGGTCGTTGCTGTCTCTAATGGCAATCAGCAAAATCGCATAGCAACGCTTTTTCTGCCGAGACTTTTGCGCGATAGCAAAAAAAAATATTTTTGGAAATTTCCAATAATTTTATAATTTTTAACAATCGTGTTGATGCAGATATATGTGAAAATTTCTTTACATTCAGAATAGTCCTTCATTGTCAGGGATATTTCTTATTCATTACACTTCTCATTGGCCATACGTGTTTGTTCATTGCAATAGAGATAATAAACCGTACAAACTATTGGTTCTAAAAAACTATTTTTGTGCTTTCAAACTTTTTTCTTCACTTTCCCTTGTTAGCACAATATGCGATGAAAGATTTGTTGACCAACTGAAAGTGTTTTTTAACTTTTTTTTTTTTTACTTTAATCAATATCGTCTAAAGTGGCCATTCTTTAAATCTCTCAACGTAAAATTTTAAGTGCACATCAAGTAAGGACTGATAGTATTTTACAATATTGAATGCCATTTTCAAACTTCTAATATTTTTTTTATATCAAGTAATTATCATAAACCTTGTTTTTAATGTGGACTACTATAAATCGACAAAACTTTTAGCTTGCTAATGGGGGACTGAAATTGTTTCTTTTTTTTATAAAGATTTGTATTTCTTTTACAGAGCGTATTAACCAATTCGGTGTCAATTAGGTCGAAATGAAATGTTATTTATTTCATTTTATCTTGTTTTTGATCAATCCAGGTAAAAGAGATCGTGACTCCTAAGAGAACTCTGATCCTCATCCTGACAATGTTGGTTTACCAATCGGTATTCATTGTTCTGCTGTTTGTTTATCCCGGCCCACCTTACGACGTTTATAGTCCGGAGAGAGCGCTCTTCTACAACTGTTCCTTTTCCTTCCCGACCCTCATTTGTTTTATTATTGTCCTCTTCTCTACGACCCTTCTTGTGGTTCGCTTGAGGCAAAACTTGGAGTGGCGTAACGAGACAGCGAAACAATCCAACCAAACCTCTGGAGGCTCGAAGGAGAGGAAGGCGGCACGATGTGTGGTTGCCATCTGTACTATATTTATTATTTGTTTCACGCCAAATATCACCTTGCTTGTGTTGTCTATTGTATATCCTGAGTTCAATGTACAGGACCCCTATGTAGGCAGTTTGAAGAAAATTCTTTATGACGTAAATAGTCTGTTGATAGTGCTATCGTCTGCCATTAATATTGTAGTCTACTATAGGATGGGCACAAAGTATCGAGAGGTCTTCAACTCTCTGTTCTGCCGCAAAAGAGAGAAAGATGGCTAGACAAGATTTAAAAAAAAACAGTCGCATTTTGGGAGGATTTGCATTCTTCTAATGTTTGAATAAAGACTTAATCAATTTTTTTTTAATTTAATTCGGCGCCTGGTACGGTTTATTTCTTCATTACAAAACAAAACAAAGGTGAACGCCATAGCCTGCTTATGCTTTTGACGATCGAATTTGTATGTCAAAATATTTGATCATACAACATCTCAGGAAAATTTTGTTTTCGACATGTATCGACTCATTTATAAGACATTGTGCAAAACTCTTAACTTTAGATTGATGGACATAGATTTCGATGTTTTGACTGCTGTATAACTGAGAGCTTTACTCCACTAAACGTTTTGTTATGAAGTAATCGTGGAAGAAATATAGTTATGATGCATATGATCTATTTACTCCCACTTTAGAAATTTCTTATGAAAAGTTCTCTTATTTTATAACTTAAGACATTTTTTTTCTTACAA
The DNA here is from genome assembly GCA_033675545.1 of Elysia crispata. NCBI lineage: Eukaryota > Metazoa > Mollusca > Gastropoda > Plakobranchidae > Elysia > Elysia crispata. The sequence goes on from JAWDGP010002547.1 coordinate 326,394, forward strand.
AACGAGCACCAGACAAAGTAAAATAATTAAAATATATTGGCGATAATAAGTGTTATGTTTTTTTTTGCTTTTTTTGCCAAATTGATAGCTCCGCTCATGGAATAATATCAGAGAATGGTTCTTGAAGATCAGTATACTGCCACGCTCCAGATGTTTTTTTCCCTCAAGCTAATAAAAATGGTAAAATGTATTTGGCTTCGCAGCTAAAGGAATGTAATGGTGTACCTTAGATATTGTTATATAAAACGACCTAGAAACGGAAATCAAGACTCATCGATTATAAAAGGATAAAGGATGTGATAAATCATGATTCAATTTAGGAATTTATAGACAAGAGTTATTGATAATAATGTTTAAGCAGAAGCAACCACAAACTTAGATCTAACTCAGCACTGAAAGATAGGACAGGATATTTAAAAAAAGAAAAACACAAATATAAACTGCTGAAGGCAGGGATTGATCAAGCTTTCTCATAAGACAGTTACTTCTTTTTGATGTTGTTTTTTTTTTTCATTACTTTTTTCGATTTTACTTCCATCCATGTCAAAAAACACGTCTTTTTATACGTTGATACTTAAAAATCAATTTTTATCAGTAATTGTATTAAAATTTTTTAATAACAATAAGAAAAGTGGTTTAAATAGTATTTGGTTCACGAAAACCAACTTGGCAATAAAAATTCATGAACCCAATTACAATAAAAAAAATATGATGACGATTTAATATCTATTCAGCCTAAATTGAGAACTTTTTTTATATTTTTTAAAACTCATGGGACTCTGATCTTGTTAGATCGGAATTCGGTAATCTTTATTACTGTACATGTAATGGTCTTAGGGAAGAATGCGTAGAAAGAAATCCAGGTTACCTTTTATTAAATTATAGATACTCACTTTATTGTGTCTGAGGAAGCCCTCTCTCTATACTTCCGAATTTTTTTTTTTCGTTTCGGAAATAAAAAAACAAAAGTCAATGATTACAGAAACAAATAATCATCTTAGAATTTGAAAAAGATCTACACCCAAAAAAAATCTCTTATTAGCTGCATATTTTTTTCGACCTATATGTGAAAGAACCTTTTTACTTTTATAGTATCTGCTGGTAATTTTTTGTGTTTACTATGGATAATTCTTTTTAAAAAGGCATGATTCGGACTGTCAGTTACAGAATGTGTTTACATCAAAATGAGCCGCACGTGGACTTGCTGCGAGACTATCTAAATAACGATCTTAACACTCACTTATACTCCGAAGAGGGAAGAAAGGCAAGTATCTCTAGAGCCTGGTATCTGACTTCGTCTTCCTCGAATGTTGTTTTTTTTAGAATATGACTTTGTTACGAGTACAAACAATAGAAATTATAACAACTGATATAATTTCAAGAACTTTATTCTAAGAGTGTCAAGATCATGTCTCTTGTTGTTGTCCCAACTCGGGTTGCCAGCCAGAGTGCCTTCCCTTCTCGTAGGAAGAGTCTAGCTGTCACTGTCAGCACGGTCTGCAACCACACCAGGTAGTGTGTACACTACAACTTCACAAATTATTATATATATTTTTTTTTTCAATGTTTGTCTGTTGCGGTGACTTTGGTCACTTTTAGGCAGCGTGGTAACGTAAATCTGTTTAAATGGTTCTGAATTTGGATAAGGTTATATATAAATCTTAGAAAAATTTTTATATGAGATATGTACATTTACTTTGAGTTGCCAAAATCACCCTTACTTAGGGTGGCTTTGGTCACACAATCCAATCCTTATTACTAGTCAACCAACCACCACTATATTACCTTTTTTTAGTTCGCTTTTACAACATTAAGGACATAATAAAGAATTAATCAGGTAAGACTCCTCTTTATTTAGATTATGGTCATCCTCAAACTGTTTTTAAAAATTTGTAAAGTGGATAGCATTCATTTCCAATTTTTAACATTATTTGCCCAATACGTTGTTACGACCATTATATCGTTTCTTTTTATTCATGGAAATGTATAATCATACAAACTGCAAATTCAAATAAAAATTTTTTTTCGCGCTCTCGAAATTTCTTCACTCTTTTTCATGTGCCGGTAAAACAAGTACTAGAAGAATGATATTTTTACTGTTTGGAATGGTTTGGTGAAACAATTCACTTGCAACAATGCTATATCACATTTCCTTCGTTCCAAGCTAAACAAAGCGGAGCACTAATTCTTCATATACGAAATCTTTACCTGTTGTGTTAAAAAAGGGACACGTATTAATTCTACAATTTTATAACCTCGCCTAAGTATAATATAGAGAGCATGAGGTTTCTTACAACAATGCTTGTTAAAGGATGAGAAATATTGAATTTGAATTTGAATTTATTTATTGAATAAAATTTGTATGCACATAATGTTTAGGGTACAAACAGTTTGGTGATTTTAATCCGCGTCAAATATTTTTGTTTCCACATTCGAGCTAGGTCTACATTCCTTGTAAAATTATAAGCTAGTTCTTTATAGACTTCGATCAGGAATGGTAGTAGTAGTAGTAGTAGTAGTAGTAGTAGTAGTAGTAGTAGTAGTAGTAGTAGTAGTAGTAGTAGTAGTAGTAGTAGTAGTAGTAGTAGTAGTAGTAGTAGTAGTAGTAGTAGTAGTAGTAGTAGTAGTAGTAGTAGTAGTAGTAGTAGTAGTAGTAGTAGTAGTAGTAGTAGTAGTAGTAGTAGTAGTAGTAGTAGTAGTAGTAATAAAAGAAGAACTTTTTAAACTACTAAACAGTCTTGTACCTTTCTTTAAAGTGAACATATATTCGAGTCTTTGTATGTGTGTTAGGAATATTTATATATATATATATATATATATATATATATATATACATATATATATGTGTGTGTGTGTGTGTGTGTCTTCCCCTTTTTTTAGTTATTTGTCCTTCTCTTTCTTTCTCTTTCCCACTCTATCTACCTCTTTCTCTCTCTCACTGTCTCTCTCACTCTCTCTCTCTATCTATCTTTATCTCTCTCTCCCTCTAGCTCATTTTTTTCTGTCTTTGTTTCTCATGGTATCTATGTCCGTGTAGACTGTGTATGAAAGAAAAGCATACAAAGGGATAAGCGTCATATTTTTTTTTTCTTTTCTGAAATAAGAATTTTGTATGAGTTATTTTTTTTTTTTTGCTCTATTATCCTTGACAATAAAAAGATCACCTATTGAATCTCTATGATCAAGCATTCAAAATTTTTTTCAAACCATTCGTACTGCATTGAAACACCCTGGAATTCAATTTTCCACCTTCAGGGAGCACTTATGATAGGACCTGACGAAAAAGTTAAAAAACATAACCTTGCCTTTAACTTATTCAAATTGTATCGAGCAAACATTTGAAAATTGTTTCAATCTGAGTAGTTCCTGTCAATCATAATTCATTTTAAATGAAATACTGCACGAAATAGATATACTAACTTGACAGATTCGAGACAACATTTCTCAGGAAACTCAAAAACAGAGTGAACAAATTGCTCTGAATAATTTTTTAAAATTCTTGTTAAAGAAGACAAGGGTTTTAAATTGATCTTTTATGATTTTTACCAAAACTTCTTTGCATAGACTACAAAGAAGTAAGAGATTTTTAAAGCTTAAGAAAGAAAAAACCTGACAAGTCCATAGGTTCAATACTTAGAAGCACAGCAGTAGCCTAGAATACGAATAGTAAAATAATTTTACCAAACTATTAGCAGATTAAGCTAGTACAAGACAATATTGTTTCAGTTTTCTAACAATTCAGTATAAAGAGCTGAAATAAGAGACAATTTTTGCACAATGGCACGGTTTTGCGGTACAAAAAAATTCGCTGGTAAAGTTTTCCGGAAACATCATGACGTGTTTTTTTTTTTTACTTTCCGATCCAACAAATAATCCCAATTTTAACATTTGTTTTGTTGTGGGTTTTTTTTATTTACATAATGTTAAACTTCTTTCGATTTATACTTTGTTAAATTTGTTGCGGTTTTTTTTCCTCAAATTAGGTAGTACTGATAGTAATTTTTCTTGTTCATTTTGAAGTCTATTCTTTATTAGAAGAACATGCGCTTAGAGAAAGTGAGTTCCCCCTAGAAAAATTTTTTGTAGGTTCGAGTGATTTATTTTGAGTCTCATTTTAACATTCCTGTTCTGATTGACGAGGTCCCTTTAATATGTTATGAATGTGAAAACTACAGTCTACGAGCTATATGAAAATATTTATCAATTAGTTCCCCATTAGTCAGTCAATTAAAGAAGCATCCAACAAGTTTTTTGTTCACTTTAATGTGTTTTTCTCTAACATTTCTCCTTGTCTCAAGATCACAGATTTAGGGTTGTTTTTATTTTTTAGTCTGAGAGTCTCTAATCTCACACTTTTAACAGAATTCATTCGAAGTCGTTTCACTAACAGAATCGATAAACTCTGTTACGAGTACTTTAGATTCATGACAAGATTCAGAAATATCACCGATATATTATGAACAATAAGAATTTGTTGCCTTGGGATGTTGAAGAAAACGTCTTTTTAACTTCACATAAATATCGCAACAACAGACTTTTCGTATATTCTAGCTATTTCGGATCCACCAAACTTAAGGTTTGAAAGCGCTTACCTTAATTTCTTTTATATATAGGTACACAGAAAAAAAAGTGACAAGGAAGCCTGGCTGCCTTTGTTGGTTCTGGATGCATTGTTAGGTACGGTAATAAGATGAGGAACTGACATTGGGTCTTGTTCTTGGGTGCTGCACCTTTTTTGCCACATTGAGATTTCGGCTAAAGAAAAAAATAGACTCGTGATCTTAGACTTCCATCGTAGAGTAATGCATTGTCATTAAATAACTAAAACTGTAAAATTCACTGGCTACGTCACTAAAAGCTATTTTAGGAGAGACACTTAAAACGGAAATCTTACAAAACACAAAAACAGACATTGATCCAATTTTCTTGTATGCAACTTGAATCAGGGCCAGCCGTGGTAGTCACACAGACATTGTCTTAAAAACAACCAAGATCTGGTTTGATGAGACAATTCGTTTCAATTTTAGCAGCATATAATAAAAGCAGTAGAAATTTTGCTTCCTTTTTTTTTTCTTCGCTTCGCAACTTGCAACAATTTTCAGTAATGAGAGAAATCAAAGGGGGCCCCGGTGAAAAGATCTACCAGACAAAGAAAGAAATGACCTTACATCAGTCGACATTTTTTATTGATTTGATGATGTGCGAAAGATAGCCATGTACCGACGATTGATACAGCATGTACAGGTATCTGAGAAGACAGACGTGGAAAATCTTATGATAGGAACAAAAATTACGCACGCTTGCTATAAAAAGGAGCATAACTAATCTCCAACAAATTGAGTATTAGCTTTTCATTTAACTAATTACCGTAATTAAGATCTCAAACTATGCACAACCTTTTGCTTGTCACTGTTGACATCATATTTATACTAACCAGAATAAAACAATATCGTTAGCTTCTATATTTAGTAGTAACTGTTAAAATTATAATTCGTCTAAAATAAAGCAAAATAGCTCGAAACTGTATTTAAAAGAAATTTTTAACTGTAAAAAAAATTAATTATGATGAAGTATTTTCAGCCATACGGTTGAGCTAGTCAGCCGGCTTCATTGGGCAATGCCCCTTGCGATGGTGTTCCTTTAACTTGTTAACATTATTAGCTCGTTATAACGAAGCGCTCTCATTCGTTAACATTGAAAGTCAGCTAAAATAAAGCAACATCGCGTGAAATTGTGTTCAATACTGCCGGAACCTGTGAAAGTTATAGGTTGGTTGCAATGAAGCTATATTGTTCACAATAATGTTCAATAACCTGGTAATATTATAATCTAACTATAAATGTCAATGTTTCTGAAAATAGTGTTCATTCATCAAAGTTAACATTGTGAGCTGGCGATAAAATATTACGAAACCCCTGAAGATCATGTTTAGAAACGACAGTTTATTTCATAATATGGCTTTAATAGTTTCAGAAATACCACTTAACTCTATAATCTGGCTTTTCTGGGCGAATATCGATTTCAAGTTGTGTTCAGTGGCATCTATCAAAACCTCAAGCTGGTCACAATCAAGCACTATGTAACAACTGAAGTTGCGCAATAACAAAACGATATCGCTAAAATATGTTCAGTATTCTCGGTAGCTCCTAACATTGTGATCAATCTATAAGAACCAATATTGCTCAGATTTATGTTCAATAATAACTGTTAACACAACAAGATGGTTGTAACACATCGAACAATATCGCTCAAAATTGGCTTACGTTATTCCTTTTTGCATGATAAGTTTTCTATATTAAAGCCATACCGCTCTTCATCATGTTTAGTAATAATTGTCCTTAGCACAAGCTGATTATCAAAATGATGTAGATCGGAATCAATTTCAGCAATGCCTATTCGCATTGTAAGCTGCTTGTTTTAAAACAATTTAATATATTTCTAATTTGACTCGATTCCTTTAAATCTCTCCGGGTAGTATAGGAGGAAAATAAAAAGCAGTGCTGATGCACAATAGTAATTATTTTAAGTGTTAGAATTAATGTTTACATTAGGTATAACAGTGCTATATGATGCGATAATTTCTGTTGTAAACATTCATGCTATAAGCAGGTGATACAAAACAGTGCTATAACGGTGCAATGTTTTCAGTAATTAGCGTTGATTTTACATGATGCGTAGCCATTGCAGAGCAGAGAAATGTCCTTCCTTCTCTTCCTCTCTGCATTCGTGATGGGGCGGTAGAAGTTGATAGAATCTCCTGGGAGGGATAAGGAGGAAGGAGGAAAATTTTAGATCGGTTAAGGAGGAAGGGTGGAGGTCAATTAAGCTATAATCACCAGTTCTGGGGTTTACATCAAAGGTGAGGGGTTGAGTGGGGATGAGAAAGAAGGCGAATCTTGTGGGCTCGGACTTTTCATGGTGGAAACGGTGAGGGAGTATGGTTATTAGAGCGAATGGGAGCTGAAGGGTTGGCCTGAAGAGAGTCAAGGCTGGATAGTTGGTTATGGAGGAAGTCAGAGAAAGAGAGACAAGGCTGGATAGTTAGTTATGGAGGAAGTCAGAGAAAGAGAGACAAGGCTGGATAGTTAGTTATGGAGGAAGTCAGAGAAAGAGAGACAAGGCTGGATAGTTAGTTATGGAGGAAGTCAGAGAAAGAGAGACAAGGCTGGATAGTTAGTTATGGAGGAAGTCAGAGAAAGAGAGACAATGCTGGATAGTTAGTTATGGAGGAAGTCAGAGAAAGAGAGACAATTCTGGATAGTTAGTTATGGAGGAAGTCAGAGAAAGAGAGACAATGCTGGATAGTTAGTTATGGAGGAAGTCAGAGAAAGAGAGACAAGGCTGGATAGTTAGTTATGGAGGAAGTCAGAGAAAGAGAGACAAGGCTGGATAGTTAGTTATGGAGGAAGTCAGAGAAAGAGAGACAAGGCTGGATAGTTAGTTATGGAGGAAGTCAGAGAAAGAGAGACAAGGCTGGATAGTTAGTTATGGAGGAAGTCAGAGAAAGAGAGACAAGGCTGGATAGTTAGTTATGGAGGAAGTCAGAGAAAGAGAGACAATTCTGGATAGGTGGTTATGGAGGAAGTCAGAGAAAGAGAGACAAGGCTGGATAGTTAGTTATGGAGGAAGTCAGAGAAAGAGAGACAAGGCTGGATAGTTAGTTATGGAGGAAGTCAGAGAAAGAGAGACAAGGCTGGATAGTTAGTTATGGAGGAAGTCAGAGAAAGAGAGACAAGGCTGGATAGTTAGTTATGGAGGAAGTCAGAGAAAGAGAGACAAGGCTGGATAGTTAGTTATGGAGGAAGTCAGAGAAAGAGAGACAAGGGTGGATAGTTAGTTATGGAGGAAGTCAGAGAAAGAGAGACAAGGGTGGATAGTTAGTTATGGAGGAAGTCAGAGAAAGAGAGGCAAGGGTGGATAGTTAGTTATGGAGGAAGTCAGAGAAAGAGAGGCAAGGGTGGATAGTTAGTTATGGAGGAAGTCAGAGAAAGAGAGACAAGGGTGGATAGTTAGTTATGGAGGAAGTCAGAGAAAGAGAGACAAGGCTGGATAGTTAGTTATGGAGGAAGTCAGAGAAAGAGAGACAAGGCTGGATAGTTAGTTATGGAGGAAGTCAGAGAAAGAGAGACAATGCTGGATAGTTAGTTATGGAGGAAGTCAGAGAAAGAGAGACAAGGCTGGATAGTTAGTTATGGAGGAAGTCAGAGAAAGAGAGACAAGGCTGGATAGTTAGTTATGGAGGAAGTCAGAGAAAGAGAGACAAGGCTGGATAGTTAGTTATGGAGGAAGTCAGAGAAAGAGAGACAAGGCTGGATAGTTGGTTATGGAGGAAGTCAGAGAAAGAGAGACAAGGCTGGATAGTTAGTTATGGAGGAAGTCAGAGAAAGAGAGACAAGGCTGGATAGTTAGTTATGGAGGAAGTCAGAGAAAGAGAGACAATGCTGGATAGTTAGTTATGGAGGAAGTCAGAGAAAGAGAGACATGGCTGGATAGTTAGTTATGGAGGAAGTCAGAGAAAGAGAGAAAGCGAGAGAGAAAGAGAACAGAGAAGATAAAGGCGCATAACCACAAGTGTAAAACAATTTTCCGACGATCAATAACCAAAACGCTTTTGGTATTAGTCGACGTGCATCGTTAAGTTTCTATCTCATCAATACCGAACAAAGATGGAAAGGGTGAGTCACATAGATTTTTACTGGTAACAAATGCCAGAAATGTTGAAGAGAGAAGGAGGGCTATACAAACAGTGTGAACGACAAGGGGGAGGGAGAGAGAGAGAGAGAGAGAGAGAGAGAGAGAGAGAGACAGGGGGGGGGAGCGAAGGAGAGAGTCAGACAGACAAAATTAAAAATACAAAGAAAGTAAGTAAGAGACAGGCACAACACTGGAGAAATATGGCGAAAGGTTTGAAACTTAATGAAACAACAACAGAGAGAGGAAAGCGCAGCAGCCCTCTTTGTGGTTTCCATCAGTTTGCAGAGACCTGTCAACGTTATTGTACATGTTTACTTAAATCTGTTGATTTTATTTCATCTATTTTATGAAAGCTACTTTAACGTACACCTTTGCTATAGTCAGAGAAATTGATTTTTTTTTTATTTATTTATCTCACATGTTTAACTGCTTCCTTCTCTCTCTCTCTCTCTCTCTCTCTCTCTCTCTCTCTCTCTCTCTCTCTCTCTCTCTCTCTCTCTCTCTCTCTCTCTCTCTCTCTCTCTCTCTCTCTCTCTCTCTCTCTCTCTCTCTCTCTCTCTCTCTCTCTCTCTCTCTCTCTCTCTCTCTCTCTCTCTCTCTCTAACATCTCTTAACCTGTTGGCTTCTGGCGTAAAGGTATTGATAAAATTGTTAGGACTTTTTTCAATCCACCCACTTTTGTGCCATCCTTTCAATGAAATGTTTCACAATCTCAGCGCCATTTTGCTATCTTGTTCTAAACATAAAAGTGTACAACAATCTTCACTATTTTGATATTAAGATTTTTTACAACCATTTTTTTTTGTCTCTTTGCATCACGGTATTATTCTGCCCTTATCTCGGATATCGTTACCAGTACAGGCACTATATTGTTACTTAACTATATAAATAAGATGAGGTTTAAAAAGTTATTCTTTTACCAACTGGAAGTTGATCTTCTAGGGAGGCTATGTACCCTGCTGGGGTCACGACGTCCAGCTTCACTTTGGCCCTGACCGTGTGGATCATGTCTTTGCGGTTGTCCAGAACAAAGCTGTAGATGCCTGGATTGGAACAATGTACAGCGCCAGCTTGCTGACCTTCTTGCTTCTTCAGTCTGACCGAGATGAAACGAGAAAGCGGAACACCGCGAACTTTGATTCCTGTGCTGGACGACTTTCTGGCTTTGCGTCACGAATATTTTCTCATCCATGCCAAGAGGATGTTTGAAAAACGTTAACTCACACCGAGGAAGGTTAAGAACCGATCGAAAGAAAATTAGACATATTTCGCGCACAATTGATAAGGTTATATGAAAATCAAGTAATAATTTAAGATGACGAAACGTACTGCTGTGGAAAGCAGGAGACTTAGGCAAAAAGCAAATTATTTAGCATGATCGCCATTGACAGAAGATAGGAGAAGGAGATACATGTATATAAATATATATATATATATGTCTTAAAGTGCACTATCAACAAAGACTACAAGATGGACATTAAAGACAAAGGAAATAGCTTTAGAGTTATAGCTATGAGAATAATAAAAGGTTCTGGCAACAAGAGACAATACATAACATTATAGAGATCAAATATGTGTCAAAACAAACGAAAGGAACAAAAAGAAATTTAGCGGAGACTATATTACTAAGCTTTAATTGCTCTGATTAGTAACATGTTCTCCCTGATATCATCAATATCACCCGTCCCCTTCAACCAAGACAAAGCAGGTAAGAAAGGGAAAGCGTTGCAATTTGCATTAGCCAAAACTGACAGATTTAGTCACGATTCTCTTTTTCGTGGAGGTTAGTTGCAGAATTCAAATTCTTGCTCCAAAATTATTACAACAAAGATATTTTCACTGATAGAGAGTGCAAAACGTTGCTCTTTGATGATATAAAGCTCTGTTTAAGTTTGGTTAACTGTTTGACATAACCCATGCCCACTAGACCCATCTCGGGCTAGTTCAACATTTTAAGCAAATCTCCGCTCAGTCGAGCAACGTCAAGAAAGATGAGACCCTAAGCTCATCCGCCGCCGACCTGGTTTAAAACCTGCGTCTGACGGTTCTTGTGGGTCCCAGGTTTGTTGACCTCTGTCATGTTTTGTGCTTATCAAATGTCATAGAAGCATTGAAAGATAGCTTAGCAATAAGGGCAGTGGTGTAAAAAGACATTAGATGAAGAGCCCTCGCAGCATTCGCGCCTAAAGCTATGATGTCTTCTAAAGAGATTACTGCAAAAAGACTGCAAAGAACAAGATTTCACAGAGTTTTATCAATATGATGAATTAAAAAAACAGATCTAAGGTATAACATCTCCCGTCAATGAAGAGCAGAAAAAATCCAGAAAATTTCCAATCTTAAAAGCAATTTTTATTGTTACCAAGTCATCTAACGTACATAACGTTCCAAATAAGGAGTGTTGATGTCAGTATCAAAGAACTGATAGATTCATTAAATACATGACCGTGTCTTCTTATGTCTGAGAAGCTTTCTTAAGTAGAAAAAATGTCGATTAGATACACATAGGTGTAAAGCGGTTCTCGAACAACCTGTATCCCTTCATAACCGTTTCTTAGCTACAGAAAGATAAAACTGCAATTCTCACATGGTCATGAAAAGTGGGAGTGGCTTCTGCAGAGGGTTCCGACAGCTGTCAGGAGCAGGGGGCGGGTCTGGAGGTGTCACCACCAGAAGCACGGGGTGGGTCACATTGTGCAGCCTCCACGTGATGCGGGTACCAGCCACTGGGACCTGGTGGAATATACGTCAGAGCGAAAGGTGACTGGAGGCATGGGTGACGCAAAATTTATGTGACCATTTAAGATAATGTCATTTCTTTTCTCGTGTCATCCTATTGGTCATTGTCACCAGCAACGACGGACCGACTTGATCTCAACTGCCATGTATCGACATCGTATTGGTTCAATCAGCCAAGTAGAACGCCAGCAAATAAGGTAAGGATTACTACCATATCACCACATTAATATTCAAGGACAGATAAAGATGCTAGTGTTGAAACTATTTACTGATCAATGATGGAGCATGTCTGAGTTGGTGTTTGTTTGTTTTTGTTTTTTTTTTGTTTTGTTTTGTTTTTTTTTGTTTGTTTTTTTTGTTTGTTTTTTTGGGGGGTGGGGGTTTGGGGGGTTTTTTGACAACGAGATGTGTGGAGCCTGAACACAAGAGTAGCCTTTACATATTCATTAAGAATTGCGCGCGTTTCAAACTCAAGTTGAACAATTTAATGGGTGCAGAATGGGTATTCTCCATCTATGAAACATTGGAAAATGTGACGCTGAAGTGAATTTTTGCCTGCGCGCAAAGTGAAAGTGTTTATTTTATGCAAGCGATTTTGGCTGTATACAACCCATATTTTTCCTTTTGCTGAGGGTGGTCTTTTCCCCATTTATCAAGATTGATTTGGTTTATGAGAGACTTGCTGAGATAAAGCAGTGATAAATATTGATAAAAAAATATTTACACATTTACGGGTTTCATTTTCAATTTTTTTTTTAAGATCTTAAGTCAAATGCCACAAACCTTTTATCATTACGGCATGGCATTTAGTATCTCTTTTTTTTTTTAGTAAATCCTAATTAGCCTTTTATTCAGTTTCCTACTGGTTATGAAATTGGTTTTCTTGAAGCACAAAAAAGAAACAAATTGAGAAAGCCAAATGGAAAACGTAGAGACAAAGAGAGTGAGACGGAATAAAGGATGATAAAGGGAATGAATGAGATAATTATATATATTGAGTGAGATGCAAAAATGGAAAGCGAAGATAGCAATTAGTTTCAGGTAACTTCCTTTAGAGCGTAGGAAAAAATATTCATCAAAGTGCATGAGCCATTCGTTTTGAAGGAGCTGTCTTATAACTTCTGGTCAGCTGAGGTTTTTTTAACCTTATTTTATGAATAGTTTAAGATGAATTAATTTAGTTACACTACCTTTCATTTGAAACCGATGAGGAAATATTTCAAAGAAACTGATTGGATGGTTATTGCTATGTGTTAAAGTTATGTTTGAAGCTTTGGGCTCGAGGTTACAGTCTGAATGAAGTGACGAGTTGTGCCTTTGGTTGTGCCTGAGAATGTTACCACAGCAATCGTTCGTTTAGAGTTTGAACACCAACCCGCTTATAGATTATTGGGCTCACCTACTGAGCACCATCTTACCCGATTAGATTTTATTGTTATGCAAGAAAGAGGCTTAAAATAAAAATGAGTATAGATTTTATGTCAATCGATCTGCAATCAAAGTGAGGTGATTAAATTAAATTTGGATTGACGTTTGACCTTATTTCACCACAATCATACCAGCCGTCTGGAAGTGTTTACAAATGAAATCGAGGACCACCAGTGGAACTCACGAGCTACCTTCAGTTTCTCTTTGCGAATTCCACCAGCCTCAACTGTCAGGTCTATGACATACGCAGGCAGGCAAGGATTAGTCAAATACCTCCATTGGGGTACCTGGTTGGATTTTTTGCAGGAAATTAGGTTACATTAATGTGTCGTGAAATATCCAGACTAAATTAGATATAAAAGCTGTGATAAAAGGCAGCAAGAATTTATGACAAGGTAGTGACATCTTTTTCATGTCCATTGTAAGTATAAGTTACTTGAATTTTTTTTTAATTAAAGTGAAATTGTCTGAATATAATAATAAGAAGTAGAGGATAATTGATGGTAATTATCGAAAAAGATGTACATAGTCTCTCTGAAACCCGCTCTTACGTGGGATGTAAAGAGGACCTTTACGTTACATTCAGCAAACATGAATTTTGGGGCAAACGCTTAACTAAAAAGTCGTAGCAAAAATAATTAAGAAGCAATGGATTTAAAGGATTGTTTAATTCACAGTCTGAGTTTGGCATCAGTAGATTCCATTTGCTTTAAATTGGCTTCACAATTTCTGCAGCCAATTAAAAACAGTTACGATCATTTCAAAAGGAGTTGACAGAGATTAGGTCAAATTCCCTCTTCAAAGCTGAGCTTCACCAAAAAGTTGCAGCCCTCAGCTAACCAGTGGTTGAACTGTAACGACCTATTGCATCGCTTAAAATATCTCCTAAGTACAGAGTTGCAAAAGCAATAAAATCTCAAGTATCGGCTAACTCTTATTCTTTCTCTAAGGAATCGCTAGTTTCATATGTTTAAACGGTCCACTGGTAGCGATGTAGATCTTAAATAGCTCACCTGTCTTTTCATATGTGTATCTATCTGTATAAATGTTAAATAATTATGACGTATTGAAATTCGCAAAAAATATTAATGAAGATAAGAATAAGAAAAATTATCAGGTAGGAAATGGAGTCTTTGTCCTCAGTGACTCGGCCATCGTCGCTTTTCTCTTTCCGGCAAATATCGTAATATCCGCAAATATCGTAATATCCGCAAATATCGTAATATCCGCAAATATCGTAATATCAGCAAATATCGTAATATCCGCAAATACCCGAATCTCTTTAGTGGCAGTGGTACGGGTCGCCAAAGTAGCTTACGCTCTAGTTCTTGGTGGTACCAGGGTGATGTTATCATAAACTTACAATTTATATATTTCATCATCTGAAATCAAAACTGTACAACTTCGCCTCAGATCTTTATTATTTCCGCTCTCGTGCGTGTCTCGACATCTGTGATTATCGTTCGGCATATTATATATATATATATATATATATATATATATATATATATATATATATATATATATACATACACATTGTTTTATGTTGTAAATGTGGAAATGCTGATCGCGAATCAATCCACACTCTGCACATTCTCACCCTAAAATCGACACGAAATAACAAAAAATGTAATAAAGTGTTTATCCGGTAGATTTATCTCGTGAGGGGATTCGGGTTTTTTTTTTGTTTGTTTTTTTTTATCCAGATTAATACAATACAAGGGATTGGTATCGACAGTTTGTTAATATTATCTGTGTCGTACTTTATGATGAATATTGAATGAACAAGACCTTGAAAGTCCGAAAAAGGCAAAAAAAAGTATGTAATTATGGCTTATGTTCTTTTGCTGTTGTATTTCATATCTTGTAAAACAGGAAATAGAGGGGAAAAATTTAATTTACAGTTAAGTTCTTTTTTTTTTTTGCTGATGTTGTTGTCGTCCCGTTGCTGTTGTTATTGTTTTTGCTGCTTCTTCTAATCGAAACCATGAAGCAAAACTAATTAATTGTGGACATTGAGCAAACAGAGGATATTACTTTCAAAATGGAGTTGTCGGATAATTGCAATTTATCGCGTTCTTCTAATTTATGTCAATATTTTTTAACATATTAGAATGTTAAGGTGTGACTGAATCTAAATTATGTATTGTGTTCATGGATTGTTATAATTTTTACTTTTTAAGCTCTAAAAACAAATGCTTATCTCAAGATTTTAATTCAGTTGCGCTCTGTTAAGATTAATTGATGACCTCTAATAGAAACCAAGTCGGTATGTTGAAAATAAACGTTATATGCAAGAAAAAAATGAAACCGTTCTGATCGGGGAAAATCCGGTTACAAAGACAGCTTTGTCTAGACACTTTTGTCTATTATAACATAATTTCCTGTTGCCCAACGGTCTTTAAACTTAGTCATCACTCAAGAACAGGGTTATCCCCTGAAGACCCCGGTTCCATCCTTACCTTGAGTGGCCAAACAATGGCTTGCTTGCAGTAAGGGTTGTTGTCCACGTCACACTTGTATCCTCCCAGGTAAGCTGGTATCTCGTGCTTCTCCATGCGAACAAGTAAGTGTCTGGTGGTAGAATAAGACCAGATCTCCCTGGACTTCACTAGCAACAGATGTTACAGCAGCAGCTTTTAACACTGACTTAACATGATTAAAACTGGGCAGCAGTGGTTAGCTCAAAGAAGCACAGCTACAGGCAGGGGATCATACACATAGTTGGCAGACATATGTGAGGTTCAAGAAATATGGAAAGAGGGGAAGGAGAGTTAGAAAGTGGGGAGATAACGAGTAGGTTGGGGAAGAGAAAGTCCTAGCTCTCTCGAGAGATTTTGTAACAAAGTTTGCCTAAAAAGCTTTCATGAAAGATTATAGTAGAATAGCAGCTGTGCAAATGCTAAACTATCATTACCACCTTCCAACACACCTATTACTGCGATAAATCCATGTAGCGGTTTTTGCAGTTATAAATCAAGGCAACGGTTTTTATAGTTATAAATCAAGGAAAGGTTTATATCGTTGGCTCCCTTGTTTCTCTTTTGTGCATGACAACAATAGTATTGAGATAGTTTTTACTTGAGCATGTTTGCGGCGCCTATCATGGTCACACGATCTCTGAAGTTGTATTTAAAGGCCGGATAGATCGTTCTGTGGATAATGGGCAGCGCATTTGAAGCGTTGATCAGGACAATCTCTTTAAAGAGACCAGGGTTCAAGTCTTCGTAGATTTGAGTAGCCTGTAATAAATGAAGTTTTCTTGTTTTAGCTGCTCCTGTCACTGATATTACTGCTGTTTTTTGTTGTTAGTTTCATACTTTTGTTTGTGCTGTTTTTGTTATTGCTTTTGCTACTTCTTACATTGTTGATTAGGATTATTGTGTGAGGGTGATACTGTAAAAAAGTTCTTAAATAAGTGGAAAGTTTTAAAGGTAAGACAGGGCAAGCAAGAGAGAGGAAGAAAGTGTGAATGTGTGTGAGTATGATACATACAGACATAATATATGCATACATATATACATACATACAGATATGATTTTGTGACAGAAGCTTCAGAAGCTAGACCTAAGGATCAGAAGATGTAAGTGATTGATAAGAAAATGAACAGAATAGTTGGAGCAACCATAAACCCAGTCCTTACTCGAGACATAAAGAATAAAAGACGAAAAAACGTACTAAAGGGTACGTATGATACATACAGACATAATATATGCATATATATATATATATATATATATATACATATATACATACATACAGATATGATTTTGTGACAGAAGCTTCAGAAGCTAGACCTAAGGATCAGAAGATGTAAGTGATTGATAAGAAAATGAACAGAATAGTTGGAGCAACCATAAACCCAGTCCTTACTCGAGACATAAAGAATAAAAGACGAAAAAACGTACTAAAGGGTACGCATCTCTGTACATCACCCACCTCTTCAGTCAGAGAGACAGACAAACAAGAGACAGAGTTAGGTTAACAATGGAGAAGAAAGAGAGAGAAAGAGAGAGAGAGAGAGAGAGAGAGAGAGAGAGAGAGAGAGAGAGAGAGAGAGAATGGAAGGAAGAAATGGAGAGGCAGAGAAAGATAATGTGGAAAATCTGAAGGGCTCACCACCCTTAAAACTGTACGCTATCTGATGTTCTTATGCCCTCATGTCCAAAAGCCGCGGGTCCAGTAAGTTACTTGCCTTGGCCCACGCCTCCAGCGCGGCCCAGCAGAACGTATGCATGTTACAGCCCTTAAAGTCCACGATAAGGAGTACATTATGGATATTTTTCTTGCCCTCTCTCTTTTGCTCCTGGTAAAAGAATATGAGTTGACAATAGTTTAAAAATAAAAATTATATATATATATATATATATATATATAGATAGATATATATATATATATATATATATATATATATATATATATATATATATATATATATATATAAGAAGAAAGATGATCTTGTACTATAGAAAAAAAAAAGTAGTGTTTAAGCCAAAGTATGGAGAAATCTAATATTGATTTGTTCATTTATTGATTGGTTGATTAATTAATTGATGGATAAATGGGTGGGAGGGTGGGTGGATTGGTTGGCTCGTTTATTGATTGATTGATTGATTGATTGATTGATTGATTGATTGATTGATTGATTGAATGAATAATTCAACGATAGTACGATAGACCGATCAAAACATCCAACTTCTCATTTTTAAACTTGATTTTAAACCAGTGTAAAACAAAATATTCGAGCAAAGGTGAAGAGTTAAATCATTTAATGAGAACGCTCTCTGGTTTGGACTTTGTATTCAACGTTTTGGAGCTTAAGACAGCTTGGCCTCTTTTGGTTCTCCTAACAGTGGAGAGTAACTTGAAAAAAATTTTCTCTAAGCAAAATAAAATTTATTTTTATCCGGTAAAGATAATATAAACGCATGCAATCGGATTAATCCAGTCAGATTAAGTGTATGAATTTGGGACTCAACTTCCAATTGTTCCTACCATTCTACAGTTGAACCAGCATCTCGGGACTGAAAATAACTTGTTGACTTTAAGCAACAGTTGACTTAAGCTATTAATAATTTATGAGGAAATACAAAATTGGACTGCCAAACAGAGTTTACTTTAAGCAATAGTTTCCCTCAAAAGTGTTGACTTCAAGTGGAAATCACTGCACTGTGATTTTTTGCCTTACAGTCCGAATTGTGCGCTCTACTTATACTTTTGAAGAAACAGTAACTGAAACACACACACAATTAGATTTTTAAAGAAGCAAAAAGTATCAACCTAAAAGTACAAAAAAATCAATTAGTGGCCAGTTTTATGTTTGCAAGGTATTGTTTTTAGTAAGTACTTTTCTTGATCCGCCCAGAATAATTTGATAGAAATGAAAAGAAAACAGCCTACCAAAAAATCTGTTGTTGCATCGTCTGGTTTGCATAAACTGGGCGTAAGAATAACAAATGTTTGTATTATCAGCAGTATACAACTATGAAAACTCTGATCAATTCATTGTACACTCAGTAACAGCAGCTTGTTTTATTTCCACATCAAAAGCGATCTCTCCTAACTACATCCGCAAACTTTATTGTTATACGGAGTTTGGGGACAAAGATACTAGAGCGTTACATGGAGTTTGGGAACGAAGATACTAGAATGTTACACGGAATTTGGGGACAAAGATACTAGAATGTTCTCCATTTCAACACAGGACTTAACATTATAATACGTTTAGATCTAACCGTACGTCTTCCTGAATATTGCTA
The DNA here is from genome assembly GCA_033675545.1 of Elysia crispata. Taxonomy (NCBI): domain Eukaryota; kingdom Metazoa; phylum Mollusca; class Gastropoda; family Plakobranchidae; genus Elysia; species Elysia crispata. Next base: position 345,014 of record JAWDGP010002547.1, read on the forward strand.
CTTCGCGTACATGGACCAAATGAAAGACTTTTGTAAAACTTTTTTTGTTACTTTTAAAGTTCGGTTTTGCGGGTGCGAGATTTTAAAGAGATTTTGGTCGTTTTTAGGAAGTAGTTGCCTTCAGCTGGTCTATCATGGCTTCAAACTTGAGAGACCAGAAGACCAGAAACTGCTCCTTGGTGCACGATTCGAGTATTCCCAGCATGTCTGTCAGACCGAGCAGCAGGAAGTAGACGGGGGATCCATCGCGGTCAAGTCCGCACATTCCGCCGCCAAAATGCTTGTGCATCACCTAGGATACAGACAAGACAAGGAAAATTGCTCTAAAAATTCTAGCAGCAGAGATAAAAGTTTAATATTAGTGATGAGGGCGGCTACATAGAGAATGATGATTATGACGCAGATATCGAAAATAATGAGGAGATTGGCGGTTACACCGATATAGTAACGGGAAGAGATAAGAGCAAGTTTCGGGTGACCTACGTGTGACGGTGTATAGGTGGACGCCATGAGAGTCCTGTGCACTCTCCTCCTAGATTCTGTACTCGCCCTCAATCTGGCGGCCGCCAACATGTCCCTGTTCTCTGCGGCATCCAGCCACCTGGCGAGGTTCTCCCGGGACAAGTCTAGGTGACCGTCGTAATATGGCTTTCTGGTATAGGCAAGATCACACTGATAAGACCAAACTGAATAGATTACTCTAGTTATCTTAATAAGGGATAGCAATGTCGCATCAAAGATATAGAGATAGTTGGGTATATGGATGTGGGTCTCGAAATAATGCATTCTGGTATAGGCAAGATCACACTGATAAGACCAAACTGAATAGATTACTCTAGTTACCTTAATAAGGGATAGCAATGTCGCATCAAAGATATAGAGATAGTTGGGTGTATAGATGTGGGTCTCGAAATAATGCATTCTATGATAGATAAGATCTTGCAGATAATTATGTAATATTTTTATCATTTTAGATTTCATATTAAGATTCTCTTGAAAAAAAAATATATAGAGATAGTTGGATCTATCAATCTACTTGCCATGGCAGGGCTTTTACAGTAGACATGGACTAATGATATGCGCCATTATCCTTATAAATTTTACTGCAGTTTGAAGCATAAATCAAGATTGTCGGAAAGGTTTGGGAAAGAAAGACGAACAATAAAAATTTTAATGAAAAATTAAAATGATGGCTGTTGTAAGCGTTCTCTAATGATGCCGATTTGATAGATTAAACCATAATGGATTTGTGGTACCGGTACCGGGTGTAAAAAATGAAAAGACTTAGTGTCCAAATTGAGCTATAATCTAGGCTTTTAAAGGTAGAAAATATAACCATTATGATGTCCTGGCAATGAAAATATTTTACTTACGTCATTCAAAAAATTTAGAGCTAACTGTTGCTCTTACTGGCCTGAATAACTTTCAGGGTATTAAATATATGGAAAAAACAAACAAATTTTGATGCGTTTTCTTAAAATTCTCGGAATTAAGGCTGTATTTGGGAAAAATATTTTTTACTTACAAATTGTTGTGCTGGCAAAAAAGAGGAGGCTTGAAAGATCAATGTGTAGAGTAACAGATTCATTTATGGTAGGTCAGTGCAGAAATAAAATCAAGCTACGAAAATCATTTTCTCTAATTTGTCCTAAGTGGTGGCAAGGTTGATGTTTCTTATGTTTTGAGGGTTTTGGAAATTAAAAAAAAAATTAAATAAGAAAACGAGAATGGAGCGGCTGTCAAGCCAAGAAATATTGAGGAAAGAGAGAGGTGGAGGAGTGGAGTGTTGGAAGAGAGAGAGAGAGAGAGAGAGAGAGAGAGAGAGAGAGAGAGAGAGAGAGAGAGAGATACGACAGATCAAGGTACAAGAAATAGGAAAACAGAGACAAATATATAAATAGACAGATAAGATGTAGACACACAGAGAGACACATTGAAAGGACTGTGGGGAAAAATTTATAAATTGTTGGGCTTTATGAAATTCATAGGCTGTTTTTTTTTTTTTCTATCCACAAACCGTTGAACTAGATGAAGGCCACCTAACTCCTTGGACTGATTACCTTGTCAGATGGGCCAGTCTGGACTGAAGACGTTCTAGACGTCGCTCTTTGCCTTTCCGAACTTCATCTTCCTTCTCATTCTTTTGTTTCTTCTCAGGGGAAATCGTCCCGGTAGCGGTTTCCATTTTCTCCGCCTCAACCAGTTAGATTGTGAGTTTCTTCTTGCTGCTTGTTTATGATTACAGAACCCGTGTATCTAGTCGTATACGTTTAATGTTGGTCTGTTGCAAATTTGATTTAGATACTTATTCAAATAATTTCCTTCTTACAAGACCATATAATACTCTTGTTTGCGGCAAATTTATCTTTCATTTTTCTTTAATATTTCCACGGTCCTTAACTTGCAGCAGTTACAAAATGGTTCAGCAGTTCACAAGGTGAAAAGATTTCCTCACTGGGTGATGGCCAAATTAGAATTGACATTTCTTTGTCAACAAGTTTTAACATTATTTGGCCTAAATCAATGTGATAATTGAGAACAACCAGGTTATAGTCTTCATATAATTCTCCATCATTAAATCAATATTTAATAGAAATACAATGTCTCCGAAGGAGGTTTTTGGGCGAGCGACGAGTGTGTAGACCTACATTATTTTAAAACCGGTAATTCTCTCTCTCTCTCTCTCTCTCTCTCTCTCTCTCTCTCTCTCTCTCTCTCTCTCTCTCTCTCTCTCTCTCTCTCTCTCTCTCTCTCTCTCTCTCTCTCTCTTTCACTCTCTCCTCATCTCTCTCTCTTTCACTCTCTCCTCATCTCTCTCTCTCTCTCTCTCTCTCTCTCTCTCTCTCTCTCTCTCTCTCTCTCTCTGTTAACACACATATATATATATATATATATATTCTCTCTCTCACATACACACTCTTTCTCTTTTTCTCTCCTCTCTCTCTCTCTCTCTCTCTCTCTCTCTCTCTCTCTCTCTCTCTCTCTCTCTCTCTCTCTCTCTCTGTTTACATATATATATATATATATATATATATGTTTCTCTCTCTCACACACACACACTCTGTCTCTCTGTGTCTCTAGACCTCTCTCTCTCACAAACACACTCTACGTTTTTATCTCTCTACCTCTCTCTCTTTTTATATATCTGTCTATCGTTGAACGTTTTATGATACAATTCTTTGCTAATAATTATTTTATCAGAAACGATAGGGATTTTTTTTTCTCTTTGCGTTTTCCTGTCTTGCCGAAACTACTAAATTCCTTGAAAAGCAATTTTCTTCTTCGTCTAGATAACCACGACTCAATGTAAATCTTGATCTAGACATCCACCTACTTTATGATCTTATACTCTACCTCTGAACAAAGTTTCACTTGAATGTACCTATTGCATCTTATTAGAAAGCTCCAATTATAATTTATGGATCTAGGCCTAGATCTGAAAAAAAAAATAGTCGTATCTTATAGATCTAGATCTTAGCGCGACCAAACCAAATTTTCTTTCAACTTAATATTTGCGGTGGTGAAAGCAAAAGAAGGAAAGAAAATCAGAGTGAGTGCGAAATAGTGCTGCCTATCCTAAATAAAATATTCTAGAGGACATTTTAGTGAACAAAATTGTACCTAAAGGTGTAGCTGTTTCATAATTTAAGATTGTGTTTACATGATTCCATAGTAAACATGGTGTAAAAAAAAAATAATAATAAAACAGTCAATTCAGCTACTATCAGGTATGCAGCCCTGGGCCCATCTGAATAGACGATATCCCTAATAAATTTCAGTTATCTTCCTTGTGCGACTGGCAATACCGTCTGGGCTTAAGCTTAATAGTTAGTTTTTAAAGTAGAAATTACTGTTGAGAGACGGAAAATTCTGAATTTTATATCTCTAATCTTCATGCAAGGAATAATTTATGTAGGTTAAGACAGTATAAAGGCATTAAGAAGTAAAAAAATTTTAAAACAATAACAAGAAAAAAAGAACAACAGTGTATTAGAACTATTACACGAAAGGCGTTTGTGGTGCTCCATGACTACAGTGCAATATTGAGGTTTAATCGTCGGTAATCTCTCTCTCTCTCTCTCTCTCTCTCTCTCTCTCTCTCTCTCTCTCTCTCTCTCTCTCTCTCTCTCTCTCTCTCTCTCTCTCTCTCTCTCTCTCTCTCTCTCTCTCTCTCTCTCTCTCTCTCTCTCTCTCTCTCTCTCTCTCTCTCTCTCTCTTTATTTTTTTTTCTTCCCCTCTCTCTTTCCTCTCTCGTTCCTCATTTTCCTCTCTTTCTTCCTAATTGTCTTCCCCTCTCTTACGCTCTTATGTCTCTACCCTCACTTTCTCCCTCTCTAGCTTTCTTTCTCCTTCTCTGTCTTTCACTCTTTCCCTCTCTCTCTCTCTCTCTCTCTCTCTCTCTCTCTCTCTCTCTCTCTCTCTCTCTCTCTCTTCTCTCTTCCAGCATGTCTCTATCTCAAGTGAAAGTGAATTTGGATAATAAAATGTATAAAGTGACATGAAATTCAGTTTACAGGTACAGAAGATATCGTCCTTTTTTTTAATTTCGTCAGTACCTCGAGGCTTTTGTTATTTTGTTTTTTTGTTTTTTGGTTGCAGTTTTTTTTTTTTTTGTTGTTGTTGTTTTTTAATCATCATTTGTCATTACAATCGTAGAGGCCAAAAGATACTGTACCGGTAGTGCAAACATCAGAGCTTGATCTATTTGCATTTCCCATTCAAAGGTGAAAATATTTGTGATTTTTGTGGGGCAATGGTTAAAAAAATACAGATAGAGAAAGGAGAAGATGGAAGGGAGGGAAAGAGAGAGAGAGGGAAGAGAGAGAGAGGGAGAGAGAGAGAGAGAGATTTCATTGGAAACGCCCTAAAAGTATCTGCTTTCAGTTAGCATATCAAAGACAGTCACGGATTTAAAAAAACAAAGTGTTTTAATACCTCTATGTTGGGTTTCAAATTATTTGAAAATACAAATGATTTCTCTCTGATATAATTTGAATTTCTTATATATTTTCCCTATTTATATGATTCCTGGTGTTCTAATTTCAGTGTGATTTCCAATCCTTCATCAAATTCCATTTTTGTAAATAATAAATTTTTTTTATCACAAAACTACATTTTCGTAATTCATACACCAAGTTAAAATACAGAGCCTGAGTTTATGCATGGTCAAAAGAAAAATTCAGAGTAGCAACAGTAATTTTTGGACCCGTTTTTATAAAGTTGCCCACATCTTTTCCCTTCGTAACAATTTAGATCAGGCTCTATTGCTCACAGTAATCTGTGTGAGAATCCATTCTGTGGACGCAGAGATAGCAGTTACTGGAGGTCAGGATGATAGAGCTTTTGTTTGGAGCACGTGTAACGGCTCCGTTTTGATTTACTGTTTGTCACTCATTCATACTTAATGAAAACAAGAACTTTTTCATGCCTAATATATATATATATGCCCGAAGAGAGCGGAGGACAAGCGACACCCTTGAAACACTAGTGTAGTATGAAGAGAATTGAAGGAAAGATCTTCTATATCCTTGAAAAGCTCTCACAGTTGAGCACTCTTATCAATTATTCCAACTTATCTTCAAACTATATGAAGATTGTTGAGCACTTTAGAGTAAAAATGATAACAGATCTAGACCCAAACCTAAGCCGAAATCCCGACCAACCACTAGAGCAAATAAATCTCAAAGTCATACCCGAAGAGAGCGGAGGACAAGCCACACACATGTTTTCCCCTTAAACACTAGTGTGGTATGAAGAGAATTTAAGGTAAGATCTTCTATATCTATGAAACGCTCCCACAATTAAGCACTCTTATCAAATATTCAAACTTAGCTCCAAATTATATATATATATATATATATATATATATATATATATATATATAATATTCTTGGAAGAATGTTCTTTCTTCTTGCATTGCTTTCTAGTTTCAAAATCTTTATATTTCTTGTCTGTAACTCTCTACTTCTCCATCTTTTCTTTTCTTTTCTTTCCCTTCTCTCTGCACCACTCTCTGTACCCATCACTCAAACTCTCACTCTCTTTAAGTCTTTGTTACACAATAAATGTATCTCTACCCCCCCCTCTCTCTCTCTCTCTCTCTCTCTCTCTCTCTCTCTCTCTCTCTCTCTCTCTCTCTCTCTCTCTCTCTCTCTCTCTCTCTCTCTCTCTCTCTCTCTCTCTCTCTCTCTCTCTCTCTCTTTCAGCCCCTCTACCGTTCTCTCTGCACCCCGATTCATTTTTCTCTCCATTCCTTTCTCTGTACCTTTCATTCCGACCATGACCAAAGGATGAGAATGTTATTTTTTTTTTTTTTTTTTTTTTTTTTTTGGCGAAGGCTAGTTGGAGTTAGAGAGGGACTTGAAAAGACTGGGTTGTGAGGGAAGAAAGGAGGCATAAAAAGAGAGAAAGAGAAAGCTAAAGACTAGACACGAAAGATGCGGAGGAATAGAGATAACAATAAATTAAAACGAATCAAGTAAGGAGGTAAAATTTTAAACTTTTGTTTTTTCACCTGCGCCCCACTTTAAATTTAGTTTTTATCCTGGCACTAACTTGTCCTCTGAGGAGTGTTGAGGCTAGGAGCTGGGGGCTGCAGGGCCCTTAAAATTAATGGTTCACTTGCGAGCCTATTTGAAACGTCATTTTTTTTATGTCCCAAAACTCATTATATACCCGGCAGACTTTAAATCTTTTCTAAAAATACCAATCAATGAAAAGGTGACCGTTTCTCCCCCTTTGAATTATTGGAAGGAGATCCAGAGCCCCTAAAGTGTGAAAAATAAATTGATATTTAGGCACATCTGTCGGTACCATGTTAAGAGATGAGCAATTGAAGTTACTGACACATGGGGAACATGTTTCCTTCGAATATGCTGGTTGCAAAGACCGAAAAACAAAACAAAAAAAAAGAACTAGATAGCGGTGACTCTACCAGATGGTCCTTCCCTTTCCCCTTTACTTACCCCCACCCCAATCCCAACCTCCACCCGCAGTACAGAGTCCAGACAAAGACTTGGTATAACTACTGCCCCACACTTCCTTGTGGATTGCAGCAAGTGGTGGTGTTTGATATAAAGTAGTTGTGAAGCACAGATAAAAAAAAATCATAAAAAGCTAAGTGCAGCTCCAAACTTACAAAACAAAACAAATCACGTAAGCTTTAGGCGTTACGCTTTCATCAGACACAAAAACAAGAGCAAGAAATTGTACGAGCATATTCTTATATAAATGTGAAATACAAAGTATAAATAGATTATTTTTTTAATTACAATGAGGGGTTTTATATGCATATATATTTTTATATTTAAACAAAGAAGCAGTCAAACAACGATAAACGCTTTTGCAATAGGACTATGGAGTTATTTTGACACTGAGAGCATTTTGGAGTATACATTTTTAGGCACTGTATGGTTTTTAATTTAAATGTGAGCAAGGGATTAATAGAAGAGAGAGTTGGGCATAGATAATATAGTTCACAAGAGCCGCAATCGTTGAATCAAGGAATAGAAAGGAACTACATATGCCGTATGCATAGCCATTCACATCGTAACCAAGGCCAACGGAATCTGTTCTTTAGTGTTTACAATTCCGCTCATAAACATTGTTTTGTTTATGAATTGTCTTCTTCCAAAACTAAACCTTTTGTAAAGCTCAACATTTGGAACAGTTTTGTTGATTTTCTATACCTTGAGCAAAAGAAAATGCCAATTAGTCAGAATCCTAAAGAATGTGGTAAGTTTAAAGCGTATTTTAACATCAAAACAAGTAGATCTAGATCTACATAATCTTGAATACGGTACCCATAAAAACGTATTGAAATACGAATCTGGATATATATATATATATATATATATATATATATATATATATATATATATAGAGAGAGAGAGAGAGAGAGAGAGAGAGCGAATATCACTAGACTATGTTAGTATAGTTTGTTGGGATGCCTCAAATTCAATTTCATCCAAAATTATCAAAGTCAAATATGATTCATGCCTGAGGTAGCTTTAGATCTTCTCAGGAAACCACGTCCGTAGACTAAATCTAGATTTCATTCTGCTTAGGCCTACATCTTTATTTAGATCTAGACTAGCTATAGACTTGTTTTTTTTCGATCTCAGAAAGCTCTCAATTTTATGTGAAAAACACCAAGGAGCACATGATTTACTAGATTCTAAATCAGGATCTATTGTACTCTTGTATTCCTTGTGACAAATGAGAGCCATAATGAAGAAATACCAGTAAATTTTCTGATATAGGCTTGTCTCTTAGCTTTTCTTTTGCCTCGATTAATGTATTTTTGGTAGTTAAAGTAAAGTCATGGCGATTACATTATTCGTAAAGTACTTAGGGCCTCACAATCAAATGGAATTAGCTTAGACAAATGAGACCCTCCTCGTTTTCAAAATCAGAAAGTAGCGCCCCGGAATTCAGAAATGGGCGCTGCTGTTGGTTGGGGCTAGCTGCCTGGGTCAAGAATAAGTTGAGCTGGCAAAAGCGCTAGTAGATTGGTATATGGCACTGGAACAAACATCAGTAAATAGTGCAACAGAAAAATGATTATATCTTGAAAATATTTATTTGCCATGAATAAAACCTTCATATTCATGTTCAGCTTATCAAAATCCTTTTGGAACATGCGATTTTTTAAAGTAATTGTGTCCATAAGTGCAAAAATACCGAAATACCTTCACGACTAAGAAGTACTTCAACAATGAAGTGAGATATTAGATAATAATTTACTATAAGATGGGTTTCACCTGTACCGAGGGCAGTTCTGCTCTAATTCCAAAATCTTCTGATATGGAACATTTGAAGCTGATACACAGGAGCACAGAGGCACTAAGTTCACCAAACATAATGTTCTAATTGGATTTAAAAAAAATACTTACACTGTTTTTGGATTTGCCTATACATAAAATAAAATAGATTTGTTTTTCATATTCCTAATGAAAGAGAATATAAAACATTTATTTTATTTTGGACACAAGTAGAGCATTTGCCATGATCATTTTTACTTCTTTTTTTTACTCTTTGATTGTCCTGTACAGTCAAACCTTTTTTCATGGGCGGAAAAAAAAAAAAGAATTAGCATCACTCCTTTTTGTTTTCGATTGTCTTTGAACTTGTAGCAATATACACATATATACACTTGTTAGGAAAATCCTTAGCACACGAGGAAGAAACATGTAGCAGACAAAGATTAATGGCTGGTTTTGGATCAAGTCTCTCTGTCAAAACTTGTTTTTTTTATTTAATAATGAAAGTTTGGCAAGTAGACAATCCAGATTTATCTGAGTTTTTGTTAGAAAAAATCCAGAATTATTCAGCTCACATGCTTTGCAACTACAAATAGGTTTAATTTGTAATTAATCTCGCGCTTTGCAGAGAACATGAGTCAGTGCAAATCTATCACATAATACAAACAAGGTTAAACTTTCCTACCAGATCAGCTTAACCAATGTAAGGCATTTTTGCTGTTGAAAGAAGCATTTAGTTAGTGAATTACTCTCACAATTAATATACTTCCGATGTTATGTTCCTTACAACCTTCAGGCTGGTTTTACCATGCCCCAGCAAAGAAAGTATTCACGGAGAAGGTTGACTATCCTGCACCGTCCAATATCCCTGGCATTGGCTTTGATGAGCCTGGATCTCTAGAGCCAGAGCAGGTCAAGGAGATGATGTTTCGCGAAACAGACTCAAGTTACATTCGTTTGGCAAAAATGGGAGGCAGAAAAGGTAAGGTTGTGACCCCAAGGTCTCATTTTCTATTTTTAGACATGCTCAAATACAAAATTTAACTCACTGAGCCCTAGGTCCTATCTGTATAAATGCTCTTAGCCTCTGGCTATTTTTAGATAACTTTAAAAGATCATAAATATTTCAAAATGTTATAAATGCAAAAACATAAAATTTTATGTTAGTCGATGCCTATAAAATCTGCATTGTATGCATATTTTAGTTTTGGTTGTTTGGGGCTTTTTTTATGAATTTTCTAGTGACATGCTAATTTCAAAAAAGAAAAAAAGATCCCCTCCCTGAAAAAATACTGATACACATAATTTAGATAAAGAAAAGAGGAGAAAATGTACTATTTCGAATTTGTTAAATACAACAATCAGACAAAAACAGAAGAGGTTGGAGAATCCATTCATTAATTTTTACATATTCAAGGCCAGATCTAAATGTAGATCTAATCTAAAAGACTAAATCTAGATCTAGTCTAGATCTTACTTCTTCAATAGCTTAACAAAGGCTAATTTAGTATAATTTACATCTATATATGCAAATGAGTAAATGTGTAAAAGAAGAGTTGATTCCTTTCCCTATAAACTTGATTTGGACTACTAAATGTTGGTTCGGAAAGTGAAATAGGCGTTCAAAGTTGAAAGCAAGTGTTTTTGGTTTTCATAGCAACGGAAGTAATAGGGCAACTGAATATACTCGGTATTCATGCAGAGTGAGTTGAGCATATCTTAGTTCAAAAGAAGTTCAATACTACTACTTTGCAATTTCCAGTTGGTTTATGTGGACAAGTTTTTGAGCTACCCAATCAAGGGGAGTCAGTTGCTAAGTATGGGAAAATTTCCAGTGATCAAAACAAGACATTAAAATATCTGGCTAGACTATTTTAAAAACAATATCATAGAGTTTGAAAAAAAAAAAAGCTATTTTAAAACACTTTGAATTTTGATTTAATAATTTTTAACTTTTTACTTTATATCAAACTAATATTGGCTCAATGTAAAATTCATGTGTTTTTAATGTTCTTTTTTGTCTCGTAAATCTCCCATATTTCACAGATTTCTCTTTCCTTTTTGATTTACTAATATTTTTGGGTCATCAGATTTACTGGCATTCACCCCAGAGAGATACCGTGCAAAGCAAGGAGAAAAGGGTTACCCACGTAATGAATGGTATTATCTGGAAGATAACAGGATTGAGGATGAAGAAAAGAAAGCTCAGGAAGAAAAGTAAGTAGATAAAATTGTCAGCATCACCACTTTTTTCCTACAAGCATTAACTTGAACATTTGTGGTCCAGTCCTCTAGTTTAAGACGTTGCCTTTATTTCATCAAATGCAAGTGACAGTGTGAAAGGAAAAGATAAAAAGTTAAGTTTATCTAGGCTTTTAAAAATTCAGGGTGCTAGAAATTAAAAAAATAGTTGTTTCTTTAAAGAACTGTAAAAGGAAAAGAGAATATATCTAATAAGATGTATCTATAGAAGCATAGGAAATGGGAGATTATAGATTTTAATACCATATGTATATTCATAGGGATAAAACAAGAATAACAAAGTTTCCAACAAATTCTGAAGAGAGGAAACAAAGTCTGAGATACCAAAATACATTTACTTTAACCTGGTATAAGACTTTTCATGTGGAGAAATAAAATAAATTTTGTGAAAGGTGAAAACAATCTGTTTATTTCAGCTTGACTAGATCTATACTGAGGTTTTCTGTCTGAATGGTTATTGCAATTGAGGCATTGAAAATTCAGAAACACTTGTCAAATTCATATATTGCACCTGCATATATTCTTAGTTTTTGGAAAGTGGCTTCTTGACTGACTTCAAAATCTTAAAATTAAGACCATAGAACTTGTTTATTATTCTATATACTTTGGAATAATGACACGCTAATATAAACCAATTTTTAACTTATTTTATTTTGCATGCAAAAGAAAAAAAGGTGATTTTTTTTTTAATTCTTAGGTCTACTTTTCATTCTTTTAAAATGTGTTGCTTGCAGAGAATGGGAGTTTCTGCTACCAGAGTATATGGTACACAATGCTTACAGACCATCATGTGAAGATCCGTCAACACCGACCCGTAATGCAGCCCCATACCATACAGAAAAGCACTCTGTCATGGATCAGGGCAAGTCAGCAACGGACAAAACTGTGAAGATTCCAGAAGTCAGAAGACCAGGGTCAGTTAATTATCCGAATCTTGATTATTTTACTTGCCAGCATCAATGCAGGTGCCCCATTAGAATGGCTTTTAAGTCTAAGAATAACCTTAAAAATCTGCCTGAAAGTACAGTATAAAGGGAACCTGCTGCCGTAGAAAGGCTTTAGGCTCCACTGCTCAATCTTCTGACTTTTCTCTTTTGCTCCTATACTTCTTTTGTAAATCTTTTTCTTCTATCTTTAACTGTAATTCTTAGTTTCTTCAGTCCAAGCACTCATTCTAAGGCATTCGATGAAAACCAGAAAAATCAATGTAATCAAGAAAGGGGAAAAAATTTAAAACTTGTCAAAGCTTTTAAAAACTGAGAGTGCCAGACATAAACAAAATATTTCTTTGATCATTCTCATCATAGCCTTTCACAACTTGTCTCAGGGTGTAGGTCATCAAGAAACCTTTTCGATCTGTCCCTATCCTGGGCCAGTTTCTTCACTTCAGTCCATTTTCTTCCACTTCTGATCATTTTGTCTTCCATGACTCCACTCTTAGTTTCACACTGTCTTCTCCTTGATCTTTTACCCTGAGGATTCCAATCCAATGCCTGTTTTATGATGCATTTTTGTAACACTTTGATGGTATGACCAATACGTTTCCAACGTTTTCTTCCAATTTCACACAATTAGTACCTGCTCTGTTTTTCTCTAAACCTCCTCATTTCTATTCTTATCTGACTGTCTTATGCACACTTGTTGATGAAAACCAGAATTTACGTAGTTGGAGGAGGCCTTCTATGACTCACAGCCATACAGCAAAACAGACTTAAAATTCTCAGCTTTGTCGGAGAGAGATATCCTTTGTTTTCCACAGTTTACTTAGTGTACTGAAAACTTCCTGGACCTCTTCCAATTCTTGCTTTCACTTCAGCAGAAGTTTCTCCCTCCTTTTCAATAATGCTCTTCTCTTAGCAGAATCAATTTCTTTGAAGAACTACGAATTTTTGTTGAAAAGAAAAAAAAAATGAACAAACAAAAAACTCAAATCAGGTGCTACTGTGAATGCATAGGAAATGGTAGATGATATTTTCAGCCTTATTTAAACTGGGAAAAAGAAGAAAAAATAATTTCTCAGCATTTTTTATAAAGAGAGAGCAGAAGGAAACAAAGTCTGGATTATCATAATACCTCAGCCAGGGATAAAAGCTTTTTTTTTTAAATTAACTCCAAGAATGCTGATCATTCCATCCATTTTTCATCACAGACAAGGTATATGGTAATGAAAATGCATTGTTGTAATTATTATCATCCTAAATTGTATTATGGTTGATAAATGACTCATTTGAAGGGGGCGCCAGAAATGGAAAAAATAAAGACATATAGATGCGTTTGCTGGATGAGATTCTAACAAGTCAAAATGAAAAATGAAATAGCATAGGCTACCAATGAAAAACTTAAATTTTAAAGGAAATTAGCAGTGTTTTTTTTTTTTTTTTTTTTTCAGAGTCTTTTAAAGTAAAATTGTGCATTACATTTTTTAAAGCTCTAACACTTCAAAAGTCCTCACCCATGTTAACCAGTAACACTGATAATATTTTGAGTAATTTGCGAGACCCAAGAACTCATAAGATCATTTAAATTACTAGAACATTCCTGATTACATGCTATCTGGCATAACACGGTTAGAGAGAATTCCCGGTTTAATGTTACATTGTCTGACCACAATTTGTTAAACCTGTTACCAGCTATGGAGTGCGTAACGAGAAGCCACCTCAAGCTCAGCAAAAAATGCCGCCCCGGGAGAGGGCATTCAAGCCCAAAGAATCTGAGCACTTTGAACTCCACAGAAATCCACAAAAAATGGCTATGTGAGTATGATTAATTTATCAAATTATAATAATTAAGGGAAAAAAATGAAGAAGCATGCAGACAGAATCTGCAGTCTCCTTACATAAATGATTGGTCAGATTTTCACCTGAAAAAGTAAAATATTGAGAGTGGGAAACATTCCTCAATCATGTTCATTAGTTTTCTGAGCTGCGGAGGGATTATTTTCTCCATTCTTATTTGGGGATGAATGAAACTATGACCTCGTGCTCTAGTTTGATCTCAGGTCAACTTCCAACCTAATTCTCTAGTCTCTACATTGTTACATCTCATTGTGCATAGGGACATGGCTCAGTCTTTGTATGGATCCATGTCTGATATAGTCTTACTGTTTGAAAATTATTTACATACTTTGAGATACAAGAAATTTAGACCACAGACATGTAAAAGTGCACAAAATAATATCAATATAGGTTTGGGTTCACAATTAAAACCAATAAAAGTTGATTCCATTGCATATTAATATCTAATTGAGAATATTTGACATACTTTACATAATGAGTTTAATTTACTTGATTTGGCAAAAACACACAATTTTTGGATTATTTGTACACATAGTGACCTGATGCTTATCACTTCTGATTTTTCCTTTATTTCCTTTAAGGCCCACAGAACGGGAGGATCCAACCAGCATGATGAAGCTTTTGTCAGGAGAATATGAGCGTGAATGGTATACCAAGCTAGCTGAGCAGAGTAAACAAGGCTCGAGAGGGTCTGAGAGAGGAAGGGTCAGGAGTGCAAAGGACTCAGGTGTCCCAAAGACACAAATACCTGGCAATGATCATAGGTATGTGTTTATTTGGAATTAGGGAACAGTAAAATAGTAGCCTGACATTACATATATAGTTGTTTCTGGCTTAAGTCGTACAACTAGCCTCATTGATGTTGATGTTTAACTTCAATGCAAAATCTTGAATCCATGCGCACCATTTTCCATGTACCTTTTCCTAAAAAATCAGTTTCCCTATGTCTTTTTAAGCTCTTGAACAATGATGATTGTAACAAGCCAATCTTCTTCAATTTTGAGTTTTCTTAAACTGGAAGAGCTTATTCTTACCCACGTCCATAATACTCTCTCAGTATTTTTCTATAGCATTTGAGCTCAAAAGTATTTAGTTCCAATCTTTTGGGGGATTTCTAAGGAATCTCATGACTATTCATGTTTCCTCTTATTGATATTAGTGCATTGCAAGCTCTTCTTGCCCTTTCTCTCCTAAGTCATAGGTATTTATATTTAGTTTCAAGGGGAGGCAGATGTTCTATTTTCAAGTTTCAAATAGGGACTTTTATGTCTTATAAATGTATGCGTCTCTGTCTTTCATGTTCCTAAAATCACCACAATATTCGTTTCAATTTCCTAGGATGTGAAGAGAATTAGGTCTTTGTCTGAAAAAAATTTTCACTTGCATTTTATCATTATTTTGATGGTTTGCTTATCATTTTGATCTTCTTCCTACACCCAGAAATGAACCTCACAATGCTTCTCAGAGGGTGAAACCTCCAGCAGAAGACAAGGAAATGTTTAAAATGGCCAGGTGTGTTTCAAATCATCATATTCAAATCATGAATCTCTTTACAGACTGAATCAAAACTAATCATATCCGATAAATTTCTTGACTACATGAACATTTTTTAACACTGGTTCTCAAAACTGCAATACAATTCAAACTTTTTAAGCCACATAGTTAATTCTTTTTCAAAGTTTTCTAAGCTGTCAGAGTTCTCATTATATACTAGCTTCTTTGTTTTGCTTGCAAGTTAAGGCAAAGCACCATTTTGAAATATCTTGATTTTAAATGTTTTCATTATTGCTCCCTCAGATTCAAGAACATTCCGTCAAAACTTGACACACATCAGAGACCAGAGATTATGGCATCTGTAAAATAATTTATCAGCAAATGTCCAATATTGTATATAGATACAATTTTCAATTTTTTTTTATCCTAGAAGGGACTGAGCTTAAAGAATTAAAGGACACAGGCCAAAATATACAACTTATCGTTTAATTTTACTGAACACTTGGCCGCTCCCAACAAACAATCATCTTAGTATGCACCATATAGTTGGAGTTAAAACATATGTTCCCTTCTTGGGATATAATAAATTCATAGAGTGGATGCAAACAGGTTTGCATTTTTACTCAGTTGTTAACTTTGTTTTTATGGAAACATGGAAGCATCATGGTGAAAACTTTGTAAATGTCAAGAAGTACTGTGCTGGATTAGGACATCCTGCAAAACATGTGGAGAATCGGCATCTTTCACACCTGCAGCCATACTCTAGAAAAATAAATGATACTCTGAATTCACATAAAAACTGTTGTAAAATCTTACCACAACTGTCTGAGATGCATGTATTAATTATCACAAACTTTGATTGAACTTTCCATTGTGGAGCTCAATATCACAGACATGTGCTAAAACTAGTAAATAGCGTATTTAAAAGGTATTGGGTACTTTACCTCAAAAAATAAGTCAAACTTCATGTTTTCTTCCGCTATTGCTTTTTGATTAAGCAATTGATTAAAAAAATTTTATAAGCTCAATTCACCATTTGTGAAGGCAAATTATTAAGCTATGTCCTACTGATATTCATATGTTGTCATCAAAATCACATCGAAAAAAAATAATGTTAGCATTTTGACAGATCATACCCTCTGTTCTGAATCAGTGAGACTGAAGTTGTCAAGAATAAGAGTAATTTTTATATCATGGCAATGGAAACTTTAGAATAGTTTCTCTTCATACCAATCTCTTTTAAAGTGTATGCTACCAGTCACTCATGAGCACAATTGTTATCTTTTTTTCCTGAAACTGACAGATGAACTATGAAGCAGGAAGCATTACAAACTTTTTCTTTTCCAAATGATTTGAGGGATACATTTAAATTATCGATTTAGTTAAATATGGATGTTGAGTGTTCATTGTAAATTAAGAGTTCACAATAGTCAGTCTCTGTTCTTCAGAAAAAGACATCGGGATTAGAAAAAAAAATCGAAATAAATTTCATCTTCACTATGTCTACAATGATTCCGTTTTTGTTTTATTTTCTTTGTCTGATTTAAAAATGAAAACCAACAGGATTGTTTAAGGGGGTGAGAGAGAGAATTAATAAAAAAAAAATATCCACAATAAAATCTAATCAC